>CM032465.1:4759888-4910503 GCA_019059595.1 Marasmia exigua | reverse complement strand
TAAAGTTGTTAAAATAATAAGAACAAGTACCTATATTCGATTCAAAAGAGCAAATATATTTTTTTATTTACAAAAATCACACAAAAGTTATATGTAATGCTTAGTAGAAATAATATTTAGTTAATAAATTGAGTAAGATTATGAACATCCTGTATTTAACGTATATTGATACCACGCAATTAGGAATTCATATATCTTTATTCCGATTTAAATACATCGGAATAGGGTTTCGGGATACTAAATCAAGTTTTCTTATTCCGAGTGATAAAAAGTACACAATTTTTAGATCAATTTATAACGCAGTATTCCGAATATAGTCAGTATTCAGAACTTAAGCTTTGTATTCGGAATCACAATACTGACTTCAAAATCAGAAAAACAAAATACCTCTATTAAATTGCAATTGCGTGGTATACATCGGTAATTAGGAACTGGCAAAATATTTGGCTCCTAATGCCGTGGTTTATTTAACAATTATTTTCTGTTTAATTGATAGTAAAAAATACTAGAATTTTAAGTTTTTCTGATAAAGTATATTATCCTTCTTAAATTGAAATCTTAACAAAAACTCACAACAGTATAAAATTATTATAAAACGCTATTCAAAAAATCGTGTTACTCACGTGCTTATGGTCCGTAATGTATGGAGCGCGCGGTCAAGTCAGCTGCAAGCGTAAAACTGACCAATTAGCTTAAAATGCACACACATCAAATCATTTTTATGCTTGTAAAAACATACATAGACAAGTCATTTATCGATCAAAATACCTTAGAGACTAAAATATCTTATAAATTGAGTGAAAATACCGTTATTCTAAATACATCGGAATTAGGAGCCATTTCAAGAACCCCTCGGAATTGGGTGCCTTTACCTTAGTTTACATCAAGAAAACCTCATAAAAGTTATCGTGAATAAAGTCCATTTAGCATGTAACAAAATCAACGAAAAATAAATCAGCTGTTCCATACTATGTATATTGCTGGGTGGATTTTCTATTTCGTAAGGAACAGCTGGTTTTTTTTTCTATCGATTCATAAAACTTACAATGAAGCCAATCACGTCATAAAGATAACTTCGGAAAAATACGATAAAAGATTGGTATTATATTTCGTCCAGTTAAAGAAATGAAGTAAAAATTTATGAAAGTGAAAAATCACTGAAATCATGGAGTTTTCAGGAATATCTTTATATACCATGGTTTTTGGACCACATAATCTATGCGGTGTAGATAACTGCGATAGATTTGCACATGAAGACTAATGGAAAGGTGCTACAGAAATAGTCTTGATTTATATTAAAAGATAAGATAAAAGATAAAAAATTCTTTATTCAATTTAGGTCCACACAGAACACTTATGAATGTCAAAATAGTACATATTATCTACCGCTGGTTCGGAATGTCGATTTCTACTGAGAAGACACCAGCAAGAAACTCAGTAGTTACTCTTTTCAAATATTGATGATGTTACAGAGTTTCAATTGAGAAGAGAGAAAAAAATACAATTATGAAAGTTAATAGACTACTATGAATAACAACTCAAAAGATTAATGAATTAACATGACCAAGAATCCTTATCATTTAAATAGTCTTGTACACTATAGTAACCTTTCTTCATTAGGCAGGTTTTAATATGGGACTTAAACTTATCCAGTGATAGGTTAATGACATTTTGTGGTAGCTTATTAAATATCTTAATACTTAAGCCAACAAACGAATTACCGATTTTATGAAGTCTGAGGACCGGGACGGCAAGCCTATGTTTATTTCTAGTGTTAAGACTATGACTATCGGACTTTTTTGGAAAAGTGTGCAAGTTCTTACGTACATACATAATGCAGTCGAGGATAAATTGGGAAGCCACGGTTAAAATATTTATTTCTTTAAATATTTCCCTAAGTGAGTCACGTGATCTAAGGCTGTATATAGCGCGGATGGCCCTTTTCTGTAATACAAAAATAGTTTGTATGTCAGCAGCAGACCCCCACAACAGTAGACCATATGACATCACACTGTGGAAATAGCTGAAATAGACCAGTCTTGCCGTTTCGATATCAGTCAGACGCCTAATTTTTCTTACTGCATATGCAGCGGAACTTAGTCTTCCTGCCAAGGCAGCAATATGGGGACTCCACTGCAATTTCGCATCTATAGTTATACCGAGAAAAACGGTGGAATTAATGATTTGAATAGATTCATTGTTCATCTTAATACTTGTATCGACCTGCCTTACATTTGGCATGGTGAATTTTACACATTTAGTTTTCTTTGAGTTAAGAAGTAAATTGTTGGTCGTAAACCAGTGCAATACCTGTGAAAGAGTATCATTTACGTCGTCAATTGATTTTTTATATCTATCAACCTTAAAAATCAATGAAGTGTCGTCAGCAAATAACACTATCTCACATAGATCTTTCGTAAAGTATGGAAGGTCATTTACGTATATTAAGAACAACAAAGGCCCCAATATTGAGCCTTGGGGCACTCCCATTAATAGAGGAGCGCCAGAAGAGTCGATTCCATTAACATTAACCCTTTGAATCCTATCAGACAAATAAGATTTAATCATATCAAGTGCGTTATTCAATACACCGTAATGCCGTAACTTCATCAATAGTGTTTCATGATTAACGCAATCAAATGCTTTCGACAAATCACAGAAAACACCTATTGCATCCTGCTTTTTCTCCCACGCATCAAAAACATGTTTGATAAGAGCCACTCCTGCATCAGTAGTGGATTTTCCTTTAGTAAATCCAAACTGTTTTTCATGCAGTAATTTATTAATATTAAAATGAGATAAAAGTTGAGTAAATATAATTTTTTCGAATATTTTACTGAGTGCTGGCAATATGGATATTGGCCTAAAGTTAGACGGGTCACTCCTTTCTCCAGATTTGAATAAAGGTATGATTTTACTAATTTTCATCTTATTTGGAAATTGACCCTCGTCAACACATTCGTTAAATATTATAGCTAAGTGGGGTGCGATAGAGTGTATTATATTTTTTATTATATCTATCGAAATTCCCCATGCATCCTCAGTCTTTTTAATATTTAAATCTTTTAATGTTTTAAGAATAATCTCTGAGTTTACATGACTAAATCTAAAAGATGTGGTGCACTCATCTACATGCGACTTGATGAGAGAAGCAGCGAGATGCGGGCTCGAATTTAATGTTTTAGTGGTAGTGACTGGAATGTTTGAAAAGAATGACTCAAATGTGTTTGCCACTTCAGAGTCTGTATCAATAGATTTGCCATCAATTTTAAGAGAGAGCTTGCTGTGTTGTGTTTTGTTTTTGCAAGTCTCTTTATTTATAATTTTCCATGTAACTTTACTTTTATTACTAGCTTTCATTATCTTATTTTTAAAGTAATTTGATTTGGCCACTGCGCATACTTTTTTAAATAGCTTTGAATATTTCTTAACATATTCTAATGTCGTTGGGTCATTAGAGTTGGCCTTAATATCATACAATTCAAATAACCTCTTTCTACTTTTATAAATACCTGTAGTGGCCCAGTCACTGAATTTGGTTTTAGAGGTATTTGTTTTAATGGTTCTTTTGGTAAAGATACCATTAAATTCTTTTTCAACGACATTAAATAATTTATCATAATGTTGGTTTACATTTCCTTCATTATAGGACAATGTAGACAACTTTTGTGAGATAGTTTCTTTAAATTTATTTATACGGTTTTCAGTGATTGGTCTACATACAAAACTATATGAAGAAGGGGCATGACGGTGCTCAAACACAGTCATTTGACCAGTATGGTCAGAATTGATAAAATTTATTATGGACTTGTCCATAACTTCACAGTTACAAAATATGTTATCTAAACAAGTAGCTGAGGTGGGTGTGACTCGCGTGGGTTCGTTGAAAAGATGATGTAAATTAAATGATTTAAAGAGATTCAGAAACCTAACAGAGTTCTGTGAGTTATCTAAAATGTTGATATTAAAATCTCCACAAACAACTACTTTTTTATTAGATGAACATATTTTGCTCAAAACTTCTTCCATAATGGATTCAAACATGGTAAAATTCCCATTTGGGGGCCTATACACACAGACAATGACATGCCGCTCCAGCTCTGCACACGCTAACTCAATAGTTCGCTCAACTGAGAGTGAGACAATATCTTTACGTTCTTTAAATTTAATTGTATTATTCAATAAAATAATTGACCCGCCTCTGATTGCCAACTTTCTCGTGAACGAACTACTGACGCTATAGTTATCTATATTGATAATTAATTCATGTTGTCTTAACCAGTGTTCTGTAATACATAAAATATGGATATTCATTTCATTTAAAAATAACTCTAATTCTAGTTCTTTGCCAGACAAACCCTGGATATTCTGATGTATAAGGTTCAGATGACTAGGGTTTTCTTTTGTTATTGATTTGCTAGAGGACTCCTCTATTGTCTCATATTGTAATTTAAATTACTTGGAATCACTTCCAAACTCTGAGTAACCAGGTTTTTAATATTAAACGCTAACAGAGTAGCTAATTCATTTTTAATTTTATTTGGCAAATAAAAAGTTTTGCCAGTCAGAATAAACTTATTATCAATAAATTTATTTGTGTCAAAAAACAGGTTAAATTAGGTTTGTATAACGAGTTCCTATCGTTGAGAATCAGTTTTTAACGAAAACAATCGACCGTCCTACAACATTGTGGCAAACATTGAGCTACTCGGGCAAATTACTGCACTAATACAATCACGGTCCTTACAAGTAGGTAGTTTAAAAACTGAGGACAGAGATATATTTTTTTTAAGTTATTAACCTAACGTTTGAAAATTAGTGTCGAAAAGAACAATATTTCAATGTTATGTAAAGAAAACTATCGTTAGAATGCATCAGGTATTCGTGAGTGAGTAGTCAATTAGTGATCCGCATCACTTAGTGTTAAAGAAAATCGCATGTAATTAATTTACTAAGCGTGAAAGTGCTGACATCTGTCTCATTGCATCTACATGTTTACAAAGTACAGAGTTCACCGAGAACCGCTCTAGCATACATGCAGGAAACTTTAGATGAATCCTGTAGGTAGTGCATTTTTTACATCCTGCAAAATTTTGGGCTTAACAAGATCTCTACTTATGGGCACACCTGAGCTTTCCATTGCCATAATCATAGGCCTATAAGATTCCGGTAGTCCTGCAAGAAGAAGAGTGCCCAACCACTCATCATCGACTACGAATTTTATATTCCAGAGCTTGTGTGCACATGTGATTATCTTGTTCACGTAGGTTTCGACATTTCCACATCCTTCTAGATCCGTGGTTATAAGTTCCCTCAACAGACCTACTTTTCTTATTAGACCCGAGTCGTCAAACGCCTTCCGTAAGTTAGACCATACTTCCTTAGCAGTCTTTGCTTCCTGTATGTGGATGTAGTTTACGGAATCCACCAGAAGTTCAATTTTGATCTAGCCTTTGTGTCCTCGCTCTTCGTGAACTCTTTACTTTCGCCAATTACGCATTTCCAAAGCTCCTCGTGTTCGAGGTACGTCTGGACGGCGTCCTTGCAATTTTTCAATGTGAACCATGTGCCCACTTGATGCACTCGTTTTAGATGATTAGTTATTTCTGAAAAGACGCTGAAAAGTGTTGAAATGTACCGGAGTGAAAAGATTTTATTGCCGCCGGCCGGCAACCTAACCTCACTTGTACACGCGGTCGTACACTTTTCCCTACAACTATCTAGCCGGGCGTCTGGACCCATAACTTAATGAAAACTAATTGATTATAATTACCTAGATTAATTAGAAGAACTAGCTAGGCTAAATGAATTAGGGAAACACTAATTATAAGAACACGCGTAGGTACTTGTAGCGAGGACGTTTATTCACGGACGGAAGTGAACGAACAGAATTTTGACACGTCATGACAGATATTAGTGATGTTCATTAGTCTTCGCTGCGTTCACATTCTAATACCCGGGATTATGACACTTTTTTTTAATTCATAATTTGTAATAAAAAAATAAACAGCTGTTATGAGGTTTATAGGTGTATTATGTATTTTAATTTAAACATTCAATTTGTATTCTTAGTTTTTGTGTAAAGGCTTAGTAATAAATTAATTGATAAGGCATTGACGTGTTTTCCTTCACACACCTAAAATAGGCGCCCAGGGATCATAGTCTCTCGCTCTAAGACCGAGTGGCCGGTGAGGTAGCCCAGAAAAAGGGGTTACAAAATTGTGTAGGGAACAAGTCTGCTCTATATATGCCATTGCATATATAGAGAAGACTTGTTCGGAGGGCCCTGGCATTTATCAACTATTTATATTCGGAATACTTTGGGTCTGTTTATGATGTCAATGTCACGACGACACATCTACCTGTTGTCCACAACTCTGTCTTACATGACTTCAGAACCAGCCAACGAGATATTTGGCTTATGGGGCTACTCGGGCAATTTATAACTCGGGCTCGCCCGAATGTGAAAAAGGTGAAAAAGGCGACTAAGGTAAAGCTGCTGGCATGATTATCAGCACCCAGAGAAGGAAACTCTGCATTTATATCAAAACCCTCGCCAACCCGTCTGCCAAGCGTGGTGAGTATGGCAACTACCCCTCATGTGATTGAGGGAGGCCCGTGCCCCAGCAGTGGGGACTTATATGGGCTGACGATGACGATGAGATTATTTGTTTATTATATAATATTGTGTTCTATTTAAATATTAATATTTATAAATGTAAACATTTTAAAGTAACCTACAGTTTATTTTCTTCCCTTTTACTTTTTAATATTGCACCACCTATCCCTCCTCTACTATCAAATGTCCTTTGTTTTGAGGTTGTCTGGTATAAATCACTTTCAGCGATAACACCGCCGAAATTGTACATCAATTTTCTGTAATGCCTAGTTCATAAGTTGTGTTTTTGTGCAATAAAGTATATCTATCTATCTATCTAAATCCTATCAACATAAAAAAAATTACAAAAATAAATTTACAAATAAATAATTTATCTTAAAGCCTATCAACACAAAAAAATAACGAAACCAATGTCAGAAAACAAAAATCAATAACTGAAAATCAATACTTTATCTTAAATAATTTGACATGATTATCAAAATCATACTTACCAATAATTCTGTCATACAGGTTCTCCTAGTACCTACATCATTTTTCAAATATCAGTCTCTCACACAGATATTTGATAATGATTTGATATAGTATATGATGTATTTTATTGTATTTGTGAGAGAATAATGAAATAAAGATATCATAGATTATTATTATAATCGACATTTAAACACAATGCCAATTTGTCAATGCAATGATAAAGATAAAGATAAAGATAATTTATTTGCTCAAACATGTGTACATACAGATGTCAAGGTAAAAATTTTAGTATCAACATGTTGTACCATTACGGTGTACAAAATATATTCAATATTATTAGTCCATTTAATTAAGAAAATTAACATCGTATTCACAAAAAAAAAAATACAATAATAATAAATACACTAAAAATGTCAATAATAGGCCAGTTACAAATAAATTATAAATTGTCATTTAAGAAATCCGTCAAATTGTAATAGCATTTTTCCAGTAATAAATTTTTAATTTTGGTTTTAAACTCATTGCAATCTAATTGTCTAAGGGTAAATGGGATCTTATTGTAAATTCTTGGAGCCATACACAAAATACTTTTACTCATTAGAGCCGTTTTTGTGGGAGGCATGCGACATCTACTCTCATCACGCCGGCTTCGATTACTGAAATCTGCAAAACGCAGAAACAATGATGGGTTGGCTTTTACAAATATCACGGTTTCCAGAATGTACATAGACGGGAGTGTGAGAATTCTGTATTTTTTAAAATAAGGTTTACAACTATCCGTTGGTTGCAATCCGAACATTGCTCTTACGCAGCGTTTTTGCACTTTAAATACAAAATCTTTATCTGTAGAGTTCCCCCAGAAAATAATGCCGTATCTCAAGTTTGACGCGACTATGCCATGATAAGCCAGAAGCAAGGAATCGGTATTCATTATTGGAGCCAACTTATAAAGAGCATAGGCGGAGCTACTCGCCTTCTTACTGAGAAACTCGATGTGTGCTTTCCAGTTTAATTGCTTGTCTATGAATAAGCCCAAGAACTTAGCACTATCAACTTCCGAGATTTTCATGTTCTGGTAAACTACGTTTAAATCAATATTATTTATTGATCTTTGTTGGAATTGGATAATTTGTGTCTTAGATAAATTAATTTTCAAATTATTATTATTTAACCATGCAATTATTGATGCTAGAGAATTATTAATGTCAATTTCATAAATGTCAGGTTGCTTACATGCTATCGTCAGAGTGCTATCGTCCGCGAAAAGGGTCATAGGGTGATTTGTTGATCTTGGCATATCATTAATGTAAAGCAAGAAGAGAAGCGGGCCCAGGACGCTTCCTTGAGGAACTCCGTATTGAATATTTCGTTCATTTGATGTGTATTCTTCTTCAAGCTTAGTTTCAATATTTATACGTGTGATCGATGTGTATTGTTTTCTATTGGTCAAGTAGGATGTAATTAATTGCGCTACATTACCGCGGATACCATATGTCATAAGTTTGTCAATTAAAATGTCATGTTTTACGTGGTCAAATGCTTGGGTCATGTCACATAGTATACTACAAATAGGATTTCTCATGTCAATGTTAGGTATTATATTGTTTAAAAATTCGAAGATAGCCATATTTATATTTTTATTTTGTCTGAAACCATTTTGCTCTTTGCAAAGAATATTATGCACTTCTAAATAAGAGTAAAGCTCTCCATAAATATATTTTTCAAAAATTTTGGACATTATCGGTATCAATGAAATGGGCCTGTAATTTTCTAATAACTCTTTACTTCCTTTTTTATGCAGTTCACAATTGACGTTTTAAGGCGTTCTGGAAAACTACCATTACTGATACATAAGTTTAGAATATGACTCAAATGTTTGCTTATCAAAATACCCACTGCCTTAATTATTTTGGTTGATATTCTATCACATCCCTCACTATTTGTATTTTTGAGACCGCAGATAATTTTATGGATTTCAAATGGAGAACAAGGTGCCATAAACATAGAATTTGGCTGACTCTTAATATTAGAGCAGACGTTTAATCCAGATCCAGGCACTGAGGTAATTTTGTCCACAAAGTGGTCATTAAATGCTTCGGCTATGGTTTTTGGATTTGTTATTAAGTCATTTCCCATCCTTATCTCTTCAATGCTCTCTCTACGCCTATTTAGTTGGTTGTTATTTATCATCATCCATGTAGTTTTGGCTTCATTAGTCGATTTTTTTATGGAAAAGTCATTTTGTGCCCGTTGCGTCAATCGTATGATTTTCTTAAATAGTTTTGCGTATTTAGTATAAATATTTTTATGGTCAATGGTTGGCTTCAATCTTGAATTCCATAATAAGTATCTCTTTCTCCTACTGCAGATTTTTATTCCCTTCGATAACCATTTAGTTTTTTTTAAAAGCGGAATTGTTACTAGCTTAAATGGAAAACATAATTCATAAAAGAGTTTGAAATCTTCCATAAAACTACCGAAAGCCTCGTTTGAGTCTTCAGTATTGTAGATTTCTGTAAATGTCAATTGTTCCATGCAATGCTTAAACTTTATAATATTATCATTACTAAAATCTCTACATTTTCGTCGCCAATACTTAAGAGCTGACAATTTATTAACAGGGCATTGAAGCAGTTGAGCCGTGTGATCTGAGAGGGCAAGTTCTATCACTTCCGTCTTACAAGGTTTCTTAAAATTATGCGCAAAGTTATCTATACAAGTTTGACTCTTTAGTCTGGTTGGTTCTCTTATAGCTAGTTTTAGGTTGAAGTTCAAAAGCAGACATTCTAAGTCTAAAGTAACGCTGTTTTTTTTTCATAACATTGATGTTAAAATCACCAGTTAGAACTATATTAGTATTCTTCCTATTTTTTGTAACTATTTTCAATAATTGATCTAATTTGCAGTAAAATAAATTAATTAAACTTGGATTAGGAACCCTATAAATGCACACAATTATGGTTTTAATTTCACTTAATTCTACCGCACAGCACTCAATAATGCCTGGCATAGACATTTTGGCTACTTCTGGTATCGGTTTCGATTGGTAACCTGCTTTAATTAAAATGCATGTCCCGCCTCTCTTGCAGTTATCTCTGCAATAGATGGACCCTATCTGATAGTTAGGTATCGACAGGAACTTCTCAAATCCAGACATAATGAAATGCTCACTAATGCATATAACATCCACATGTTTCTGATTTTCTGAGAGCTCCTCCAGACACACAACAAGTTCGTCAGATTTATTGATTAAACCCGCAATGTTTTGATGTAAAATAGTCAAATGTTTAATATGGTCGTTAGGGCTGACAGGAGAGAAAAAAACATATCGGGGTCCACTTGGTCCGAATTTTCATTTCTTGACAAACTAGGTATGTTTGTTTCAACTATTTCATTATATTCATTTAATTCTTTGACTAGAGAGTTCAAATCATCAAATACCCTTTCCATACCTCGGTTATTAAGAGTACCCCTGGACTTGAAAAACATTTCATAGTCGTATGTCAATTTAAGATTTGAGTCTAGTAAGCAAGCGTAATTGTGATTTAAAGTGTCAAGGTATAATAAGTTATTGAAAGTTTCTATTCTCCAATTGTAAACTGATGAAAATTGTTTGCTTTTGTAGGTAGGTAAACAAATTATAATGTTAGTGTGTTCCAGAACTTGCAAAGTTTCCCTTAAAGTGATAATTATATTCCCATAGTTCTTTGTTGAATGAAAGTCATCTTCTCCAATTAATATGATACAATAGTCGCGAAGAGTGAATTGTTTCAGCTTTTTGTCTATGTCTTTAGTCAATTTTTCAACTCCAACATTTGGTGTTAAGTAATGGATTATTTCAGAATCTGGAAAATTTTTCGTAGCTATTTTTAGAACTCTGTTGGTCTTATTGCTGCTTATTATACATAGTTTTCTGGCTTTATCTTGACATGTTTCGCCCTTTATATTCTTGTTTTCTTTATTTTCGTTGATTGAACACTCTTGTGTTTCCGAGGCGTTGTCTGTTTTGCTATCGCTTGTGTGAATTGGTTCATTTTGTGGTATTACTTCCTTAGAGTTATTCTGAGTTGAATAATCCGGTGGGAAGGCCTCGATGTTGTGTGAAGGCGATTTTATGGTTTCTTGGATAGGAGAGGAACTTTTGAGATCCTTGCGATTTTGGTTATACATAGATAACCTTTTCTTTTTTCTATTTGATTGCGGAATAGGCGATTTTTGCTCCGTCAAATCCAGTTTTTTATAGACTTCTATTGTTTTCATACATTTAGTCAATTCTTTTTTCAAGTTAATAATCTCCGCATTTAGGTTGTCTATTTCATTTGTAGCCGCCTGTAGATTACTGGTTAATGTTACTATTTCTGATCTTATCTCAGCACAACATGATTTGTTCAGGTTTATAGAAGTATCCGGTACGCTCATCATAGTTGAGTCAAATATCGTCGTACTCGTATTAGACACAGATAGATCAGGAAAGGACAAAGTACGTCTTTTGTATCTCATTGTGACGTTATCCATGCTATCTATTCAAATATATTTTTATTATTGTAAAGTAGTAAATATAAGTTACGGCAAATTAGAAATATATTTTATAGTCAGAAAAAATATTTTCTTGTGTCTCGCCGAGATTCGATCCTGTGCTCCTTACGGTTACCCTTACACCTTATCCTCCGAACCAAATGGTCACTGGGCAATGCGACGAATTTACGAGTCTGTTTGTGCTTGGCGAGGTAGCTGTCTTACTTTACTTCGTATTAGTTTTAATTAGTTTCACGAAGATGTCGTTAGTAGTACATAGATGTAATGATAGATAATGGACATGACGTGTTAACGCGCTTAGATCCTGAAGATGGCGCTTTATTTTGCAATCTTGCGAAAAATGCTCTTATGTTATTGTAATAGCATTCAAATTTTAATCAGCACGGATATATATTCAAATAAAAATAACAGTCACTTTCTTCATGCACATCTTATTATGTTCCTAAAATAGTATTGTTGGCATTAAATTGTGTTTTCAATTAGTATTCTTTAGACTCGATTGCACTATGAGAACACTTTGTAGTTTTTGCTTATATTTAGGTCTTGCACAGTGTATTTATAGGAGGAAGTATTTTTCACTGATTTATCACTATTTAAGATGTATTTCTTTAGGATAACACTTTCACGTATTGTTTGGGTCGCACTGTTTCAAATATTCAGAGTTTTATATCACTTTCTTCTGTTTATTGTATTTAATTAATTTATTTGTACGGAGCTGATGTTGACGTGACGGCAACGCCATCTGTCCTCTGACCTAGTGTAATTTCTGTATCTATGAGCTCCTTTAAAGAAGATTAATTTTTTTTTGACGTTCTATACTCTTTTTTTCTTTTATTAATGTTTTTTTTTCCAAAATGTTGTGTAATGATTTGCATCTTTACACATAATGTTTAATAAATGTGCCAAATTCGGTTTAGCTTTAATTAATTAAAAAATACAAATACAAAAAAAAATACAAATAACTTTATTGTGCATAAGTAACTACAAGTTGTACACACTGTAAATAGTTCAATAACATACTTATTAGATAGCTATATTAAACTAATTGGTTAAATCTTGTCTAAGCCAAAACAATGTTTAATAACACATAATGTAGGTAGGTACAGAGACATAATCCTTTACCTTCCGTACTAGTACATGACTGTGTTACGGCAAGGTAGTCATAATCGTCCTGTGCATAAGGTATATTGTAACTAGTGCGTTATTGACCTTAGAGCGGGTGGCAAGATATTTCTACTTACTCGACGTGGTGACTGATTCGAGTGTGGTAAACAACTTCGCACAGTACAAGCAAAAAATGTAGACAAAACATAAAACAAAAGTAATAACTTGAAAAAGTAAAAAAAAAGATCCAAAAATTACCATCAATATTAATTTGAGCCAATCTTAACATAACATTATGTATATAAGTAAGTAAAATATATATAAATAATCAACATCTAGGCATATAATTCATATTATTATGATAAAATATGCCCATTACCTTATGATAAATACACAAATAAACATGTTAACTAATATTAATAAAGTGTGTATATTTACATTATATTATAATGTATGTTTTATGTATAAGTGTGTATGTGTATAATATACATATATTAAATTTTCAATAGTATATTTATATATTCATGTAGATTATGCTACTTAAAAAATTCATACAAATATTTATCATAACTTATGTAAGTGTTCTAAGTAGATTTTCAGTCATTTCATAGTCACATCCCCTCAAATACTCGCGGAGTGTCTTTTTACACAAAAATCTAGTTTGTTTTTCTAGCGATATTTTTTTACTGATGCGATTATATAAGAATGGACTCAGGAAAAAAGAAAAGCCCTGTGCAAACCTTGTTTTACAAGAGGGTACTTTGTATACTGTATATTGTCTTCTATCTGACTCATTATTTCGGTGTAAAGAATGTTGTTTTAGAATCATTTGCTCAACAAATTTATTAAGCCTGGAGTTCCACGATTCGGCTGCGCTGTTGGTTTTATTTTTAACTTGGTAGAATGTGGTAGAAACACCATTTATTGGCGAAACTCCTTTTATTTGTTATCCAAGTTTGTTCGAAATATTTGTTAAAGTCAGCTGTTTTTGAGTCTTGTACTATGCATTCTACATATATACAGCCAACCATCATCCTGAATTCAATCGGAAGAATATGACAGCGCGATACAACGCCTTACGTGCGCTTTATATAATTTTGTTTTCGTCCAAACCACATTTCTTAGAGTCGCAATACAGATCTTAGCCTCGCGTAGCAGTGGTTGTGTAGCGTTGTTTCGCCGCGGCCGCTCACCAATGTCTTAGTCCAGTGGTAACACCGTCGGTCCGCAGCGCAAGAAGTCGCCGGTTCAAATCTGACCAGTGTTCACAAAATAAACAAAGAGAGCCACTCACTCCACGAAGTCGTCAAGTCGCGAAGCGCGGGGACTCCGAGGACTCCGGGCAGCGGCACCAAACAGTTGGGGCGAAGCACCACCAAAAAATCATCCGTCATCGGAGCGCAATCAGAAACACGTCCGTTCGTCACAAAATCCGAGAAGGGAAGGAATATAGGTAAATGACTGCAATATCTGTAATTTAGGGTTCTGTGTATAAATAGTAAAACCTCTTTTATTGACTAATATTATAGCTATGAGTAGCAGGACGGGTACTTTTATATAATATTTTAATAAACTTTAAATTCGTTTTTATTCCTTTCTTTTTACGTAAATACGAATAAACAAACCTAATATGTATATTTTGTATGCTGTTAACATGACAAGGTAACATGATACATCAGTAAGGATGTCTATTACTACTGAAAACTAGGATTTAGTTGAAATCAATTGAATCCATACTTCCATACTAATATTATAAATGCGAAAATAAGCCCTGTCTGTCTGTATGTTACTCTTTCACGTCTAAATCACTGGACCGATTTTGATGAAAATTGGCACGGACTTAGATATGACCCTGAGAATGAACATAGGTTACTTTTTACCATGGGAAATCTGTCATCCCCGTGGAATATTTTTCCCTAACCCATTTTTCTATGTAAATAATGAAAGTGAAGTGAAATATTTATTATTCAACAATACAAATACTCTTCGTAAAAACAATCCCCTGGCCAGAGTTAATTACTAATGTGGACGAAGGCGCGGGTAGCAGTTAGTATTTTTTTTATGGGATAGGGGATGATCCATCCTCATCATCTCGATGGATGGCGGTCTAATACTGTGCGTTTCTCCCGGAACTTTCTACCACGTACCTCAGTTCTGTGGAACGGTTTGGCTGCAGGAGTATTTCCGGACGGCTACGACTTAGGGACCTTCAAGAGAAGAGCGTACTCTTTTTTAAAAGGGCCGGCAACACATTAGCGATCAGACACTTTTTATTTTATTTTATTTGCAAAACTACTAGCTTATCATTGGAATAATCTTAGTGTGATTGCTATCACTCCCCATATCTCCATGAATCGTGTATAATTCATCAAACGGCAAGGGACAACTTTTAAACGTGCCGTCACCAAAAAATTCGTTCACTTCACAAAGAGTTTGTCTAGCTAGATCGGATGAAAACTAATATTCTTTCATTACCGCACGAATAATCTGCCAGTAAGAACTTTTCATACTTTGGTGGAACTTCAACTTCTTTTACTGATTGACACTTTAGTTTTGATATCCCAGCCACAGAATTCCTGTGTCGGTAAAGTGATGATTTTACTTTGGATAATTTTGGTATATAATAATAATAATAAGGGAAGTGACGACCCCATCGCCCGCTGGTGAGAGTTGATGTTCTTGCTTAAGAGCAACAACTCTCTTCAGTGCAGTCAGTCTCCCCAGGGCAGTGTTGTGGCGCGCTAAATGGGAAGTGACGTCCCTTGGGTCCCATATCCCCGAGAGTCGATCAGGCCCCTCTCCCCGGCTTGTCTTTATTGGCCGGCTGGGGTGGACCCCAGCAGGGGCTGCAGGACTCTCACCTCTGCCTTGCCTTCACCAGCCGGCCAGAATGGGATGTCAGAGCTATATGCTCGCAGGGTGGAAGTGAAAGATGCATAAGTCGCGAGTTGGCACAGTGTCTGTAACCACAGACACTGGGTAGAAAGCGGTGTACACCTCTCGGCACCCTGAGCTGCTCACACCAATGTTGCCCGCCTTGCTATATCTGGTAGCTTATTTTAGGGGGCCCATCTAGTGAGTGGCAATAGTCACCACCTGCCCATTTTTTGTTTTTTTTTTTCGTGATTTTATTATTGATCGGGCAGGTGCCATAGTCTCTCCATAGTACCAGTTAACCGGTCCACTAACACCTCAACCCAATAGCCCAGTTCATTTTATTTTCCATTATTTTCAATAGTCTTATGCCAACCGGGGACTGTCCTTGGCTACACTTCTGTAGTGTATACAGGGATCGTCTCCGGCTGGTGTCACATCACGTTATAGTAAAACTGTCAATTGAACGGGCCTCTACGTGTTGGCTTCGGCCCCACGCACGCCTTCCAAAAGTCCGGGACATAATTGCCCGTGGTTATGGAACAACTGACAAACATAATAATTCTCACAACATCTCATACGTTGACCTGATTCCGTACTAAGTAGCTTAAGCACTTGTGTTACAGATATCAGACAACAGAGGAACACAAATATATACTTAAATACATATATTACACCCAGACACCGAACAAACACAAGTGTTCATCGCACGCATGTTTGTCCAGTTTGTTTATATTACTTAACAATTCCAATCCTGCATCTTTCATTTTACCAACCATTGTGTTGTACACTGTAGGGACCTTGGAAAGTTTGCTGTAGTGATATCTTGTTTACACTGATATAAAGCTTCTTCGTATGAGGTTTTTCATCAATGACAGTATCTACCTGTAATGTAAATAGGTATTTTCAAATATTTTATTAAATTGTATTAAACTTACTAAAATGAATATGAATATGTCCCTTACATCTTGGCTGTTTCGTGCATTCCCAGACCGTTAACCCACTATTGTGCTTTCTTCTCGTGTGATATTCGTGTCCTGCACGGAGTAATATAGTGCCATGTCTTCTTTTAATGTAACTTAACGATGTCCCGGAAGAACCAGACGCAGTTGCACTTTGTTCCGCCATTGTTAGGCGCAGTACTGATAACATGTAAAAGCTAGTTTTGCCAAAGTGGCAAAAAAAAATATTGTAGGTGATAACTACTGGTGATACTAGTGTGCTGATGGACTGTATATGATGATGATGGATACTAAAGAGAGAGGCTCGCACGGTTTATAATTAAAACGATGAAAACAAATATGAACAAAACTATCCTTTTATTGACACACTCACAAGACAGCTGCCCGTCAAAAACATAAAACAAAATAATTATAAAAATGAGGTGGTACCACGGCCAGTCGCCAACAGAAGGGTCAACAGAAGGGTAGGAACAAAATAAGCCTTGTAATATTTTTATATATGGGAAAAGGTTGGCAGCGCACTTGTGACTCCATTGGTGTTGCGAGTGTCCATGGGCGGCGGAATTGCTTACCATCAGGTGATCCGTCTGCTCGTCTGCCACCTCTCATATATATAAAAAAAAAAAGATTTTGACGAACAGTGATTTTATTTGAAAGTTCAGTCTTTCAAATAAAGTCACTGTTCATTTGATGTACTGAATTCTACAAAACATTCTGCAGGTCTGATTCGGAGTTTGAAACAGCGGTCGGAGGAAGCTCAACCTCCTCTGCCAGAGCCGCGATCTCTCGCAAGAACACGAAGCGGAGGAAGACTGCGCCAACGACATCAAGGTATGTCTGCAAAGCGCGCCGCGTATGTGGAATTTGAGGCGTACTTCCCTACGAGTCCCGCTCGCACGGTACTCGCTCTGCATCCGCGATGCGCTATGACTAGGGACGCAGCCGAAGTTGAGAATACTGACAATCTTATTTTAGATTTTTAAACATCGTTATTTATTGACTTCTTGTATTTTTTCCAGATCAGTTTCCGAGAACGAATCTGCTCCGCCAGCAGTGCCGAAAAAGAAATCTGTCTCCACACGTCGGTAAATACATGTTTTTTTTTTTGTTTTCTTATGTGATAGGTGGCAGATGAACAGACGGATCACCTGATTAGAGAGCAACACCTGCAGTGGAGTCACAAGTGTGCTACCAACCTTTGAAACCCCCTTTTCCAGGATTGGACCTCCGGTACCCTCACTCATACAGCTAAACACAGCACGAACGCTGCTACACGCAGGTTTTCTGTGAGACCGTGGTAACACGGTCAAGCTGACCCATTTTTTTTTTATTGCTTATTACTATAGGTCACAGATCACCCCCAATAGATTCCGCATCTTAAGCGTTTTGTATGGCATAAAAGTCACCAAAGTTCAAGGAAAGCACGGGTAGCGGGGAGCGTGACCGAGGTGCTGTGATTGGTTGATTCAAGGTCAAACTTTCATTTGCCCGCAAATAGTGACAGAACACTATTTATCGACAGTTTAAATTTTATTCAAAACGTAATACCATAATACTACTTACTTACGCATTTAGATAATATGGCCAGGAGTTGGGGAAATATATACAACGTTACTTTTTACCGACTTCAAAAAAGGAGGAGGTTCTATATTCGACTGTATCTTTGTTTTTTTTTTTATTTTTTATGTATGTTCTGTGTAGTAGGTAGACGAGCTTGCGGCCCATCTGATGGTGAACGGTAACCGCCGCTCATAGACATCAACAATGCCGGAGCACAGTCATGCCGCTGCCCAACTAACAAAACTTGCTCTTGCAGTGGTCTATAAGACCAAAACATAATATTGAAAGAAAGAAAGAAGAAATGTTTATTTGGAACCAATAATTACATAATCGTATCAACAATTTTTAGTTTTTACAGAACAAAATATAAACTTATTAACTACGTAATTACATAATAGGTACCAAAATGGTCTCCGCTCAGTATACGGTTGAGCGTGACACACATTATGCCACGCTAAACCACTGGTATTCTGCGGATGCCAAAAGAACGAGACACGCGGCCTCAGCCGACGACAGCTATTTTTAAACACTTGCAATAAATCAGTCACATAAAGATATCACTAAGTACTTACACATAGATGTGGAAAACGAAATTATTTAGGAAATAAATACATAGTAAAATATAAAATTATGTAAGATGAGCTGGTTACTATTTTATAATATTATTATATACTCTTCTGTAAGATAAGTAAAAAAGACTTGTATTTCAACTTAAAGGTGTGAATTGTGGTGGAGTTTCTTATTGGTGGTGGAATATTATTCCAACACTTAGTTGCAGAGTATCGGAAACTACCCCGGAACGCAGCGGTTTTAAATGGAGGACAAATGAGGCGATCAGTGATGCGAGATTGTCTTTGCGTAAATTTTAGCTTCTCAAAGAGATACTCTGGATTCCTATGTTTAATCACTCCAAAAAGTAAGCTCGCAAAATGCATAGCACGTCGTGACTCCATATTCATGAGATCACTCCTGTTAAAATAAGGAGTTACATGTGCTCTAGGAGGAATTGAGAAGCAATATCTGGCGCAAGAGTTCTGAATACGCTGTATGAGCTTTTTGGTCCGACCCAGAAGACACCCACTAATAACTACATCCGCGTAATTTAATTTTGATAAGATTAGAGATTCGCATAACCGTATTCGTAGTTCCACGCTGACAAACTGCCTTATTTGGTAGAGTACCTTTAATCTATAGTAACATTGTTTAACTGTATTGAGTACATGTTTCTCAAACCTTAAATTACAATCCATCAATACTCCTAGATTTCGAGCCTCAACAACTTGGTCTATTTGCGTATTTGCAATTTTAATTGCCGGTTTAAGAAGGTCAATGTTTTCAATTTGTGTCTTGGAGCCTAATATCATGAATTTAGTTTTAGTTGGGTTCAAAATTAATGAGTTTGTTCTTGACCAGTCTGCTATCCGATTAAGGTCATTGTTAATGCTGTTTACAGTTTTTGCAGTGTCTATGCTTTTAAATGTCTTGTAGATTTGTAAGTCATCAGCGTACAGGTGATGCTTAGAGTTTATAATACATTTTGGCAAATCAGCGGTATATAAGATGAAGAGTAGTGGCCCCAATATAGATCCCTGTGGTACCCCCCTGTTCACCATAGAAGTAACAGAGTATCTTTTGGTGCCATTTGGTAAAACAACTTCTACTCTTTGCGTACGGTTGGTTAAATAACTTGAGAACCATTTCAATGCAATATCATCTAGTCCATAGTACGACAACTTGGCTATGAGTAAGGATGTGTTTATTGTATCAAATGCCCGAGAGTAGTCTAGTAAGACCAAGATGGCCCCCTCTCCTAAATCCTGCCCGGCAAGTATATCGTCAATGACGTCTAGAAGAGCCGTTGCAGTACTTTTACGAGCTCTGAATCCAGATTGCTTTCTTGGTAAGATGTTATTATCATTTAAGTATTTGATCATTTGCATACACACTATTTTTTCAACAATTTTCGATAGTAAAGGTAAAATGCTAATAGGTCTCAAATCCTTAAATTCTAAAGGGTCGTTGACTTTAGGAACAGGCTTTATTATAGATTCTTTCCAGATATCAGGTACAGTGCCACTGATGACGGATTTGTTGATAATAGATGTGATAACGCCTAGAGTTCGTGGCAGCGTCATCACAATCATATTTAGTGATATGTCATCCACGCCTTGTGCATTTGTTTTTATGTTTTTAATAATATTAAGTACGGTTGCTTCGTCAACGGGTTTTAAACTAAATTCGGAATTAGAGAATCGATTAAAGCAAAAGTATGTTAATTGTGATATATCTATTGAATTGTTACCTGGGACGTTAAGAAAATGGTTATTGATCAAATCTGGATTAAGCAGAGTTTCAGGTAAGTCTATTTTTTTTTTATTGAAATCTATTATGTTTCTTTTCAAGTTCTTCCATAGTTGACGTGAATTTTTTATATTATTGTTAATGGAATATTGGAAAAATGCAGTTTTTTCAGTATGGATTGCTGTTGTAACAATATTTTTTAAATCTTTATAATACTTTTTATGGCAGTCAAGTTTTGTGCGACGACTTTTGGCATGCGCTTGGTCCCTGAGTTTCATCATCAGTTTGACAGTGTCCGTTATCCAAGGGTAGCTTTGGTCTTTAACATACGAAGTCTTTATTGGTGCATGCCTATCAAAAAGGTCCAAGATGAGTTTATTAAATGCATTAAGTATATTATTTACATCATCATCGCAAAGTACATTTTCCCAGTCTATATTATTAACGTCATTGTTGAAAAGTCCTAAATCAATACTTTTTAGCGGCCTGTAGTATAGCCAACGAGGAGTTGGTTTTGGTTTTTTAACATTAATTTCAAAAGAAATAAAGGCATGGTTACTGAGATCTGGTATGTGATCAACAAAAACTTTAACAACTTTTACACTACTACAGACTAGATCCAACAACGTCTCTGAATGATTGGTAAAGTGTGTCGGTTCCTTCACATATTGTTGTAAACTCATTGACTGTAGAAAGTCTTGTAACTTTTTTGAGCTGGTTTCGTCTGTTTTTAAAAGGTCTATATTAAAATCACCCATTAGAATTATGTGATCACAAGCTGAGAATGAGCTCACAGATTCTGTCAATGCATCTATAAAAGTATCCACGCACAACCATGGTGGGCGATATGCGGTACCTATTGCGAGTTTAAATCCATTAAGCTTTACGCTAAGCCACATCTGTTCTACTGACGACGAGAGGGGATGATCAAGGAGTCGCGCGTAAATTCCACGTTTTAGGTAAAACCCGACGCCGCCGCCGCGCGAGCGCACAGTAGCTGGGCGCGGCACGTGCCGCAGCCGGTAGCCGGGCGGCGCAGGCGCGCGCGCCTCCTCGCCAGCGTGCAACCACGTTTCATTGATGGCCACTATATCTGCCCCGTGACGCTGCATTGCGACTATAAACTCATCATGGCGGGTTCCGAGTGAGCATGGATTCAATAGTCCTAATGATAGATTTTTATGTTTAATAAATTGTAATATATATGTATGTGATATGTGAATGTATCTACAATTACATAAATACTGTTTCAGTAGAGTCAAATGTCGTCGATTTAAATTATAAGATATAACGTGAGTGTCCAGTTGCTCCAGTTTTAATTCGCTTATGAAAATATTATGTAAACAATCAACTTGTTTACTTTGAAATTTACAGAAACCAATTACCAAACCATTATATTTATTATATACATTAAAAAATATGAAGCATATATAATAACCATAATAAAAATTAGGTGTTAAAAGGAACCATGCCAGTCGGTATTGTAATATGTAAAATGCTACTGTATGAGTAATTGGGGAAGATAAGATATAATAAACTTTAAAATGTTTTTTCCTTGCATACATAACACACAACACCAAAGTGTATAATACTCGTAGATAAATTGCATTAAATAACAGTGCTAATAAACGGACAATAAAGTGCCGTATCTTAAAACTAATTAACAAGGTAAGTAAACTTGAGCAAGTAGTAATTAAATTACAAACAAAAAGTAAAATACGACTATAGGAACTAAAAACCTTGTAACATAGAGGAATATTATGAAAACGTAATAAAATATTAATTATCAACACTAACAACATTGACACCAAAAACCTTCGCTATGTCAGAGTCAGCACGGATGCGGAAGCTTGGCGTTCCCTGTTCTCGGACGTGCAAAGATCCTACCGTCTCTGGTCCACACGTACTTCCAGCTGCAACGCTTAGCTGCCTCTCGTGACTTCTGAAATAGCTGCCTGTTTCCTCTCGTGAGGCGCTCGTTGATGTAGTAGTACCGAGGAGGAACCGCCAGGCCCATGCCCTCAGTATTAAGTCCGCGGCGTACCCGTGCGGCCCGCAACAAGTCGTCTCGCGGCGCCCGGCGCGCCAGCCGCGCGACCAGTGGCCGCGGGCGCGGCGGTGTGCCGCCCTCCACCAGCGCTCGTACCGGCCCGGCTCGCTCTGCACTCACCACGTCTTGGACATTCAGGTCCACACCGAGTTTCTTGGCTACAGTCAGAAGTACATGAGTTGGGTTCTCATTTGCTGTCTCCGGGAAGTTTGAGAATCTCTACATCATTAATTAGAACTTCTTGGTCACGTTCCTGGATCTCTGTTTTTAATTGTGCAATTGTTTCTTCCAGTAGAGTAATTTCAGCACTTTTTGATTCGCTCGTTTTGGATTCCAGTAAATCAATTCTCGATTCTAATTTATCCAGTCGGTTATTCTGAGCCATTATAGTAGACGAGAGGTCCGCCATAGTGTCACGAAAAATGCTCATTTCTAGCCGCATAGCTCGCATTTCATTTAGGAGTAACTTCTCAATGCTAGAGTCCGCGCAGTCAGCGTCAGATGTTATTGCTGATTGAACGGTAATTTCAGGAGATTTCAAACATTGTGTCACATTAAGACTCTTATCACACGATGAGTTTGAAGAAACGTCAGATTCCACATCAAATAAAATGTTGGCCTGGACAGCAGTGTCAATCGTATTTCGATTACTTGGGCGCAGTGGAAGAGTAGGAGAGTGCGAAAGGCTGGTCTCATTTTTATGAAAATCACTAACCGAGGTAGTGGCCGAGTAATGTGAATTTAGCCTTTCATAACAGGAATCACATTTCCATGCTTTCCTTTGCTCCGCAGTCATTAATCGGAATCTTTTCTGAGACACATTAGCACAATCTAAATCGTACCATTTACTGCATTTAGAGCATTGAAGGCATTCCCTTTCTCTATCTTTTATTGCGGCCAAACATCCAGTGCATTTTTTCGGAGGCATCATAACAGCCAATATTTGAATTCGTGCAAAACAAGCAAATAAAGCGTGTGCCAGCAGTCCGCGTCCAATCAGTGACCTTGCGTGAAAGCGGTGTCAGCTGCTAACTCGTACAAAGCTAGCGGTCGCGCCCAAAACGTCATAAGCGCTGTGCGTAGAGCGTCACTTACGCGTTTCCAAAAAACACCACACTTTGTTCACAAAATGAGATGAAATTCCGTTGTTTATTTTTTGTTTTTGACAAATAGTGTATTTAAATTAAACTGTTTTTCACTGGACTATTGTCAAACTATTACTTAATTAACTAAGGTTTATGGTTTTACACAATACTTGATGAAATCTTCACTTAAAACAATAAAACTGATTATTTTTAAATGGAGCTACATTAATAGCTGCTGTCCGCTACACGTCGCACGTTAATTATTCTTATAGAAGCCGCATTATCACTAATAAGAGTGGATTTGGGCACAATTTAGAAGATCAATAACGTTATACCCCCCTTGTAGTTGCTTTATTGTCCGCTTTTATTCCTCATACGTGTTATATTATGACAAACCACGAGGCAAATAAACATATTATAATGGCAAAAAAACCCTCTTAAAAAGCCATTCAACTTATACAAAGCTTATGGAAAGCTATAGGTAATAAGGGCGATTGCCCTTACACGTGGTTTATTAAGACCCGATACAAAGGAGTTAAACTAATTGCGGCAAATAAAAACCTTTAAAATAATCCGTAAGCCCTGTCCCATCTGAAATTATTCAACAATAAGTTTTTTTTATTGGAAGTGTGTCTTCGCGAAGAAAGGAAATCAAAAACCATATTGAAAAGTGAACGATATGTTATTATTTTATGTAGTTTTACCTGATTTATGAGCGAAATAAGTATGGGAATTAAAATTCATGGTAAAATATTGGACGCTGTGTGTTTTAGCAACCACGCGTCATTGAATTTAGGTTGTTTTTATATTTAAAACGATATTAATTTTTCAGTCTTTTTACCAATAGAGCTATTATAAGGACAAAACCATTCCCACTTCGTCAATAAGGAGTCAATAAGAATGTAGACATAATAATTGGGTCAAACACAAAAAGTGGAAAATAAGTGTTCAGGTTAATAAAATCCTATTAATTTATATTTTTGTTCTACGGAATGGTTCTATTCTATTATTTAGGCCAAAAAACTACTACATTTTGAAAACGGTTTGCAATTTAGTAGTATTTTGAGAATTATTTAAATCATAATAAACAAAAAATGTCTCCTTCTGTAGACTGTTCGGATGCGTAATGTATAACTTTGAAAACTAGTTAAAATTGCATTTATTGCTTTATGTCTTATGATCTCATTTCATATTAACTTTCATATATATAGGTGTACAATCCACAATAAGACCAAAAATCTACAGGTTTTATGTACATTTTATATTCATTACAATATTGTTCGCAAATTTTAGGTATCCTCCTGTAGACGCATAAAAAGTCCCAATTTTGAATAACTGGAACGCAGCCTAAATAAGTTCATTTTTTAAGTTGGTAGCACGGTATAGTCTGTCATTTGCCTCTTCGAAAAATTGACTGCAAGCGCATGAGACGGTGGAACAAAAAAAAAATTCAATTACACGGCATTTTCGTCAAGATCGGTGGTTCTTTCCTGTGCAAAGTGTAAGTGGGTAAGTATAGTGCACAAATATTTATAAATATCTAGGTTTTGTGCGAGTATGGGTCTACTAATCAAATATGAATGCCCCTCAATGTTAACCTCAAAAGCTAGCTTGCTCGATTACATTTATCATTGATTCATCTCTTCTGTAGACATCTTTTATGTAGACACATGGTCTACAGAAGGACATAAGTCTACAGAAGTAAGCTACGATGTTGCTAGTTTGGATGATTTGATGCAATGTCTTGATAAGGGTTGCACTGGTACTGAAGTATATAGGATAAATGAATCCCTGATAACTGAAATTCAACAAAAATTAGAGAGTGGTGCAACACAACCCTTTAGAGGCACATTTGGAATCCATCAATTGACATGGAGTGTCGACGAGCCTCATATTATCCATGCTAAGCGCCTAAGTTGCTTAGAATGTAATGCCTATATAAGTTGTCCTCATTATGAAATTGGGCTTATACCCATAAAATTTAAAGATCAGATAATAGCAGATTTATCCAGAGCTTCTACACCTAATTCCATTGCAGCACCAAGAACTCCCGATGCTTTGACCACATCTAATTCACCCAATTTTCTGGATCGATCTCGATGCAATACACCTCCAGAGAAGATCCAGGAACTCCCGATGCCTCGACTGTGTCAATTTCACCCGGATTTGTGGATAGACTTACACCTGATAATATTACTACACCGCAAGTGTCTAGGCCCTCAAAGAGAAAATATCGCATTTACTCAAATCATAGCGTTAATGAAAATGACGCAGTACCCTATATGGAAAAATAAATCTATAGATTTCTTTTCATCTGATGATGAATATATTTTTTGAAATGTTTTATGTAAATGACCACAGAATGATATGTCTTTTCTGTGGTCACAAGTTAATAATTATTTTGTTTCTGAATGGTAAATGTTGTTGATTTATACTTAACCGTGTGTTAAAATTATTTATTAATAAGTGTTTTTGTTACATTTAAAATTTATAATTAAGTTTAGTTACTGTTATTTATGTGTCTTCTGTACTTCTCTGTAGACATGTATAACTCCTCTGTAGACGCAAAAAAAATTAAAATGTGATTATTTGCTTAAGTGTTGCTGACTGATCTCATATAATATTTTTATATGGATATTAATAAGACGATTTGTTTAATTAAAAAAGCTGAGAACTTTTATTTCGAATTTTTCGTAATATCCAATTTTTGTGTTTCACCCAATTGCAACATGTTTGCTAATGCTATCGCCATTTTATTGATTGTTAGGGTTCCTTTTACACGAGTAAAAACGTATCTAGCAAAATCATGTCCCCCTACTCTCTTATTTCATAACGTGATTTAAAACAAAAACCGAGGTTTAACAGTAGGGATAACTGAAGACTAGAATAAAAATTATTACAAAACGAGGTTAATCGTTGGTTATGTTAAACCTTTTAATATAACCACATAGAGAAAATTACCCTTATAATTTCTGTTTGGGGAATATGGATTGTTTTAATCCTTATTCAGGTCATATAATGAAATAAATCGTTTGTTGTAAAGAGTTCTTGTCAAATCCTCTTTTAAGTCAAAAAGCATCAAAGTTACCTTGTACATTACTTTAATAATAATAATTGACCTTATTAAATAGCTTTATGTGACTTTAAATGTTATAAGGCGTTTTGAATTCTTATTGCAGCCGTATTAATTGAACTTATTAACCTTTACCCAACCAAATAATAAGAGTATAGGTAATATTAGCTTAATCTTCTATTAATGTGCCATTATAAGAGTCATTAGCATAATAAATGCTCTTTTACAACAAGAATAAGGGTTTAGCACTTAAAAACTTAAATTTATAAGAACATTTTGCTAGTTGGGTGCCTACCGTGAGAGAAGAACTCTTTTCAAACCTCGTTTAAAAAAGGACATATCATAGCGATCAGGGAACACCGCCGAAGCTTATTCCAGAGTTTGCACGAGCGCGGGAAAAAGGAGCGCTGGAAACGAAGCGTTTTGGAGCCCAATTCTCGGGCTCGTGACATTTCTTTTCATACGATATATATCACTAAAACAAGGTTTTTTTGTATGATTTTCAAGTGATATCCGCCATGTTTTTGAAATGTCACAAACCCGAGAATTGGGCTCCTGGAAGGGATTGGTTCCAGGTAGTATTGGTGAAGATTTGCCGCGGCGTCTAGTCGTGCGATTGTAGAATGGTGACCCTGGTATGATATTAAACAGCTCCACAGAGCACTCTCCATGGAAGAGCCTATAGAAGAGGCAAAGAGAGCCAAAATCTCTTCGCGACTCCAACGATTCCAATTTGTCCGTGAGATCGGGATCCCCGACAATCCGGACAGCTCGTCTCTGCAAGGCGGCAAATGGGTCAAGCTGATATTTAGGGGCGCCTGCCCAAAGATGGGAGCAGTACTCCATGTGGGGTCGTACTTGGGCTTTATATAGTACAAGTCGTTGACCAGGCGTGAAGAACTGAAATTCATGCCGAAATGCAGCTCTCCCATTGTCAAATATATGGTTATGTTTGATCATAACTTATGATAGGTTTGTGCTGTGTATTTGCATGTGTGTATCTGCAAAGTTGGATTGAAAAGGATCATCATTTCAGCCAATAGACGTCCACTGCTGGACATAGGCCTCCCCCAATGTTCTCCACACAGATCGGTCCTGTGCCTCCCGCATCCAATGGATTCACGCGATCTTCACCAGATCGTCGGTCCACCTTGTAGGAGACCTGCCACGGCTGCGACTTCCTGTACGTGGCCTCCACTCGAGGACCTTTCCGCCCCAACGGCCGTCTGTTCTCCTCGCTATGTGCCCTGCCCATTGCCACATGAGGCATGCAATCCTTTGGGCTACGTCTGTGACCTTAGTTCTCCTGCGGATCTCATCATTTCTGATACGATCACGCAGGGAGACTCCGAGCATAGCCCTCTCCATTGCTCTCTGGGTGACTTTGAGCCTCCTTAATCGGCACATTGTAAGCGGCCACGTTTCGGTTCCGTATGTCATCACTGGCAACACACACGCATTAAAGACTTTCGTCTTGAGACACTGCGGTAGATCTGCCGAAAATATGCTGCGTAGCTTCCCGAACGCTACCCAGCCGAGTTGGATTCGTCGATCGACCTCTTTCTGGAAGTTGGACTTACCAAGCTGGACTTTTTGTCCGAGGTAGATGTACTCGTCTACAACTTCCAGTGTAGAGCTTCCAACCTTTACTAGAGTGGGTACGACATGGGAACTCGATATAATTTTCGCCTTATCCATGTTTAATTTCAGACCCACTTGTTGGGAGACTCTATTGAGGTCGTCGAGCATTTTGCCTAAGTCTTCCAAGTTCTCAGCCATGACTACAATATCATCAGCGAATCGAAGGTGCGTTATGTACTCGCCATTTATATTGATGCCAAGTCCATCCCAGTCCAGAGGTTTAAACACGTCCTCCAACAGAGTGGTGAACAGTTTCGGCGATATAACGTCGCCCTGTCTCACACCTCGCCGGAGAGGTATGGGTTTTGATTCCTGGTCCTGAAGACGGACTGACATTATGGCGTTTTCGTACAATGACTGCAACACTTGTATGTATCGGTAGTCTATTCGGCACCTTTGGAGAGACTGTAGCACGGCCCAGGTCTCGACAGAGTCGAAGGCTTTCTCATAGTCCACAAACGCTAAGCATAATGGCAGATTATACTCTTCGGTCTTCTGTATAACTTGCCGCAGCGTATGTATGTGGTCTATGGTGCTAAAGCCTTTTTGTTCAGGAGGCTGGAAGTCGTCGAACCTGCGTACAAGACGATTCGTCATAACTCTCGAAAACAGCTTATATATGAGACTCAGCAGCGTGATAGGCCTGTAATTCTTCAATTGGGATTTGTCACCCTTTTTGAAAAAAAGCCTCACCACGCCAGAGTGCCACGCTTTGGGTGTCTTTCCCTCAGTGATGATGGAGTTGAATAGCCTCTGAAGGGCTTTCAGGACAGGTTGTCCACCTGCTTTCAGAAGCTCCGCTGTGACTCCATCATCACCCGGTGCCTTACCGTTCTTAAGCTGTTTGAGAGCTATGCTAATCTCGTATAGGCTAACGTCCGGGATATCTTCGGTGTAGTGCCGGGTTAATTTGGCTCTTCGCTCAACAGCTTGAATGACAGGTGCGCGTGATGTCGCGTAAAGCTGTCCATAAAAATTTTCGATCTCAGCTAAAAGTTCTGGGCGTGACGTGACGATTCTGCCATCCTCTGTTTACAGCTTGGTCAGCAAGCTCTCTCCAATAGCCAGGTCTCTGGCGAACACTTTGGAGCCTTTGTTCCGCTCTATAGCCTCTTTAATACGTTCCGTATTAAATCGGCGTATGTCCCGGGTCAGGCACTTGGAGATGCGCTTGCTGGGCTGCCGTCGTCGACGAGCTTCATCAGAAGTTTGCAGAACCATTTTCCGCCTTTCCTCCATTAACTTAAGAGTTGGCTCCGAGATTTTACTGGCTTTTTTCGTACGGCTAGGTCTGAAGACCTTTGCACCCGCCGTAAGAACAGCTTTCACGAGCCTGTCATTATATATGTCCACGTCTGAGCAGCTCTCTAGGCAATCGAAGCGATTTTCCAGCTCGAGTTGAAAGCTCTCGGGGTTTTGAATCTAGATGGCTACAGGGCGGAGCGTAGATTTTATCAGTCGATACCTTTCGGATGTAACGTGTAGATTCAAAGTGCCTCTTACCATTCGGTGATCACTTCCAGTGTTCACGGAATTGATCACTGAGACATCATTGAATATCCGGGTCTTGGTACACATGATGAAGTCAATCTCATTTTTTGTAACGCCATCCGGACTTTCCCAGGTCCACTTACGATGCAGCCGTTTTTTAAAGAAGGAGTTCATCATGTAGAGTCCCTCCCTCTCCATATACTCGGCTAGCATTTGACCTCGGTGGTTCCGGATTCCAGATCCAAATTGCCCCACTTTCGACTCCTCATCGCCCTTTTTGCCTAGCCTTGCGTTAAAATCTCCCATGACAACAGTGTAGTGAGTATTGGAAGTATGTATTGCCCGAGAGATATCCTCATACATTTCTTCCACTTCCTCGTCAGGGTGTGTCGAGGTCCCGACCTTATTCGCTAAAGGTAATACAGGTATACGCCCCGGCGTATACCTGTATTACCTTTAGCGAATACCGTTTGGTAATTCTGAGTGTAAGGTACGCCACCCTATTCGACACACTTCCGATTTGTACAATGCTGTTCACGAGAGACTTGTGGACAATAAACCCGACTCCACCTTTGGACAGATCTTCGCCCTCCCGGAAATAAAGCAGGTTCCCGGATTTAAGGATCATCGTATCCTCGCCCTGTCGTCGGACTTCGGATAATCCTACGATACCCCAGTGAATTCTGCTCAATTCTTCCTCTAGTTCCAGCAGCTTCTCTTCGGTCCGCAGTGTGCGTGTGTTGTACGTTGCCAGGGCCAAGGTCGTTTGACGGTTTGTTTTCACCACCCGGGGATTCTTGGCACCCCTGGTCCCGGCGCCTCGCCCGCTTCCGTCGTCGCTGGCTCGGCCTCCGGTACCGCCGGGCACTTGGGGCCTTGTATTAGTTTTACTAAACATAGGGGGGGTTTGGGCCTACACCCACCACGCTGGCCCAGTGCGGGTTGGTGGGGAACGCCAGAGCCTCTTCCGTTGTGCAGCAGGGTGCGCCACGTGCAGGTGAGGTAAAATTTGAAAAGGATAGTTTACTTTAATAATATTTTTTTACAGATCGTTGTCGAAGAGTAAGGATTTTTTCGGGCTGCTAACGGACGAAGACACAATCGCTGAGTCCACCCAGCAGCAGAGCGAAGCACAACGAAGGTTGCGAACGGCGCTGTGCGGAAGGTGGCTCAGCTCGGCGGCTATTACGTGAAGGTGCGCGTGTACAACACCCTGGCCGCGCTCAAGGCGCCGCCGGAGGAGCGGTACAAGAAAGCGCTCGTCACCTTGACGAGCCAGCTGAACACCGATACGCAGGAGTGGCGGCACCTTCAGCGATTCATGACGTGCGCCAAGCTTCTTTTCGAAGATAAAGAATCTGTCTTTTATAGCGATAAGATAAATTTTAAGTAATCCATAGTTTAGATAAAATAATAAATTGAATTTTAATCTCGTCTTTTTAATTTTCTAATTCCTAATGTTTTATAGTCAAATCCATCAAATCTTTAGGTTTAGATAATTAGTTTTTTTAGGTTCTGGTTAGTAATTGGTTCTTGTAAGTTTAGGTGATTATTAGTTTAGATAAGTTTGACCACTTATTTTTATCACAATAATCTTCAGATTTGACTGTTTTGGCTATAAACGTTAGGGATTTTTAGCTAGTTAAGTAATTAAGTGAAGTGTTTGACAGACGTTCAAAGAGTAGGTACGTGGAGCCTAGGCTCAGTACGGCTCGACGACCTTCATTTCTTTTTTCATTTCTTCACCTTCAATAGCGTGCTATTCAATTAGGGACGGAAACTAAATTTTCTTGGTTGTCGATAGTTGTCGATATCAGCTTCTGCAATCCTGGTACTTACTTTTCATACCGATTACTTCAAGTTAAATGCAATTTTAAGTTCTAGTCTAAAGTTACTAAACAGTTGTACTTGTCTACACTTTAAGCCATGGATTAATTCGAAATAACTCATTTAACATTGACACCCGCAACTAGGGCCTGTAGGGCCACCTGTATATGCCACTTGCCGACAGGTGGCGCTTTTACCCATCGGCAAAAGATGAATGAAACGCAAAGCACTCCGCCTCTGCGTTCGGTCAGTTTCTTTTCAGTTGACCGCCCGCGATATGTAATTGTTGTTTTACGTGAATTCCGTGATTTAAGTTGATAAAATGATCCTGATTGCTATTTCTGTAACCTTTGTCGGCCTTAATAACTTACGCTTACATAGGAGTCGGTTTTAACGTTTGTTATTAGTCAAAGAAAAATTTGTGGTTCCGAAGAGTCCATAGGTTAGAAAGTGATTGAAATTATTTTGGCCTTGGGTCAGTTTATCGGTTTCCAGTCAAAACTAGCTAGAAATAAGTAGGTGTGGTTTAACTGAAGAAAGGAAAAAAAAAAACGATTGTGAATAATAAAGCTGTTCTGTGTGCCTGTGTAGTGAATTGTGTTTCATCAATTGATGAAATTGAAAGTGATAGTTTTTGTGATTATCTTATTAAACAGGATATCTACTACGGATATCTACTACGGATTGGGATTATCAATACTGTAAGGTAGGAGGAAGTTCAGAGTTAGTTTTCTATCGCTTAGGTTTCGTACTGCGCATTCGAACCAATTGTCCCATGAAAAGTACCAGGGTAACAGCAGGCCTCTCTTTTTTAGCGATTTTAGTGGAAGGAGTCATTTCATTGATAATCAGGGTTGTCAATTTATGTTTTGTGAAAAATATATTTTCATGTGCATCGGAAATAATAAATTTCACAAATTCCAGTTTTTGACACTAGCATAGCGTTTACATACACGGGCTGTACATGCACCTTTCGGTATGTTATACCCATTACCAAACACCCTGTATAGGCTGATACTAGAATGTTACGACATTCTCTGGCACCGATTCGATTTGGGGCGCGCACTTTTGCTCGAGACTGCATATGGTAGATCTGCATATGTATATCTTAGTATATTTTTTGTATCGACATATATGTTTAATTACATGTATAATATACATAGCTATAATTTATATTTTCATGTATGACGATTTGTAAGAGCTGTATATAAGCCTATGCAAATAAAGTACTTACTTTTGAAATAGAATTTAAAAATTTAAATTTATGGTATTCGTTGATCTCGAAAAGGCATATGACCGAGTACCTCGTGATACCTCGTTTTGTGGTGGGCCCTACAGATGAAAGGTGTGCCAGGTAAATACCAAATGTTGATTCGAGCTATATATAGCAGATGCAGTACACAAGTCCGGTCCACAGTAGGCACTACACGTAGCTTCAATGTGGCTGTAGACTTACACCAAGGGTCGGCTCTTAGCCCTTATCTCTTCCTGATGATAATGGACGCTTTGACGTCGGTCATATAGGAGGAGGCGCCCTGGTGTATGCTTTGCCGACGACATTGTGCTAGTTGCGGAAGATGCACTCGAGGACCAGAACAAACTGGAGGAATGGCGGCAAAGACTGGAGAACGGTGGCCTGAAAGTCAGCAGAATCAAAACAGAGTATCTGTTCTGTGACTTCGGCGGTCTCTCTAGTCCGATACCCCTAACTCTTGCTGAAATGTCCTTACCGGTTTGTTCCAACTTTCGGTACCTCGGGTCTCTTGTACAGGGCGACGGTGAAATTGACAGGGACGTTAAGCATCGAATCAACTCAGCATGGATGAAATGGCGACAGGTCACGGCAACAACATGCGGTCCACGGATGCCCCTAAAACTGAAGGGCAAAATATACAAATCCATCATTAGAACTGTTGCCCTGTATGGATCAGAATGTGGGGCCGTTAAGAAGACGGATGAAAGACGATTGCATGCGACAGAGATGAGAATGTTAAGATGGATGTGTGGAGTGACGAGAATGGACAAGATAAGGAATGAGTATTTAAAGGAAGTATGAAAGTGGCCCTGATCATTGATAAATAGAAGGCAAATTGTCTTACCTGATATGGCCATGTAATGAGGAGAGGGGAAGAATATGTAACCGAAAAAGTGATGAGTTTAAATGTAAGTGGGTGGAAGAACAGAGGACGGCCGAAAATTAGTAATTTTTGAAAGTAAATTCTTTTTTTTGTATAATATATTTCGGCCGTAGTTTCTTAAAGGTGTTTTAATAATTATAGTTTTTGTTTACCCCACACAGGAACCGGAAAAAAGTTCGGAAGTCAGTGAAGCTACCTCCACCAATTTGCACCCATATCGGTCCAGCCGTTTTTGAGTTGTAAATAGTGTTACTAACAGGACTTTCTTTTATAAGTAATCATTTAAGATTCAAAAAAGTGGTTACTAAAAATTCACGAAATGATTTTATACGAAAGAGATATGAAGGAGGAAGAGGTATAAGATAGGTATCAGGAAACAGAAATAAAAATGTTACCCTCTTATTATAAAATGCGTTTTAAGAATAGGTCGGGGAACTAAACTCGTGCTTATATATATTTTTTATTTAACATTGTGTGTACCCTATGCGCGTAACCTTTTTAACATTGCGTGTTGGAACGAGATGGCAAGAGTTTTAGTACGGTAATAACTTGAGATCGCAATTTATAATAAGGTGGTTTGGTTATGGTTTATTAGTTTTGTGGTGAAAACAGAAGAAACTTTCCTTTTTCAACTTTCACGATTTATGAAGTTACGAAAACAGTTATTGCCATTATTAACTGTTTTCGTAACTTCATAAATATAAGTACTGATCCCTTGAGATGGTATCCCCTAAGCAGAGAAAAGATACAACACATAAAAGCGAAGCCAAGTGAACAATTTGACGAAGGTTGATAGTCCACATAAAGGTGACATGAGGGGTCAGAGTAACATAAAGTGTTACAATAAGTAACATTCTTGCAACACAAGAATTCGCCGTCGTCACATCGTACATCGTACGTCGTCGTCACAAAGAACAAAATAACAAACCAACATAAGTATGTTTAGATACTTATTCAGTAAGTACTGACTGCCTCGGTAGCGTACTTAGTAGCACACGCAGTGGTTATGGGCCCTTTTACCACTTTTTTTTGTGATAGGTGGCAGACAAGAAGATGGATCACCTGATGATAAGCGCCGCCGCACAGTGGTTCGTTCCCATACAAAGAGTCGGACATAAGATTCCTAAAAGTCCAAATGCTATATTTTGAAGAACTAAAAATAGCATCGTGTTCTACTAATCAAGGGTAATATGATGCTAGATATCGTTTATCAATTAAAGTCATAGTTTTTAAGTAATAAAATAAAAAGATAACTTTATATGAAAAACCTCACAAAAAAGCTGTAACTCATGATTCCCTCCTCGTTTCAGTTAATGGTTTTTAAATATGGTATCTGTATACATAAACTTGCAAATAATACCTGTGTATTATACGCGCCCCTTCGGAGATATAAAAAGGTCCAAATAAGTAAAATTATTACTATTTTTTATCGATTATGCGTTTTCTAATTATTCCTAATTAATCATTATTACCTATCTAATCGTTATTTTAGTCACTACAAAGTAATTAGTCTATAATCCATATAATCGCTACCTACATCATATTTGAATTTGATTAGTATCTCTAAGATGACCGGATGGCACAATTGGTAGTGACCCTACCTCTTACGCCAAAGGTCGTGGGTTCGGTCGTGGGTGTGGACGATTTTGCTGCCGAATTTTTACTAAATGGGGCGAATCTCGTAGAACTGACCACAATATCACCTGTTGGAATGTGACGATGAGGTCTCTGATGTAACGCGTTCGCCTAGAAGATGCCTGTTCACTCTTGTCTTGAAGATGCCCAGATTGTAGTTGAATTAAATTAATGAAATTAAGACAATAAATGTAAAATTTATCTTTAAAATAACAATTGATTTGTGATTGGACTGACCGGATGGCGCAATTGGTAGTGACCCTGCCTCTTGCGCCAAAGGTCGTGGGTTCGATCCCCACCCTGGACAAACATTCGTGCGATGAACACTTGTGTTTGTTCGGTGTCTGGGTGTAATATATGTATTTAAGTATATATTTGTGTTCCTCTGTTGTCGAATATCTGTAACACAAGTGCTTAAGCTACTTAGTACGGAATCAGGTCAACGCATGAGATGTTGTGAGAATTATTATTATTATTATTTTTCAAACTAAACTTGCACCCGCAATCATTTCTATAGTAAGATTTTTAAAAAAGTGGCCACAGAAAATTTAATAATCCTTTGGCAACATTTCTCCTTTAGAATAATTTAGAAGAAAGTGGTAATAAATTCTACAAACCGATTAAAAATATTGGTTCGCAGAAAAGCAGGCTGCAATTTAGCTCGAGTCTATTTTAATTTGCAGTCGCGAGAGCCTCGTTCCTTCTGGAAATAAACATGGCTTGAGTGTAGGTTGCGCATTTTATGACCTATTTTTGGACCACAGTAGTATTTCCGCAAAGAGACGACCTGCAAACCTTCAAGAAAAGAGCTTATTCCTTTTTAAAACGTCGGCAGCGCACTTGGGACTCCTCTGGTGTTGCAGGTGTCCATGGGCGGCGGTAATCGCTTACCATCAGGTGATCCGTCTGCTAGTCTGCCCCCTATCCCATAAAAAAGGTGTTGTCTGCTCGTTTGTCCGCTTTAATGTGAAAAATAAGTATTGGACCTAATTTATTAAAAAATCATGGTGTCAGTCTTTGTACAGGGTGTCCGGTGGCAGAATTAGGATTTTGAATTTAAATAAAAAAAAAACTTCAGAAGATATACATTTAATGTTACTATCATATAAACCAAGAGAAGTGCGGGTTTTATTTTTTAAAAATTATATCATCTAAATGTTTACCGTCACGTCGGACACACTCTTGGAATCTGACCTCAGTATTCCGCGCCACTCGCTGGAGAAGTGACGTCGGGATGCCGTGAACTTCGCGAACGACCCAGCGACCATTTCAGCACTGAAAGAGAATACTCTTTCAGTGCTGAAATGGTCGCTGGGTTTGTTTTTAAAATTTTACTTTTGAGGTACCCCCACAGAAAAAAGTTCATGGGAGTGAGATCCGGCGACCTGGGTGGCCAGGGGATGTCACCAAAACGGCTTATCAATTTATTAGGGAAGAAATCACGAAGAAGTGCCATGGTCTCTCTAGCAGTGTGTGGTGTGGCGCCATCTTGTTGGTACCATGTGTGTGAACTGTAGGCAGGATGTTCTCTTAGCGTGGGTAAAAAATAATTGTCAAGCATGAGCCTATAAGATACACCGTTCACAGTAATGGCTTGGCCTCGATGATTTTCAAAAAAATAGGGCCCGATTATTCCACTGTTTGACAGTGTACACCAAACCGTGACTTTGGGACTGTGAAGTGGCTGTTGATGTTTTAAACGTGGATTTAGTCCTTTCGGCGCCCAATATCGGCAATTCTGTTTGTTAACTCTTCCATTCAAGTGAAAATGGGCTTCGTCACTCCAAAATATTGTGTTCACCGTACGAAATCGTTGTAACATTGTTTCGCAGAAACTTTTACGCATATTAAAATCATTGGACGTAAGCGCTTGCACAATTTGAATTATGAAGGGGTGAAAACGAAGATCCTTTTTCAATATTTCGTGCACCACCGTTTTGGGAGCCCTAGAGCAGCCGCCCTTTTACGCACGGACTGTCGCGGGTTATCGCGCAAACTGTTTGCGACAAGTTCGAGGTTGACATCACTTTTCGACGTTCGGCTGGGACCCGGCCGCGGATTGTTTACTGCTGAACTTGTTGTCCTGAACCTTCGCACCCACGATCGAATGAGATCTTCACTTGGCGCATCACGCAAACGTCGAATATTGTAATGCGAACAAAACCTTCAACGAGCAAAAGCACAGGAATCATTACCTTTAAAATACGCTTCGATTGCGAACGCACGTTGTTCACCTGTCCGCTGTGGCATCATAACCAAGTAACCCGCACGAATGACAAATCGAACGTGACCCCACGCGTGCCCCTGCGTTTAACGGTTTTAAAATAATTTGAAATTTAAATCCTAATTCTGCCACCGGACACCCGGTAGTTGTATGTGAGAAATAACTTACATGTTTTTCATCTCATCCATCATCTCTTGTAAATAATAATCTTTTTGTTATTTAATTTTCGGATAGATGCTTGTACTATGTAGGTACAATGTTACCAGCGAGGGGTAACGAATAAGTATCCTACAACTCAATCAAAGAGGTTTTCAATAAAAGTCCGTGAGATCTAGCTAGATATGATTTAATTTTATGATGCTTTGGTCCTAAAACTGTAATACAATCGCATGTCAATTATAAATAAATGTATATATGTGATAAATAAATGAAGTACCCCACTCTCTTATATGACGCACTCGACAGTTAATCTAAAAAATCATCACAGATCCCTCATGAAAACCATGGTGTTTCTATATAGGTAATGTATATTCTATGTATGCTTTTCAATAAATATCACGAGAATCCTGAATGCCTGATTTGAAAAAGTTTGGGAACCACCTGATGTATGTAGATGATGGAAATGTAGGCCAGTCGGTTATACATAGTCGGATTTTACCCCATGATTCTATTGTCGTCGATTCATGAGTTTTAGCCACCAAAATGGTGCCACATTGCCCAATCAGACTATCGCTACTGCTGAACGTAGGCCTCTCCCAATGAGCGCCAACCACCTAAGTCCTGAGCAGTCTGTATACCTACAACTCACACCAGAAATCTTTCTCGTCTAGTTCTTCGTCGCAGGGCGTTCTACACTACCTTTCGACCACTCCACTTTGGTAAATGTTGACTCTAACGTATTAGTACGTCTAGTTACATGACCCGCATAACTCTACTTTGTGTTGATCCTACGCTCTATGTCTATGACTTTATTCCAGAAAAATCCACTTCTCTATTACTTTTTTATACCATAGTCTACTTCCATATCCGTTCACAGCTCTTTAACTACAAAATCATAAAATGTCCAGTAGGGATATTACCCTACTACTTTTAGAAGGTATATATTTTCGTACTAAATCAATTATTTACAGTATATTTTCAATTTCGAGACGAACCTCAAAAACGTAGGCATAGAATCGTCGTAATCGGAGTGCCCACTTCTATGACGGAAACGGAGGTTTTTAACTGCATTTTCCAGCAAAACTAGCCGACAAACTAAAGGACATGACGACCGAGGCATTCTTAAGCTCTATTAGACTAAGCTATAAATCGGGAAGAAAAAATGCCGAGACTTGCAACTACATGATTGAGGTCTCTGCAGAAGTCTGTAAGGCCTTGATTACCAGTGACAGTTTTCATCAATTGGTCTTCCTGCCCTGTTCGTGATTTCACTCTTGTGACCCGATGCTACAAGTGTCAGCAGTACGGTCATGCGCCGCTAAAAGATGTCGTGGCTAGAACACAATCTGCGGCCACTGTGGAGAAGGACACGACATGAAGGATTGCCCAAAGAAGGCCGAGGCACCAAAATGCGCAACGTGCATGCACTATAAAAAACCATGCAATCATAGGACTGGTGAACCTGACTGAAAAACGCTTTATTCGTTTAATAGATTATGAATAAGGCACCCAAGAGCACCATAACTTAGATAGGTATTTTTATTTACTTAGATGAATTATAGCTTAATTATATTTTTTCATTATTTTTAATATATAGATTTCGGGGTTAATTTTGTATTATAGTATTAATTATACATTCTTATAGACTTTGTTTTAGTAAGTTATCTAAATAAACTTTTTTTTCTACTGTGTAGTAGGTGCATAAGTCACGAAATGTGTTGTCATCAAAATTAAAACTGGGTTATAACACATAGTAATTGTTGCATAGGTCATCGCCAGGTTGATTTATTCTGTCTAGATATTTTCGCTTGCGTGTTAAATTAGGTAATTTATAACTTATGTTATTACAACAGCACATAATCGGTTATTTTAGAATGTTATTATTAGATATAGCAATTGTTTAAATCATTTTATTATTTAAGACCTATTTTTATTTTAGTTTGCCTGAGATACAGGATACTCCTAGTTCAGGCACCCAACTAAAATAGCTACCTTAAGTATAAATAGATTATAAGTTTACTTGATTTGTTCAATAAATTTTATTTATTATTATTAATTAAACAATATTAGATTGACTAGATTCCGGATCAACTTACGCAACCAATAAAATTAAAAACAAATAATATGTAATGTGTTTGTAAGATATATTTATTTTGTATAACTTTTAAATTTAGTCGTATAATTTATGCGCAGTTAGAGCAATTTTAAACTAAATGGTAGAAGTAAAAAATGTATGGGACTTATAAATAAAAGGATATCTTTATTGTTAACAGTAAGTATGTAATGTCACAGCTTTTTTATGATTATGAAAATATCTTCGTCATCAGAGTAGATTTATCGTCATAATAAGTCCTTCGACCACCATAAAGTTACTTTTTCTCTCTTGGTAGCTTTATTTGGTACAATATGGTAGTATCGTATTGGTAAAATTAGATTTAGTAGTTTAAAGACGAGGTTAATGGCGATTGTTTTTAAAGATTTTGCAAAATTATGAACGTCGAGTTTTTAGTGATTAAAATGTTTTCGGCCAACGATGAGTCGTTCCAGACGAATCGATTTGACTGATAAGTTGCAGTTAATGTGGTATTCGTTTGTATTGGTGCGTTTAGGACATTTTTTTACTAGAGTAATTTCAATTTTCAAATTTAGACTTACGGCCGCACTCAGAGACGTCATTTAAACTAATGTTCATTAACTTGAGTATCGGTAGTCTTTATGCGTATCAAAATAAGGGTCAATATTTTTTCTTAAGTAGCCAACTAAGTTAATCAACGACTCTGAGTGTGGCAGTTAGTATGTGATAGTAAGTAAATTCTTTTTACTTGAGATCGGACTTTGTCACTCAGAAATTACTTTGCCCGATGAGGACATCGGACAAAAGATATATAAATAAAATATAATTACTTATAAATAAAGGTGGGGTTTAAATAAATAAAAAAGTTAAATGGATAAAGAATACCACCGTTTATTAATTTATAGAATACATCTTATATTAAAAATACTAACTCATCGGCAGAGGCCTTCTTGAAAAAAAAGGTTCGAGGTTTTGATATTTACTATGATTAATGACACTTCTTTTGGGAAAATAATTTACTCTAAGTAAGTTCCTCTATTTAATTAAATGCCACCAAATAAATCAAAAGTGGAGAACTTTATCTGGGGACTACGGGCACAGGAAAATAAAATGCAAGCACCGACTGTTTCAGGGTACTTCACCTGTCCGGGGACAATCCTCACAAGCAGGAGCAGGTGCACAGAGACAAAGCTTGCTGCCAACGTTCCCTTCTTAAGCTTGAAACGGTCAAAGCTTGTGCGTTATAGGTAGGTACACCATCTCGAATCAAAAAAGCGTGATAATAGGCAACAATGCATTACCTATTTAAATATAATTTGATAATTAATTTAAATAAATCACTATATCAATTGTTTTTAAAACCAATAAATCTACATCTAAGGGTATTTACGTCATTATTATCCATCTCATATTACCAAAAACTCAAATACGACGTAAGAAGGTATTTTTAGGTAAAATAAAGTGGGTCGTATAAACCACCGAACGCCTTTTTTAAATTCGTAAATCCAAGCTAACTTTAAAACTACTGAAGATGGGCATGTTTCGAATATTTAAACGTTTTCATCTCAAAATTTTAAGGTTTTTTCTCTTGGTACTTTTTGAATAACTTCTCAAATAAAGAAAATAATGATTTAAAAAAAAAATAAAACGTTTTTTAGTTCTTCTGAAAAGAAGGGGTTTTGGTTTTTACGATAATTGAACCTGAAGGTATCGATATATCAAGTAAAATAAGTGATTCTCATTTGGACTTAAACAAATCTTAAAAACGACAGGGAATAAATAACCTATTTAAGAATAAACTGGTCCTGGACAAAAAAAAACAACATTTATGTTGTTGGGTCGGTTGGATAGATGTCGATTTTTAGATGTTATCACAATAAGACTTGAAGATTGGTCTCTATTTCCTATATTAAAAAGATGCTAAGTGTTAGCTGTTGGCATCCATAAGTTCCCATAACAAGGGTACCATAGAAGCTATGTCGGATCTGATCATCCATCATCATCTGCCTGTCTCTGACCACTGCTGGATATTTCCTAATGTTAGCCATGTCACATTGTTTTCGGCTTGATTTTTCCTGTCTATAAGTACCAGCAGCGGACATTCGCAGATCGTCATTTCTTCTAGCCGGAGGGCGCCCGCCCGCTACGCTAACTTCGGATCTGTAATTCAGAAAAAAACATTGCGAAAAAGGACCGCCTTCAAAACCCACGAATTAAAAAGTGTAAAATAATATTTTTGCCACTTTATACACTTTAAATAACATTTTTAACCGACTTCAAAAAAAAGAGGTTCTCATTTCGACATGTACAGGCAATGTGTATTTATTTATTTATTTTTTTTATTTATTTATTTAAGGTACACATACAGATTAACGTCACAGGAATTATTGAATAGTACATTTAAAATAGCTTATCTAGACCTTAATCCTAAACAAGTGTACACAACATGATTAACGTTTACATATCATTGGAAATTAAATTATAAAATATAAAAAAAATATATATATATATGAAAAGACTTAAATATTATTACAACGATCAGGTCGCTAATAACAAGAGGACGAGGGCCCCTTGTCAGCAAGAAGATCAGAAATTAGTTTTTTATATCTGGGGAAATTGTGATCAAAAATGTCAACGACAGCATCAACGTCTTCGCTACCTCGCGCCAGTTCATTATACGTGCGGCACATCCTTACTAGTGGGCTATAGAAGGATGTGTTATTTTTGTATGTTTGAATAGCAAATATGTTACTAGCACCTCGCGCTCTATAGCGAGTGTTAAAACTGAGAGACGCGAGCAGGTCAGGGGCATCAATGGCTGAGTGAAGTATTTTATGCAGATATAGTAGATCGTACCTTTTTCTACGGGTCCACAGTGAAATAGCACCGAACCTTGACACTCTCTGTCTGTAGTCCACGAGAGTACGCCCCAGGCCAAGTTTAAAAGAGAGGTATTTAAAACATCTTTTTTGGACCCTCTCAATGTTGTCAATATGTACACCATAAAAAGGAGACCAGACCGGACAGCAATACTCTAGAATACTCCTCACCATACTATAAAAAAGACATAAAGTACTGTTGGGTTTTTTGAATTCTTTAGTAGTCCTCATAATAAAGCCTAAAAGCCGATTCCCTCTATTAACAATACTTTCGTAATGTGGGCGGAAAGACAGTTTACTGTCGAACAATACACCTAAGTCCTTAACAACCGTTTCCTGATTCAGAACCAGTCCTTGTAAGTAATAAACATGACTGATTTTATTCCTCTTTCTGGTGAAGGAGATGATATGACATTTGTCCACATTAATATTCATTTTGTTAGTCTGGCACCATTCAGAAACAGTTTCTAGGTCGTTTTGGAGTGCCAAACATTGCCCTTCATCCCTCACTTCAGTGAAAACTTTAAGGTCTGTTCGATATGGGTCAGGAAAAGAAATACGTGTTGCTCCTTTGACAGTGGTTTATTGAGTGAGTCAATCATGAACGTCACAGAATGATCAAAAGAACGAACGAATGAGTGAACTTATAAATGAATGTTTATAAAATATATATATAGGTAGGTAATAGACTTGGATATTTGTATATACCAATAGTCCCCCTCAAATATTCAAGTATGTTCTTATTTTATATAAAAATACAATAACCCTGAACAAAAATCATTAAACATTCATGTGAACTAAATTAAATATACGTCTTTTACAATAATTGTAACAATTACAATGAAATCACATTAAATCATAATTAAATATTTTAAATTATAATAAGTTTAATTTCGATCGTATTTCTAGGAACTTCGATGTTGGCACCATTTTCGTGAATATGTCTGCTAGCTGATTTCCTGTGGAAATATATTCCAGCTTTATTACTTTATTAGTAATTTGTTCTCTACTAAAATGGTACTTAATATCTATATGTTTCGACCTCTTGTGATTTGCAGGGTTATTAGCGATGCTTATACAACTATTATTATCTTCGAACATAATTATTGGCTCCTTAACTTGAAACGAAATACTATTTAATAACGATCTTATCCATATCGCTTCACGGACAGCCTCAAATAAAGCCATGTATTCAGCTTCAGTTGAGGATGCGGCGACCGAGTTTTGTTTTCGCGTATTCCACGAAATTGTACATTTATCGAATACTTTGAAAATGTATCCTGATGTACTTTTTCTGTCAACCGGGTCGCCTCCCCAGTCAGAATCTGAATATCCAGTGATTAGTTGTTTAAAATCACATTTTTCATAGGTCAGCTTTAGATTAACCGTTCCTTTAATATATCTTAAAAGATGTTTCAGACATTTCCATAGCTCTTCATTATTTTTACTCTGATACCTGCTTAAGATGCCTATTGCAGCACAGATGTCAGGTCGTGTACAAAGCATAGCGTACATAAGACAGCCAATCACATTTCTGCAGGGAGCTTCATAATGTGAATTAGAAGCAAGAGCTTCATGGTCAAACTTGGATGGAAATGGTGTCTTAGATGGATTACATTTATCCATTGAAAATTTGCACAAAACATTTTGAAGGTACAATGATTGATCAAGGGTCAATTTACCTTTTGTTCGTTCAACTTTAATGCCCAGAAATAATTTAATTTCGTTTAAATCTGTCATTTCGAATGTCTCCATTAAACATTTTTTATACAAATTCAAAGTATTTGAGTCCTTTGTACAGATCACTAAATCGTCTACGTATAAAACAATATATACATTTTTATTTATGTCATTCTTATCCAGAACGTACAGACAAGGATCAACTTCAGAATTCGTAAAACCAATAGCCTTAAGAGCATGATCGAAACGTTCAAACCAACATCTTGAAGATTGTTTCAAACCGTATAAAGTTTTATTCAATTTACACACTTGGTTCGGTGCCGCCAAAACACCTTCCGGTACTTGGATGTAAATATCTTCTTTAAGAACGCCGTTTAAAAAGGCAGTTTTGACGTCCATGTGGTGAGCATGTAAATCAAACTGGTTGGCTAGTGCTAATATGAATCTTAAGGTCGATATTCTAGCAACGGGTGCGAACGTTTCGTCATAATCTTGTAGGTATTGTTGAGTGAAACCGCGAGCTACTAATCGCGCTTTATACCGAACAGGCTCACCCAACTCATTATTTTTAATCGTAAAAACCCATTTAGAAGAAACAATGTTTACATTGGCAGGTTTTTCTATGAGAGTCCATGTACAGTTAGCATGAAGTGACTCAATTTCGGTCTGTATGGCTTTTAACCATTTGGCCGAATCACACCTATTGAAAATGTCACTATAGGTATTAGGTAATGATTGATTTGCTATTAACGATAAAAATACATCAGGGTCATTTAATTGTTTATAATCTCTCGGGGGTAGATTGAGAATTCTTTCACTGCGTCACAGCTTGCCGGGTGACGGCTCTGTGTCTGAGGTACAGTCGGGGAGAACTTTGTGTTTCGTGCCTATTAATTTTGCCGAATCCGGCATATTAATTTCGGCGGGAATTTCAATCGGCTTGTTCATGTTTGGTCTAGAAGTATCAAAGTTTGCCTCGTCAAAAATGACGTCACGAGCAATGAAAAATTGATTCTTTTCAACATCGAACAATTTGTATCCGTTTTGATCGTATCCGACCAATACAGCCTTAAACGATTTTTCGTCAAACTTAGATCTTTTAGTTTTGTCATGAACATAAGCCGTTGAACCAAATATTTTTAAATGGTTTATTGTCGGTTTCCTGCTATGCCACATTTCATATGGTGTTTTATTACTGGCCAGAGCTTTTGTGGGCAGTCTGTTTATTAAATATGTACTTGTCAATACAGCTTCGCCCCAAAATGATTTTTCTAATTTCGCACTTGAAACCAATGTTCGCGCCATTTCGGTTAACGTACGATTCATGCGCTCTGCCACACCATTTTGTTGCGGCGTGTAGGGTACCGTCAAATGATAAGTTATTCCCTTAGAACCACAAAAGTCTCTAAAATCATTGGAAAGATATTCTCGCCCGTTGTCACAATACAAGTTAGTTACTTTAGTGTTAAACATGTTCTCACTTTTGGCAACAAAATCTTTAAAACATTTTAATACTTCCGATTTCGCATGCATTAAGTACGTGACGGTATAGTGGGTAAAATCGTCAATAAAAGTAACAAAATAGTTTTTATCATCGACAGTTGCTGGTGTTATTGGGCCGCAAACATCAGTATGGACAATAAAGAGTGGTCGGTTCGGTTTGTTACATTTATCTTTGGACTTTGCGAATGAAAATCGAGACTGTTTACCAAAAATACAGGGTTCACATAACTCCTCAGTAGGCGTAATTTTATAAATAATTTTGACATCTCTTTCATCAATTGCACCTTTGAGCAAGCCAAATTTTTGTTTATTTAAATGACCTAGCCGATTATGCCATAATTTGTATGATTTTGAATGGTCGTCGTTCGGGGATTCGTCGTCGATTAAATTCAAAACGGGAGGTTTATAAATTTGAAAGGTAATATTAAAAAGATTGTTAGTATTTTCACCAGTCATGTAACATTTGTTATTTTGGTTGCAAACTTGAACTCCGTTATTGCCAAAAACTACTGACTTACCAGATTTTTGTATGCGGTTCACGGAAAGCAAATTGTACCGAACTTCAGGGGAATACAAAACTTCGTCAAGGGAACCCTGAAAACCTAGGTTCGTGGTTACCTTGATGCTTCCTTTACCAAATGCAAGTATGGAGGCGCCATTTTTAGCCACTCCAATTTTCAGGGGAGAGGAGAGCTTGGTGTATGAAGAAAACGCTTCCCGCGTGTTCACAATGTGATCCGTAGCACCCGAATCTAAAAGAAAACAAATTTCATCGTTATTTAAACGATTGTCAGCAGCCGAGGGTAACTTACATTTTGACAGCATAAAAGCGAAACCGCCCTCGTCATCGTCTCCAAGTTGAACGTTGTTGGCCGTCTTCTTGAAACTGGTCGATGAGTCATCTTGCTGTATCTTCTTGAAGTAGCGGCAGTCCTTCTTGTAATGGTTACGACGCCCGCAGTGATCACAATACATCTTTGAAAAGTTGTAGGGAGTATTCGTGTGTCGACCTTGATTGTTATCTCGTCTTTTAGGGTTCTGCTTCTTCTTCTTGTTGGGACCGCTGGAGTTGAATTGATTCCGATTAGAAAACCGTTTCGTTCCAGCATGAAGAACTTTGAGTTCTGTCGGGGTCTCAGCCTTAAGTTTCACTTCTTGGTCCAACAGACGGGTTTTAACAAAAACCAGGTTAAGATGATCTTCGCTGAGTGTTTCTAAAGCGGTGACCACGCCGTCGTATGAAGATGGTAATGTCAGTAACATGTGAGCAATTTTGTCCATCTCGTCAAGTTTCGCGCCGGCAGAGATCAATTCCGTGATTAAATTGTCAAATTTAGTGAAATGTTGCATAAGCATCACATCCGGTTGTAGTTTCAGATTAAGCAGTTGTTTACGCAGCGCTAATTGTGTAGCTAAGCTCCTTCGCTCGTAAATACTGTCGAGATCTTTTAGTATGGATTTGGCGGTTGCCGTTCCTTTGGCGAAGTTCAAAAATGAATCACTCAAATATTCAACGATCGTACCTTTTGCAATCATGTTGTTTTTCACCCATGTGGCATCCGGTTCATCAGGAACATCGTTTTCAACTACACTCAGTACTTGCAGCTCTTCTAATAACGCTTTTATTCGAAATTTCCACGTACTGTAACGTTCGCCGTTGAACGGTTGAATATTTCGTTTGTTACGCGACTCCATTGCGCGCGCAACGAGATCGCCACCGCAGCACGCTCGCGCGTGTATTTATCTTTTACACTATACGTTAGTTTTACACTGATTCTAAACGTGGCCTGGGCCCATAACCTGTTGGATATGGGTCAGGAAAAGAAATACGTGTTGCTCCTTTGACAGTGGTTTATTGAGTGAGTCAATCATGAACGTCACAGAATGATCAAAAGAACGAACGAATGAGTGAACTTATAAATGAATGTTTATAAAATATATATATATAGGTAGGTAATAGACTTGGATATTTGTATATACCAATAAGGTCGTCTGCGTATAAGAGGGCAGGACAAGCTAATCGGTCAACCAGGTCATTGATAAAGACCACAAATAGAAGTGGACCCAGGTGCGATCCCTGAGGTACTCCAGAGGTGATAGGTATTGGTGAAGATGAGTAGCCCTTCACAGTAACGAGCTGAGATCGATTGTTGAGATAGGAGCACAACCACCTCAGAAGGCATCCGTGAATACCATAATGTTTAAGTTTCTGACACAGTAAATCATGATTAACCTTGTCGAATGCTTTGCTAAAGTCCAGATAAACAGCATCAACTTGGCCATTAGTAGCAAACACTCGACAGAGATAGTTCTTGTATTCTAAAAGATTACTAAGCGTGGATCTTTTCTTGACAAACCCGTGCTGTCTGCTTGATATAAATCTGTTCAAATAACCGTAAAGATGAGTGTGTGCCAGTGATTCAAAGAGTTTAGCAAAGCAGGACAAAATACTTATAGGTCGATAATTATTGCACACCTTTTTATCCCCAGACTTATGAATTGGTATAATAAAAGCTACCTTCCAGCGAGAAGGAAACTTACCAGACGACACAGACTTATTATACAGAATAGTTAAAGGCAAAGACAATTCCTCTGCACAACATTTAATAAACTTTGGGGGAATACCGTCAGGACCAGCTCCCTTGCGAATGTCAAGTTTTTTAATTTTTAAGTAAATATCTCTTTGGCTGGCTCTGAAATCATGTAAAACAGAATTGTATGAGACAGGTAAACATGTCAGGACTGAAGATTGAGCATTTAAGTCGTAAACAGACCCGAAGTACTCCGAAAACAGTTGGCAAATGCCAGGGCCATCCGAACAGGTTTTATCTTTGTATGTCATTGTGTCAGGTATGGTCACTCTGCCCTTTTTACTGTTAACATAACGCCAAAATGCTTTAGGGTCACTAGTTAAAGAGTCCTCAACAGACGACAGATACTGCTTATAACATGCAGAAATTAGAGTTTTACATCTACGCCGCAGTAATGAAAAGGTGTCATAATCCCGGGGATTACCGTATTTTTTATAGCGCTTATGAAACTTATTTTTTTCATCAATACAACGGATCAAAGCCCCACTATACCACAATGGATAATTCAGATGTGTATTACCACAATATGGTGTGTGCTTTGATATAAGCTCATCAATTTTCTCGTAAAACACATCGACACTCTCATCGACATCAACCGTCGACAGCAACCTATCCCAATTGATATCTCTCAACTCAGATTTCAGCTTGACGTAGTCGCATCTATCAAAATTGTACCGTTTACTACTTTTTGGTCTCATAGGCTTGTCTTGCTTATTTGCAATAACACTAATGTGGTAAGCGAAGTGGTGACAATCCAAACGACATAAAGGCTCTGTCTTTTCTACACTAATGAAAGAAGCAGGCAATGTAGATAGTACTAGGTCTAAGTAACGATTGTTTATATTAGGAACTAAGTTCAGTTGATCAAGATTACAAGTATGCATAGTTTCTAACAGCAAACAAGCCCTTCTATCCAGGGGGTTTGACGGTGATAAAGTAGCAGACATATTGTCTTTTATCCATGTTAAGTTTGCTGAATTAAAATCTCCTAGTAAGAGAAAATCATCCTTATCATTTGAACTGAGTATACGTTTCTGAGTGTTATTATGGAATTCAATAACATCATCAATCGGCAAATCTGGCGGCAGGTAGCAAAGACAGATGTGTAGTGCAGGTTCGTCTGGTTTATGTGATAGTATAGTAAGCCAGATATCTTCAACCCTGCTCTCCCAAGATGTATGGCGTGCAACATTGATATCATTTTTAACGGCAACAAGAACCCCTCCACCAGCCTGTTTCTAAGAGCATGAACTCTCACGATCCCGCCTAAAAACATTGTAGCGATCGTCGATTGACTCACCGTCATAAACGCTGCTGTCAAAATTAGTTTCAGTCATACACACAATATCATAATCATTATTCGCAAGGTTTAAATATATATCATTAATCTTCGATTTAGCCCTACCTAGGTTTTGATAAAAGACACTAAACATTTTAAAGTTAAACAGTGACCAAAAATATTGTTCAAAATGTGCTAAATAAAAAATATAATAATAGGAATAAAGACAGACAATCAGCGACGTAACTTATCCAGAGAGTCCATGCTATTGATCAGTATTGCTCCAGAAGAGTCATTCTTGCGAACATAAATTTGGCCGTACCTTACCCACACAAATTGATAATTACAATCTTTGGCAGTCTTTCTGGTTGCTGCATGTAATGACTTTGCTCCGGCGATAGATGCTCCGACACATAGATCCTACATGATTCGCCAGGGATGTCGAGATCAAGCGACCTTAAGCCAGGCTTCTTCTTGTTGAACCTCTGTGTCGCCGATAATACTAAGTCTCTTATGCGAGGCGAAGAAAAGGTAGCCACTATGTTTCGTGGTCTATTAGATGCCGGGTTAACTTTGGCAACTCTTCGGCAGGCGGAGATATGACAGTCCTCTATGGGAGCCTTGACGATATCACATAATTTCTTTAGCATAGCGAGCACATTCTCGCTTTTACGTTCTGGGACCGCTTGTAGTTCAATATTGCAATTCCGGGATAACTTTTCAATACCGACTATACGTGCGTTGAGCCTGATTATGTCTTCCAATTTCGATTTCTCTTTCTCGAGACTTCCTATCATGTCAACACTCCTATCGACGTCCGATCTCAACGTCTTCTGCTCTGCACAGATAAAATCAGTTGTGTTGCTGAAATCATCCCTTACACTATTTAACATCGATCCAATTTCGCTCTGAACCATTTCCTTTACGTCATCTCTGAGAGCCCTACGGAAGTTATCCATGAAAGCAGAGAGGGTTGCATTGAGCTTGACGTCAAGGAGAGCACTTATTTTGTCCATTGTAACTTCCTCCTCCTCCTTTGACATTGTGGCGGATCCAGTAGTAGACAGCTGCGTTGGAACGTCAAGCATGTCGCAGGACATATTCATAGCATCATCACTACGCGGTAAATTGTTTGGACGCACGGGTGTATTTCCCTCCCTGTATTCCCTCGGTGTATTCCCATCCCTTTGAAGTGCCAGTCAGTTTTCAGGGCACCCCCCTTGATGTCAAGCATTCTATCGGGATCCTTGGTGTCGACATCTCGAGCGATGTCCAGTTTCGCGGTCATCTGGAAGACAAAGCTAAAATAGCTTCAAAGAAACTTGGTGTACTTAATAGAGCGGGGCGGTATTTCACACCAGCTCATCGGTTACAACTCTATAAGGCACAAGTTCGGCCCCATATGGAATACTGCTCCCATCTCTGGGCTGGTGCACCTCAGTACCAACTTCTTCCGTTTGACCGCGTACAACGTAGGGCTGCTCGAATTGTTGGTGACCTGACTCTCTCTAGTCGACTTGATCCTCTAGCATTGCGGCGGGACATAGCTTCCCTCAGCATTCTATACCGCATTTATCATGGGGAGTGCTCTGAAGAACTGTTTGATCTACTCCCTGCGGCCGAATTCTTACATCGAACCACTCGCAAGCGATTGTCATTCCATTCTCATCATCTCGATGGATGGCGGTCTAGTACTGTGCGTTTCTCCCGGAACTTTCTACCACGTACCTCAGTTCTGTGGAACGGTTTGGCTGCAGGAGTATTTCCGGACGGCTACGACTTAGGGATCTTCAAGAGAAGAGCGTACTCTTTTTTAAAAAAAAGGCCGGCAACACATTAGCGATCTCTCTGATTTCGCAGATGTTCATGGGCGGCGATGATTACTTTCCATCAGGTGACTCGCTTGCTCGTTTGTCCGCCTCTAGCATAAAAAAAAAAAAAAAAAATATCATTGGAGTGTGTGCGTCTAGTGGTATTGCTGCAAGCAGGACATACCCAAGTTGATAGCTGTTCCCTTTTATACGAGAGGAATTGTCGTCTATCAATATTTAAGCATTGATAGTGGTATTTACCTATACATAATCGGCATTTCATGTGTTCCTTAGCATGCAGTTCTTTGTTACAAGCGTTACAATTCATAATGCTACCTTAATTTCTCTATCTAATTATCTGATATAAAATCCTGGCAACGATTGCGAGTGTTGGTTACGACAAGAAGCAGCAGTGACGATATTCGGTGTGCTTGCTGGTGGTTGATAAGGGAGCCAGGCGTCGATGGGCGTCGATAGTAGGTGCTGGCGTCGAAATAGGGGGCGATGCTGCAAAGATGCCGGCTGTAGTCACGAGATAGGTGGCGTGGTGTCTGGATAGGTGGCGCTGGTGTCGCGATAGGTGGCGCTGGTGTCTGGATAGGTGGCGCTGGTGTCGAAATAGGTGGCGCTGGTGTCTGGATAGGTGCCGCTGGTGTCGAGATAGGTGGCGCTTGGTGTCGAGATAGGTGGCGCTGGCGTCGCTTGAGCGTTATGGTATAGGTGCAGATCACGTATGTGTATCCGAACGCAAGTGACACTATGTATGACTCAGAATGTGTCAAATCCAAATGTAAACAATGATATTTACGATTGAGATAACTTGTTTTACCGTGAATTTGACAATCCTATGCCGATGTAGCCGGGTAAAACAAATGCAAGACTGCTCGGATCAAAATGCACACTATTTAACACACGTAGCACAGTTGGATACGGGAGAATCAGTTAATACTTTCGGAGCGCGCGAAAATACGTGTTAGCGATATGACTTTTTTTTTTTTTTTTTTTGTATACTGCAGGCATTCTATACAATACAATGTATTGTATAGAATGCCGGGGTCGTCCAGGCAATGTGTGAAATCACTCCTTCGTGCCACCAGTGCGGCGCTGCGGAGGACTCGGCGCACCACAAGTTGATGGTGTGCCCGTCCTTCGACCAACAGCGGTCCGCACTGGTCACGGAGGTCGGACATGACCTCTCTTTGCCCAGCATAGTTACAGCTATGCTGGATAATGAGAGGGCCTGGTCGGCGTTCGCCCACTTCTGCGAGGAAGTGGTGGCGCAGAAGGAGGCGGCGGAGCGGGAGCGCGAGATTAACCCACTCGCAGGTCCGCTCCGAGCAAGGAGAGGACGAGTTCGGCGGAGAACTCTTCGTCCTCTCCGTGGAGGTGGCCAGCCGGCAACAGGGACGGGGGTTCTTGTGCCGGCACTGTCATTGGCACCTCCACCGCTCGTTGGGGACGGCTCAGCTCTTCCGGCTGTCCCCAACTCCCCTCCTCCTAGCCTGAGGAGGGGCGTGGCCGCACACCCCGTGTAGGGGCCTGTGGGGGAGTGGGGTTGCGGGGAATAGCCTCGTGCAGTTCCCGTGACCCCATCGCTATACCCACGGGTGGTTGAGCCCCGGGAGTTGTAGTGGGTATGCCCTCAGGTCGCTTCTTTTAGAAGAAGCGGCCCGGAGGGTGAGTCCCACAGTACCCTGTCGCCCCCCGGTGGCAGGGTCTGCGTAATGCATTTCTCCCGGGAAACCAAAAAAAAAAAAGGCAATGTGTGCAATGATATTGAATGTTCAATCTATTTCACACTTTACCTAGGAAATGTATGGAATACCTAGACATTGTATAGAATGCCGGTTGACGCAAAGGTAATGTAGTATGTAATCGATTTTTCTTCTCTATGATTAAGTTAGACAGGTACAGATCTGATGTGAGTTATTCTAATTTCAACTTCCACCAGCAGACATGCTGATTATAAGACATTGTGTTCAATTGGTTGGTATGCCTAAGTATCTACGTATTTTTGTGTAGACAGCGTTTCTCACATAGCTGTTCCCTTCGGATAAACATTTACACTTACAACGTACAGTCAAGTGCACTTAGAGCTTGTACATTTTGACATTTCCACCTCCCTTATCTTCAGCGCAATTAGAACAAAATTGAATGTCAATTGTAAAGGTCTACGTGTGTTGGCGCGCGAGCGCTCTCGGGTCGAATCGGCGACCCTCGGACAGCATCGCACCAACCAACGCGCCGCGGGGACTCCGCGGGGAGCGCGGGGACGCCCGGCGCCTACGCGTCTGCCACACCACCGACACTCCGCGATCCGACAGGCTAGGCAATAGGCGCGTCTCCCCTTTTTTGCCAGCAATAAACCTATTTAAATCTACAGTCCATCTTTTATTTCAGTTCTTTAGTTAGGACCCTAACAAATGGTCCTTTCGCCGTCTTCAAAAATTCGTTAGCTTAGTTCCGGTCACCCGAGTCTTATTTGCTACGTACGTTACGTAACGCCGCTCGTGGACTTTGACCGTGCCAGCAACGTGGAGCGTTGTCACTACAGCCTGCCAGTTGAAGAAACGGATGTCACCTAATGGGAGTATATACAGGAACCCAGTGAGTTCGTTCCAATTAGTCGCTTTTCCATTGTAAATTCATAAATTCTTCTCCATAATTCTTTTTCTTCGTCTTTTCTATTGCCTCATATCCATAATCTGTGCTTCAAATAGCGTTATATCTGCACTTCTTGCTTCCCCACAATTAATTAAAATCATTCATGTAAATATTTGCGTCGTTCCATTCGCACTGCAATAATTACCTATAGTTTTTTGCCGCTTGCACGTGGTGTGCGCGCACGCGGTCAGTGACCTACTTTTTCTATTCAGCTGATGCCCATGAGTACCTACGCTTGATTCTGACCTATATTCAATCGATACTCAGCTGTTTCTTAGCGCGTTTAGTTTTTTCTTTGCCGATTCCCTTCTTTTTTCCATTCGCACTTGCTTCAGCTTACATATCCATCTTAATTAAAATGGATGACCTTAAAACCCTAACTAAGAAGCGCAGTTCTTTGAAAGGGAAGCTTACAATATTTAGTAATTACATAAACATAGTTAAAAGTGGTCAAATATCTCAATTGCAACGTTTGGACCTTGAGGAACGCCTTGAAAAATTTGAAGCTGTATACCCTGAATTTGATGCGTTACAGAACAACATCGACCTTCTTGAGAAGGACCCTGAGGTTGCGTTGGCTGATCGCGAGTACTTCGAGCGCCAGTACTTCAGCTTAGCGGCCCTCGCGCGCAGTCTTCTCGGAGTTTTGTCTAAAGGTTCCGTATCAGGCTCCAATAATACTAACACTAGTGCACACAAACACAGTCAAAATTTTGTTCGATTACCCAAAATTAATTTACCTTCTTTCGATGGAAACTATCAGTATTGGCTCGAGTTTAGAGATACTTTCATTTCTTTAATACATAACAATAGTTCCATAGATAACATAAATAAATCTCATTATTTAAGAGCATCTTTAGGGGGAAGTGCAGCCTTAATCATTAAAAACATAGATTTTATTGGGGATAATTACAAAACTGCCTGGGATTTATTATGCGAGCGTTTTAATAACAATCGTCTTTTAATTGATAATCATTTGCAAGCTCTATTCAATGTTGAGCCTGTATTGAAAGAATCCAGCCTTTCTCTTCGTAATCTCGTTGATGTCACAAATAAAAACATTAGAGCACTTACAACATTAAATCAACCTACTGATTATTGGCATACCCTTCTCATTTACATACTGGTAAAGAAGTTGGATATTACAACCAGTCGTAATTGGGAAGAGTATCGTAATAACTTGACTAAAGATCCCACTTTATCACAGTTTTGTTCTTTTATCAGCAGGAAAGCGGACTTATTGGAGTCTATTGAATCAAACCACGGTTTGTCTAATAACAATATAATTGTTGCTTTAAACAATAGTCATCAATCAAACTTACATACAAAAAATAGTCAATATAATACAAAAAATAATCAGACCTATAATACAAAACAAAAAATAAAAATCAATCAAATAATATTTACAAGAAAAAACACCACAACGAAAATAATTATCCAAATTGTCCGCTTTGCTCCCAACGTCATACATTATTTTCTTGTGAATCTTTCAGGGCCTTGTCTATTGAAAATCGTACACAAAAAGCAAAGGACTTAAATGTTTGCCAGAATTGCTTGCGGCCAGGTCATTCGGCCCAGCAATGCAATCTTACTCATTGCAAATATTGTAAAGTAAAACATAACACGCTTTTACACTTAGAATCACCCAATTCAAATTTTCCTATCAATCCTTTGCCTTCTACAGCTGACGGCGTCACTTTATCAGCTACATCCATGCAGCTTGCTACTTCGTCCCATGTCTTACTGTCCACAGCGTTGGTGAAGGTGCTCAGCACCACTGGCGAGAAGTACACTGCGAGGCTACTGCTCGACAACGGCAGCACAGCCAATTTCATCAGACAAAACCTATGCGATAAGCTAGGTTTGTCACGACGCGATACGAGCACCAAGGTCACAGGTATCAACAACAATATCTCTTCTAGTACAGTCTTGCAATCTCACAATAGAGTCCTTATGCTGTTCGTACAAAACCGATATAATGTGTCATATTTTGCCTGAGATCACTAAGGTCATACCATGCTCGTTCGTAGATATCGCTCATATCCCTATACCTACAGGTCTTCAGTTAGCTGACCCGAATTTCAACATTCCGTCGGTCATAGACATCCTAGTAGGAGCTGAAGTCTTTTGGAATGTCTTAAGCCCAAATTCCATAGACTTAGGTAAAAATCTTCCAAAATTATGTGAAACCAAATTTGGCTGGTTAGTTACTGGTAGCATTACACCTAAATGTAGTCGTCCTACCTCTGAATCTTGCCTTTTCACATCTTTATCTTCGTATCCCGACCTTTCTCAATTTTGGGAACTTGATCAAGTTTCCCCAAAATATTCTCAATCTCTAGAAGAGAGATCATGTGAGGAAATTTTTTCTAATACAACTTTTAGGAAAGACGATGGTCGTTTTGTCGTCTATATTCCCTTGAAAAAAGACCCAAGCCTATTGGGACACTCCTTTAATAATGCTAAGACTCGTTTCTTATCTCTAGAACGACGTTTCTTACGTGATCCCGTCTTTAAAAATAGGTATTTGGAATTCATGCATGAATATGAAACTTTAGGCCACATGACTCTAGACACTTCTTCCAAAAGTGAATGTGAGCATGAATATTTTATTCCTCACCATGGCATCATCAGAGAGTCTAGCTCTACTAGCCTTATCAGGGTTGTCTTCGATGCTACATGTCCTACTTCTTCAGGGGTGTCTATGAACGACATCCAAATGGTAGGGCCCGTCGTTCAAGAGGATTTATTTTCTATTTTGATTAGGTTCAGGCAATTCAAATACGTCGTTTCAGCCGACATCGAAAAAATGTATAGAGCCATCGAAATAAATCCCGTTCAACGACCCTTGCAAAAAATTATCTTCAGGTTCAGTCCTAATGAACCTCTTAAAGTTTACACACTAAACACTGTGACATACGGCACAGCTTCTGCCCCTTATTTAGCAACCAAGTGTTTAGTTAGTTTAGCTGACACTGTTGAAGACAGTCGTGTCAAGTCGGCTATAAAACGCGACTTCTACGTCGACGATTTTTTACATAGTGCAAATAATATTTCAGATGTTGTCGAAACAGCAAATAAAGTAGCGTCAGTCCTCTCTTCTGCCCATTTTAATTTGCGTAAATGGAAATCTAATTCTCCTGAAATATTGTCCCAAATTAAAAATCATACAGGTGACTACCCTAATACTTCGTTAGACTTCTCTGAGCATGGTCAGTCTAACTCTCAGTCTAAAACGTTAGGTCTGCATTGGGTATGTAACTCAGATACTCTCACTTTTTCTATTAATATCGAACCGTCTAAGAAGGTCACTAAACGTCACGTCTTATCCGTCGTTAGTAAAATTTTTAACCCCCTAGGCCTCGTAGGCCCTTGTATTGTTGTTGCAAAAATCATATTGCAGCTCATATGACTAGATTCCAATAAGTATGACTGGGACGACATAGTTTCAGAAGAAATTCAGAAAATGTGGTCTACATTCGAGGACACGCTACCACATCTTAATAAATTAATTATCCCTCGTTGGGTTTTGTGTAAGGACTCTATTGTGCATGAAGTTCACGTCTTTACTGATGCTTCTGAAAAGGCGTACGGGGCATGCTTATACTTACGCTCTTACAACCCTAATACAGGCGTATATCATGTCCAGTTGTTAAAGTCAAAAAATCGTATAGCACCAATAAAGCATACTACGACGCCCAGACTTGAACTTTGTAGCGCTTTGCTCGGGGCAAGACTGTGTACCAAGGTTCTAGACTCGCTTTCTTGGCACGTGGATAGGTGTAGATTCTGGTGTGACTCGACTATTGTTTTAGGTTGGTTGTCTACTCCATCTACCCAGTTGAAACCCTTCGTGCGAAACAGAGTCAATGAAATCCAAGAGAGTACTTGTGATCATACCTGGAGCTACGTACCGTCGAAAGAAAACCCGGCGGATCTTGTCTCACGCGGTTTAGGCGCCGACGTTATTGGCGAGTCTCATTTATGGTGGTCTGGACCTTCATTTTTGTTGCGAGACGAAAATGAATGGCCCAGTATTCCAAATGTCGTGAGACAGGATTTACCGGAAGTAGTGACTCATATCATTAGCAGTTGTGATAGTGATAACGATGATCATTGCAGTAGTACTAACGCTTCTCTAATTAACATGCCTATCATTGTAGACTTATTTACAAAGTACTCTAGTTTCACTAAACTTCAAAGAATCGTGGCTTATTTACACAGATTTATCAATAACATAAAAAATAAAAGTCATAAATTGTGTGGCAATCTCTCTTTAAACGAACTTCAAATTTCTCATAATATTATTTTGAATTATGCCCAAATGCAAATGTTCCCTGAGGAATACAAATTATTAAAATCAAACAAGACATTGCCCCACAAAAGCAAGCTGATTTCATTAACTCCTTTCTTAGACAATCAAAATCTTATTCGCGTAGGCGGGAGGCTTGATAATTCCCCCTATGACTATAATACAAAACACCCCATCTTACTTAATTATTCTCACCCTATCACTAAACTTATATTTCAAATGCAACATAAAAAATTACTACATGCCGGTCCTCAACTTCTTTTAGCTAGCATTCGTCAGACTTATTGGCCTCTTAAAGGCAAAAACATGGCAAAATTAATTGTAAACAAATGCATTATTTGCTACAGGCACAGAGCTCAAAATGTGCAACCTATTATGGGACAGCTTCCCCTTAACAGAACTCAATTGGAGTTCCCTTTTCTAAATTGTCATGTCGACTATGCCGGCCCAGTACTGATAGCAAATCGGAAAGGTCGCGGTTGTAAATTAAACAAATCTTATTTGTGCATTTTTGTTTGTTCTGCAGTTAAAGCTGTACACTTGGAGCTTGTCACGGACCTTACGACAGAGGCTTTTTTGGCTGCTCTAAATCGCTTCGTGGCGCGTCGAGGCAAACCTCGAAGCATCACGTGCGATAATGGCACAAACTTTGTCGGCGCTTCAAATGAATTACAAAGGTTTCTTCGTGAGTCAAATGTTGCATCTGAGATAGCGCATGAGGGCATTGAATTCATTTTACCCCTGCCTATTCTCCACATTTTAATTCTTTAGCTGAGGCAGCAGTCAAATCTTGTAAGCATCACCTTAAAAGACTGCTGCATCTTACTCACCTCACTTATGAGGAAATGGCCACCTGCTTGGCTCAAATTGAGGCTGTCCTCAATTCACGCCCTCTTACCCCTTTTTCATCTGATCCTCATGATTTTTCTGCTCTTTCACCCTCTTTCTTTCTAATTGGACGACCACTGTTGACTGTACCGCACCCACAGGTGGCAGACGTGAACATCTCCCGTCTGGACCGATGGAGGCGGATACAACATATTAAACAACATTTTTGGCAACGCTTTCACAATGAGTATATTTCTATGCTACAGATGAAGACGAAGTGGTTCAAGTCCCAAGGAGAGGTGAAGCCTGGAACATTGGCTCTTATCAAAGAGAAAACCCCACCACTGATGTGGTCTCTGGGTCGAGTCATGAGGACATGTCCTGGTGTGGACGGTATCACAAGGGTGGCTGAACTGAAGACGAAGAGGGGCATCATTCGTCGAGCATTCAACTGCATCTGCCCTCTTCCTATCAATTGAAGACTTCCCTTCAACCCCGGGAGTATGTTGGCGCGCGAGCGCTCTCGGGTCGAATCGGCGACCCTCGGACAGCATCGCACCAACCAACGCGCCGCGGGGACTCCGCGGGGAGCGCGGGGACGCCCGGCGCCTACGCGTCTGCCACACCACCGACACTCCGCGATCCGACAGGCTAGGCCATTGGTACTCAATCTTTTTTATATACGGGCCACAAACACGTTTTAGTCATGGTTTCGCGGGCGGCAAGCAATAATTACCGTGGGAAAGCCACGCTCCAGCATGAATGGGCACGCCCGACCGGAGTGATATGACCGCTGTGTTTCACTAATAGTGGTTGTTTCTAGATGCCATGGATTTTCTACCAATAACAAACATTTTCTTATTTTTCTTAGATCCTGAAACCTTTTTTGAAACTCGTTTATGAGTTCAGTTATACATATATTCCAAAATTATAATACAGTTTTTCTCAGAAATATTGATAAGATCTTCTTTTGTCTTTAACATGGGGGGCAAATTTTGTATCTGATTGTTCTGTATTTCTATAAAAAAAATCAAAATAGTTAACAATTATCTCTAATTCCACGCGGGCCATTGATAAATGCCCGGCGGGCCACATGCGGCCCACGGGCCGCAGGTTGAGTATAGCTGGGCTAGGCAATAGGCGCGTCTCCCCTTTTTTGCCAGCAATAAACCTATTTAAATCTACAGTCCATCTTTTATTTCAGTTCTTTAGTTAGGACCCTAACAACGTGCACTTGGCCGTCTTCAAAAATTCGTTAGCTTAGTTCCGGTCACCCGAGTCTTATTTGCTACGTACGTTACGTAACGCCGCTCGTGGACTTTGACCGTGCCAGCAACGTGGAGCGTTGTCACTACAGCCTGCCAGTTGAAGAAACGGATGTCACCTAATGGGAGTATATACAGGAACCCAGTGAGTTCGTTCCAATTAGTCGCTTTTCCATTGTAAATTCATAAATTCTTCTCCATAATTCTTTTTCTTCGTCTTTTCTATTGCCTCATATCCATAATCTGTGCTTCAAATAGCGTTATATCTGCACTTCTTGCTTCCCCACAATTAATTAAAATCATTCATGTAAATATTTGCGTCGTTCCATTCGCACTGCAATAATTACCTATAGTTTTTTGCCGCTTGCACGTGGTGTGCGCGCACGCGGTCAGTGACCTACTTTTTCTATTCAGCTGATGCCCATGAGTACCTACGCTTGATTCTGACCTATATTCAATCGATACTCAGCTGTTTCTTAGCGCGTTTAGTTTTTTCTTTGCCGATTCCCTTCTTTTTTCCATTCGCACTTGCTTCAGCTTACATATCCATCTTAATTAAAATGGATGACCTTAAAACCCTAACTAAGAAGCGCAGTTCTTTGAAAGGGAAGCTTACAATATTTAGTAATTACATAAACATAGTTAAAAGTGGTCAAATATCTCAATTGCAACGTTTGGACCTTGAGGAACGCCTTGAAAAATTTGAAGCTGTATACCCTGAATTTGATGCGTTACAGAACAACATCGACCTTCTTGAGAAGGACCCTGAGGTTGCGTTGGCTGATCGCGAGTACTTCGAGCGCCAGTACTTCAGCTTAGCGGCCCTCGCGCGCAGTCTTCTCGGAGTTTTGTCTAAAGGTTCCGTATCAGGCTCCAATAATACTAACACTAGTGCACACAAACACAGTCAAAATTTTGTTCGATTACCCAAAATTAATTTACCTTCTTTCGATGGAAACTATCAGTATTGGCTCGAGTTTAGAGATACTTTCATTTCTTTAATACATAACAATAGTTCCATAGATAACATAAATAAATCTCATTATTTAAGAGCATCTTTAGGGGGAAGTGCAGCCTTAATCATTAAAAACATAGATTTTATTGGGGATAATTACAAAACTGCCTGGGATTTATTATGCGAGCGTTTTAATAACAATCGTCTTTTAATTGATAATCATTTGCAAGCTCTATTCAATGTTGAGCCTGTATTGAAAGAATCCAGCCTTTCTCTTCGTAATCTCGTTGATGTCACAAATAAAAACATTAGAGCACTTACAACATTAAATCAACCTACTGATTATTGGCATACCCTTCTCATTTACATACTGGTAAAGAAGTTGGATATTACAACCAGTCGTAATTGGGAAGAGTATCGTAATAACTTGACTAAAGATCCCACTTTATCACAGTTTTGTTCTTTTATCAGCAGGAAAGCGGACTTATTGGAGTCTATTGAATCAAACCACGGTTTGTCTAATAACAATATAATTGTTGCTTTAAACAATAGTCATCAATCAAACTTACATACAAAAAATAGTCAATATAATACAAAAAATAATCAGACCTATAATACAAAAAATAAAAATCAATCAAATAATATTTACAAGAAAAAACACCACAACGAAAATAATTATCCAAATTGTCCGCTTTGCTCCCAACGTCATACATTATTTTCTTGTGAATCTTTCAGGGCCTTGTCTATTGAAAATCGTACACAAAAAGCAAAGGACTTAAATGTTTGCCAGAATTGCTTGCGGCCAGGTCATTCGGCCCAGCAATGCAATCTTACTCATTGCAAATATTGTAAAGTAAAACATAACACGCTTTTACACTTAGAATCACCCAATTCAAATTTTCCTATCAATCCTTTGCCTTCTACAGCTGACGGCGTCACTTTATCAGCTACATCCATGCAGCTTGCTACTTCGTCCCATGTCTTACTGTCCACAGCGTTGGTGAAGGTGCTCAGCACCACTGGCGAGAAGTACACTGCGAGGCTACTGCTCGACAACGGCAGCACAGCCAATTTCATCAGACAAAACCTATGCGATAAGCTAGGTTTGTCACGACGCGATACGAGCACCAAGGTCACAGGTATCAACAACAATATCTCTTCTAGTACAGTCTTGCAATCTCACAATAGAGTCCTTATGCTGTTCGTACAAAACCGATATAATGTGTCATATTTTGCCTGAGATCACTAAGGTCATACCATGCTCGTTCGTAGATATCGCTCATATCCCTATACCTACAGGTCTTCAGTTAGCTGACCCGAATTTCAACATTCCGTCGGTCATAGACATCCTAGTAGGAGCTGAAGTCTTTTGGAATGTCTTAAGCCCAAATTCCATAGACTTAGGTAAAAATCTTCCAAAATTATGTGAAACCAAATTTGGCTGGTTAGTTACTGGTAGCATTACACCTAAATGTAGTCGTCCTACCTCTGAATCTTGCCTTTTCACATCTTTATCTTCGTATCCCGACCTTTCTCAATTTTGGGAACTTGATCAAGTTTCCCCAAAATATTCTCAATCTCTAGAAGAGAGATCATGTGAGGAAATTTTTTCTAATACAACTTTTAGGAAAGACGATGGTCGTTTTGTCGTCTATATTCCCTTGAAAAAAGACCCAAGCCTATTGGGACACTCCTTTAATAATGCTAAGACTCGTTTCTTATCTCTAGAACGACGTTTCTTACGTGATCCCGTCTTTAAAAATAGGTATTTGGAATTCATGCATGAATATGAAACTTTAGGCCACATGACTCTAGACACTTCTTCCAAAAGTGAATGTGAGCATGAATATTTTATTCCTCACCATGGCATCATCAGAGAGTCTAGCTCTACTAGCCTTATCAGGGTTGTCTTCGATGCTACATGTCCTACTTCTTCAGGGGTGTCTATGAACGACATCCAAATGGTAGGGCCCGTCGTTCAAGAGGATTTATTTTCTATTTTGATTAGGTTCAGGCAATTCAAATACGTCGTTTCAGCCGACATCGAAAAAATGTATAGAGCCATCGAAATAAATCCCGTTCAACGACCCTTGCAAAAAATTATCTTCAGGTTCAGTCCTAATGAACCTCTTAAAGTTTACACACTAAACACTGTGACATACGGCACAGCTTCTGCCCCTTATTTAGCAACCAAGTGTTTAGTTAGTTTAGCTGACACTGTTGAAGACAGTCGTGTCAAGTCGGCTATAAAACGCGACTTCTACGTCGACGATTTTTTACATAGTGCAAATAATATTTCAGATGTTGTCGAAACAGCAAATAAAGTAGCGTCAGTCCTCTCTTCTGCCCATTTTAATTTGCGTAAATGGAAATCTAATTCTCCTGAAATATTGTCCCAAATTAAAAATCATACAGGTGACTACCCTAATACTTCGTTAGACTTCTCTGAGCATGGTCAGTCTAACTCTCAGTCTAAAACGTTAGGTCTGCATTGGGTATGTAACTCAGATACTCTCACTTTTTCTATTAATATCGAACCGTCTAAGAAGGTCACTAAACGTCACGTCTTATCCGTCGTTAGTAAAATTTTTAACCCCCTAGGCCTCGTAGGCCCTTGTATTGTTGTTGCAAAAATCATATTGCAGCTCATATGACTAGATTCCAATAAGTATGACTGGGACGACATAGTTTCAGAAGAAATTCAGAAAATGTGGTCTACATTCGAGGACACGCTACCACATCTTAATAAATTAATTATCCCTCGTTGGGTTTTGTGTAAGGACTCTATTGTGCATGAAGTTCACGTCTTTACTGATGCTTCTGAAAAGGCGTACGGGGCATGCTTATACTTACGCTCTTACAACCCTAATACAGGCGTATATCATGTCCAGTTGTTAAAGTCAAAAAATCGTATAGCACCAATAAAGCATACTACGACGCCCAGACTTGAACTTTGTAGCGCTTTGCTCGGGGCAAGACTGTGTACCAAGGTTCTAGACTCGCTTTCTTGGCACGTGGATAGGTGTAGATTCTGGTGTGACTCGACTATTGTTTTAGGTTGGTTGTCTACTCCATCTACCCAGTTGAAACCCTTCGTGCGAAACAGAGTCAATGAAATCCAAGAGAGTACTTGTGATCATACCTGGAGCTACGTACCGTCGAAAGAAAACCCGGCGGATCTTGTCTCACGCGGTTTAGGCGCCGACGTTATTGGCGAGTCTCATTTATGGTGGTCTGGACCTTCATTTTTGTTGCGAGACGAAAATGAATGGCCCAGTATTCCAAATGTCGTGAGACAGGATTTACCGGAAGTAGTGACTCATATCATTAGCAGTTGTGATAGTGATAACGATGATCATTGCAGTAGTACTAACGCTTCTCTAATTAACATGCCTATCATTGTAGACTTATTTACAAAGTACTCTAGTTTCACTAAACTTCAAAGAATCGTGGCTTATTTACACAGATTTATCAATAACATAAAAAATAAAAGTCATAAATTGTGTGGCAATCTCTCTTTAAACGAACTTCAAATTTCTCATAATATTATTTTGAATTATGCCCAAATGCAAATGTTCCCTGAGGAATACAAATTATTAAAATCAAACAAGACATTGCCCCACAAAAGCAAGCTGATTTCATTAACTCCTTTCTTAGACAATCAAAATCTTATTCGCGTAGGCGGGAGGCTTGATAATTCCCCCTATGACTATAATACAAAACACCCCATCTTACTTAATTATTCTCACCCTATCACTAAACTTATATTTCAAATGCAACATAAAAAATTACTACATGCCGGTCCTCAACTTCTTTTAGCTAGCATTCGTCAGACTTATTGGCCTCTTAAAGGCAAAAACATGGCAAAATTAATTGTAAACAAATGCATTATTTGCTACAGGCACAGAGCTCAAAATGTGCAACCTATTATGGGACAGCTTCCCCTTAACAGAACTCAATTGGAGTTCCCTTTTCTAAATTGTCATGTCGACTATGCCGGCCCAGTACTGATAGCAAATCGGAAAGGTCGCGGTTGTAAATTAAACAAATCTTATTTGTGCATTTTTGTTTGTTCTGCAGTTAAAGCTGTACACTTGGAGCTTGTCACGGACCTTACGACAGAGGCTTTTTTGGCTGCTCTAAATCGCTTCGTGGCGCGTCGAGGCAAACCTCGAAGCATCACGTGCGATAATGGCACAAACTTTGTCGGCGCTTCAAATGAATTACAAAGGTTTCTTCGTGAGTCAAATGTTGCATCTGAGATAGCGCATGAGGGCATTGAATTCATTTTTACCCCTGCCTATTCTCCACATTTTAATTCTTTAGCTGAGGCAGCAGTCAAATCTTGTAAGCATCACCTTAAAAGACTGCTGCATCTTACTCACCTCACTTATGAGGAAATGGCCACCTGCTTGGCTCAAATTGAGGCTGTCCTCAAATCACGCCCTCTTACCCCTTTTTCATCTGATCCTCATGATTTTTCTGCTCTTTCACCCTCTTTCTTTCTAATTGGACGACCACTGTTGACTGTACCGCACCCACAGGTGGCAGACGTGAACATCTCCCGTCTGGACCGATGGAGGCGGATACAACATATTAAACAACATTTTTGGCAACGCTTTCACAATGAGTATATTTCTATGCTACAGATGAAGACGAAGTGGTCCAAGTCCCAAGGAGAGGTGAAGCCTGGAACATTGGCTCTTATCAAAGAGAAAACCCCACCACTGATGTGGTCTCTGGGTCGAGTCATGAGGACATGTCCTGGCGTGGACGGTATCACAAGGGTGGCTGAACTGAAGACGAAGAGGGGCATCATTCGTCGAGCATTCAACTGCATCTGCCCTCTTCCTATCAATTGAAGACTTCCCTTCAACCCCGGGAGTATGTTGGCGCGCGAGCGCTCTCGGGTCGAATCGGCGACCCTCGGACAGCATCGCACCAACCAACGCGCCGCGGGGACTCCGCGGGGAGCGCGGGGACGCCCGGCGCCTACGCGTCTGCCACACCACCGACACTCCGCGATCCGACAGGCTAGGCCATTGGTACTCAATCTTTTTTATATACGGGCCACAAACACGTTTTAGTCATGGTTTCGCGGGCGGCAAGCAATAATTACCGTGGGAAAGCCACGCTCCAGCATGAATGGGCACGCCCGACCGGAGTGATATGACCGCTGTGTTTCACTAATAGTGGTTGTTTCTAGATGCCATGGATTTTCTACCAATAACAAACATTTTCTTATTTTTCTTAGATCCTGAAACCTTTTTTGAAACTCGTTTATGAGTTCAGTTATACATATATTCCAAAATTATAATACAGTTTTTCTCAGAAATATTGATAAGATCTTCTTTTGTCTTTAACATGGGGGGCAAATTTTGTATCTGATTGTTCTGTATTTCTATAAAAAAAATCAAAATAGTTAACAATTATCTCTAATTCCACGCGGGCCATTGATAAATGCCCGGCGGGCCACATGCGGCCCACGGGCCGCAGGTTGAGTATAGCTGGGCTAGGCAATAGGCGCGTCTCCCCTTTTTTGCCAGCAATAAACCTATTTAAATCTACAGTCCATCTTTTATTTCAGTTCTTTAGTTAGGACCCTAACAACGTGCACTTGACGGTATCAAAAAAATGCTGCAGAAAGTCACTCTCGCTCGGCGACGGCCACAACCATCATTTTTGATAGTGTCTATGCTTTATATTTCCTTTACTTCTATATTGTCTTGTATTATAAACAGTTGCCTAAAGTTGTGATGTTGTGGTGAAAATAAGTGGTTTTATTTAATTGGTGTGCGTAGTGTGCGTGAAAAAAATATGACTCGGGCCCAAAAGAAAAACAGTGCCTAGCGTCCCGAGTGTCCACAGCTGCTCCTCTACAATGTCGTCAAGAGCTTCGTCCGCAACATTGCGGGCACAGAGGCTCGCGGTGGAGGCGCAGTATATAAAGAAAATTAAAGATGCTGAGTGCGCGGAAGCGGAGTATTACGCTCAGCTCGCGGCTAGTCGAGGCCGAGGCGAGGCGCAGTCGCCACTCGAGCCGCGGCAGAGCAAGCGAGTGGCTTGTTGCCACTACTCCACAGGGAGCTAACGATTTTTCCTTGCAGGAGTGCTACGCACTAACACAACGAACAATATATGTGTGGGATTGTGAGCGAAATAAAAACCTTTTACTTTCTTCAATTTCTTCTTTATTTTAACTTTTGCGTACACACCTTTTCACCGCCTCCACAGAACTCGCCATCTTCCTACGTCACACCGGTGACGTGTTCTATCTCTTTCATACATCATACTTTCTGTTCACCTTACTCACTTACTCATCTACGTCATTCTTTCTGTACCTTTCTCACCTACGTTCCGTTTCCCACATCCGCCCGTCTTGCAATCAGACTGTCCTCAGTCTTATCAGTCATAATCATCTTTCACTCCAACAAACTTATTAAAAACTAATTAAAACATCTTTTAGCAAACGGCTTAAAATCTATCTTATATAAACATCTAAAATCTTACTCTTAAAATAACATCTTTATTGACTTTCAAAATTAAACACACTTAAAACCTTATTATCACTTATCATTAGGTAGAATAATAAATAGGAGATCAGTCAGGGTTCCCAGGCCATGCTTTCATGTGATCTGTGGAACTGGATGTATTGTTAGGTCCCTCTACCCCGCTATGTACCTTAGCCACCTCATAACGGTCCATACCCTTCACACCTACTACCCGATATGGCCCTAGAAACTTAGGTTTTAATTTAGCGTGAGTACTATACTGCGTCCTTTTTATAGCAACTAGGTCACCTACCTGATATTTCCTACTTTGTTTCCTTCTCTTATTATAATATCTTTGATTCTCTTCTTGAATTTTTAATATTTGGGATCTAGCAGCTTCTCTCAAATCTTCTCTCTGATTTTGATATTGTTCGCTGCTTTCTTCTTGAAGTAATTGTAATATTTGGGAGTCCTCCTTCATTTTAATTTTGGTGCCAACCATCAGCTCAAATGGTGTCGTAGAAATACTCCTCTGATAGGTACCATTTATGGCTCTTTGAAGTTTGCTAACATGCTTATACCATTTTCCAGGCTCTTCTATGCATAGCTTGGTAAGTACAGATACAATAATCCTATGTATCCTCTCAACTTGACCATTTCCTCGTGGAATCCCAGTTGTGATAGTCACATGCTGAATGTTTTCATTATCACAATATTCTTTAAAGTCATTACTTGTAAAAGCCGTACCTCTATCAGTTATAATTCTAGCAGGGTTACCAAAACACTGCTGATGAGTCTTGAGTTTATCCAATGTTTCTCTGGTGGTGGTACTTTTCACAGGAAAAATCCACACAAATTTGGTGAAAGCATCGACAACAGTCAGGATATAATTATATAACTTCTTAGTCTCAGACAGCGGCCCTATATGATCTATGTGTAGCGTCGACAATGGTATTCCTTCCTTGTCTATAGGGTTAAGGAAACCTTCTTGTTTACCCTCCTTTTTGGTAGCTAAAATGCATGGTATGCAGGTTAGAATAAAGTCCTCAATCTTCTTTACTAGATCTTTTATGAAGTAGTCTTTACTTATGTAATCAATCATCTTCCTTTTTCCAAAGTGGCCAATACTATGTGCTCTACGGATAATATCATTTTCCATATCTTTTGGTATAACCAGTAACCTCTGCTGAGATTTGTAGAGTACTCTATTTTCTACAAAATAATCTTCATATGGTTTTTCTTGAACTATTTCAATAATAGCTTTCAATCCTTCATCATTTTCTTGTGCTTTTTTTATCTGTTCATGCAGGTCCCTTGTTATTACTCCAATGTAGTTGATTCGACTCAAGGCGTCTACATGTCTCATTCTGGTCCCTGATCTGTGTTCCACAGTATAATCATAGTCTTGCAATAATAGTACCCAGCGTGCTACTCTGGTAACCAGGTCTTTCTTTCTCAATGTCATCTCGAATGCTGAGCAATCTGTAACAATCTTAAATGGAATCCCGAGTAGGTACTTACGGAACTTCTTAACTCCCTCAACAACTGCCAGCGCTTCCAACTCATAGCTAGTATACTTCTGTTCACTTGGAGTTGTTTTACAGCTAGAATAATAAACTGGATGCATCCCTCCGTCCTCTGGGCATTTTTGCATCAGTATAGCTGCATATGCATGCATGGATGCGTCCGTATGTAATTCTGTTGGCAAACCAGGGTCATAAATCTTCAAGATTGGCTTCTCACATAACTTCTGCTTCAGGATTTGAAAGGCTTCTCTTTCATCTTTGTTAAATTGAAAATTCTGATCCTTCTTAAGTAAACCCGTCAATGGTGCAGCAATGGATGCGAAGTTCTCAATGTACTTTCTGAAATAAGAGGTTAATCCTATGAAAGAATGCAGTTGTTTTAAAGTCTTAGGTTCAGGGAAATTAAACACAGCTTTAATCTTATCAGGTGTAGGTGTGACTGTACCATCTTTAATCACATGACCTAGATATTCAACTTTTCTGGTAAGTAACTCACACTTCTTCCAATTTATTTCCAGTCCGTACTCACTTGCCACCCTTAGAACCTCTTGAAGTCGCTCCAGTCCTTCCTGGTAATCTTTAGATAAAATCAGTAAATCGTCGATAAATATCAAAAGGAATCCTTTGGCCACTAAGTCCCTAAAGATAATATTTATGTAGCGCGTGAAATACTTTGGACATATGGACAATCCAAAAGGAGCTTTTAAGAATTCGTACTGCCCTGAAGGAGTTACAAACGACGTGTACTTTATTGACTCCTCACTCACATTTAAATGAAAAAATCCATTTTTTAAATCTAATTTACTGAAAACTTTCACTTTAGATAATTTATCAATATGATCTTCGACAACAGGCAAAGGAAACTCGTCTTTAACCATTTTACTATTTATTTTACGATAATCAACACAAACTCTTATAGATCCGTCTTTCTTTTTCACCAAAACCAATGGACTTGCATATTCAGAGAAACTTGGTCGTATAATTTTATTATCCAGCCACTCACCTATTTGTTTATCCACTTCTATGTTCTCAATTATTGATAATCGTCTAGGACGCTGAGCTACTGGAACCTCGTCAGTCAATATGATCTTCATATTGATTGGAGCCTCTTTCGTCTTCACGGGTGTGTATGATCGAACCAATTCATCGACCTGATGCTTAACCTGCGGATCAGATACACAACACATGGTTTCGGAACCTTGATCACAAGAAAACACTTCGTCAATTGGAATTACCGTGACTGATCCCCGATCTATCCTAACTACAGTATTTTGTAAAAATTCGTGTCCTAAAATCACATCATAAGGTATCACGTTGTCTGGCACTATATGGAAGTCGGCTTGGAACGTTTGATTATCGATTTCGATCGATGAAGTAATTTTTCCCAGCGATTTTGCCTTCTTTCCACCCAGTCCGAACAACGTAACACATTCCTTCATAAAAGACGTCATACCCAGTTGGAAAAATAGTCCACTCTTAATTAAATTTAAATCACTGCCACTATCAACAATGCACTGCACTTCTAAATTATGAATCCTTATAGTTTTTAATTTGTTTACATCCGAATCGGTCTGCACATTACGTTCGCCGCTTGTCATTGTGACGTTTGTCAAACAGTTCCCGCCTGGCCACTCACGATTCTCGGTCGAAGCGCACAGAAACTGTTTTACCGATTTGACGCCATCTTGATTGTCGCCGTCGACTCGCGCGCCCTCTGTCGTCGCCCGTCGCAGTTTCCCGCCTCCTTCGACATTGTTGCACTGCGTTGAAATATGGCCATACTTATTGCACTTAAAACACTTCTGGCCCCTTCCACGATGAGGACACTCGCTGGATGTATGCTCGAACTCACTGCAGTTATAGCAACGTATGCCGGGCTGACTTTTAGCTGCTTCCTTGTTATTTCTTACAGTGATGTCCTTCTTCGATTTATCTTTGAACCGCTCGTACAACTTAAGCTTTTCCTTTAATTCGTTGTAGGTGGTGACTCCGTACAACATCATTTTGTTGGCCTCAGTGTCGACTATACCTTCGATTATGTACTCGATGGCCACATAATCAGCCAGCTTTCCCCTCTTGCCCAAAGCCTTCATTTCCAGCATGTAGTCGTATACTCGTTCATTTTGTCCCTTTTTTCGTCGAGCCATCATTTCGTGTACTTCTTTTGTATTAACCGAATCCGGGAACTCTTTAGATAAGGCCTTCTTCAACTCGTCATAGCTTTTGAATGGAGCCTCCGATCGCAGCCATGTCGCCGCTGTTGAGGTCAACGACCTTCTAGCAATAATCAGCTGTTGTACCGGTGTCAAACCGTATATCGCTGCGTTATCTTCAATCTCCTGCGCCCATCTCGACACAGAGTACGTTTTGTCGTGTCCTGAGAATCTTGGGATCGCCTCCTCCACATAGGTGAGGTTCTGCAAACCTGTATTTGCCATGTTTGGTGTGGCTTCTTCTTTCCGGTCGTCGTGACACTGGTGCTTGTCGTCCTGGTCGTCTTCGCTGTCGTCGTGGTTGTCGTCGTTATTGTCGTCGTCGTCGTCGTCGTGATGTTCGGGGCGGTCCTCCTCGTGTTGGCTGCTGGAGTCGTGCTGGTGGTCGTCGTCGTCTTGTTTAAACAGCTCACCCGACACTCGTCGCAGCAGGAAGTCCAACGTCTTTTTCGCCGCCACGTCTGGAGATTCCGTGGTGGTGACTGGCACCACGCGGTCGTCGTCGTCTATGTGCGCCTGCGGCGTGTTTAATACGAAACACGGTTCGTGCAGTCGTCCGTCGTTACCGCCGTGAGATTGCGTCGTCGTTTCACGCGTTTTCGTCTTGAAACCTCACGCCGATTGCCGTCTGCCGACACTTGTCTGCACGCGCCACGTGCTCCCGTCTTCGAAGATATTTCGCTCACGTCTCTTGGATATCGTTACCGATAATCCAGGAGGATCCCGGACGAGCCCCCAAAATGTGGGATTGTGAGCGAAATAAAAACCTTTTACTTTCTTCAATTTCTTCTTTATTTTAACTTTTGCGTACACACCTTTTCACCGCCTCCACAGAACTCGCCATCTTCCTACGTCACACCGGTGACGTGTTCTATCTCTTTCATACATCATACTTTCTGTTCACCTTACTCACTCACTCATCTACGTCATTCTTTCTGTACCTTTCACACGTTAGTATTTCTATCATGCATCTCTATATCTCACCTACGTATCGTGTGGGAAACGGAACGTAGGTGAGAATGATATATATATATATATATATATATATATATATATATATATATGGATATGGTCAATCGCTAGGTATACATAGTATTTACATACTTTGCAAATGCGTGAAAAATGGAATACGCCTTCAAATCCAATCCAACTTGGTACGATCGTGTTAAATGTAGATAACGCTCCACCCTTACAGTGGCCATTGGGGATTGGGCGGCCTGGATCGCATCCTTCAGCGAGCTGTAATTTCTAGCTGCAATAATTGTGCTTAACCTACGACTACGCAAGCCGTCTGAAAATTTTTAAATTGCAATTTTCTCATTTAATGGTTTTAAAACATTAATGTTTTAAAGAATCTCCGTCGGCTTGCGCAATGGTAAGGTTCACAAACAGTTCTGACCATTGGCTACCAAAATCAGATATCGACATGTTATTTTGTTTAATAAGCATTTTCAAATTTTGTCGAAATCGCAGTTGCAGCCTTACGTGGTAAAAGTTCTCTCTGCATGTCCTTAATTAATTCGCTCATACTTGAATAACTTGTATTTAGTCTCAATTTAGCTGCCTGAGACAACCTACTTTTTAGTGCAAAGTTCATTAATTTTTGTTTGCAATCCGCATTTCCTAACAAAGAGTCATAATAATCCATATTATCTATCAATTGTTTTGTATTAGCCTCAGTATCATTCATACAGGGCAACAAAAGCTAAATGTAAAGGTGATTACACAAAATTGTTTAAGATTTGCAAGATACTACCGGTTAGCTTAAAACATAGATATTTATTAGCTATAAACAATTTTAACAATCGGGGGCGTAATCTAACGTTGGTTAAGCATAGCATAGGTACTCGCTCGATGTCCGCTGGCAACTTTCATGTACCTAAAGTACATAACTACTTTGGAGATAGAACTTTGAAAAAAAGACTACCATATCTTCTAAATAGCTTGCCGGAGGATATTCGACGGGAACCAGTCAAAAATATATTTAGAAACAAACTAAGAAAGTATTTTCTTGATTTAGTTTAAAATTATATACCCTATTGTGCTAAGACTCAACCGATCCTGCAAACAAACTGTGTAAACAGTTTTGCAGGACAAGTATAATTTGTAAACTAAATTTGTAAGTTTAATAATAAATACATTAAAATAAAAAATAATAATAACAAGCTCAAAGCCGTTTTTAATTCGAAGGTCGACATGGTTGCATTAAATTCTTTACTTACGGATGAGTCACTTTGGCACAAATCAACAATTTCTTTATACAGAGTCTTTGGTAATGGGTATAAAATACCGAAAGGTGCGTGTACAGCCCGTGTATGTAAACGCTACGCCAGTGTCAAAAACTGGAATTTGTGAAATTTATAATTTCCGATTCTTCCATACAAAAGTGAAAATTATTTTTTCACAAAACAAAAATTGACAACCCTGATTATCAATGAAATGACCCTCCCACTAAAATACCTGGTACTTTTTATGGGACAATCTGGCGCCGACCGCGTATGCGCAGTACGAAGCTTAAGCGATAAAAAACTAACTCTGAACTTCCTCCTACCTTACAGTATTGATAATCTCAATCCGTAGTAGATATCCTGTAGAATAAGATAATCACAAAAACGATCACTTTCAATGATGAAACACAATGGACAACATTTCAAAATTGCTAAGCTCTGAAACAAAAAATACCATTTCTTTGTTTACTTTTCCGCTGCTCGAATATATATTTATTAATTTTTTATATTGCTTATTTACTAAGAAAAAAATTAAAAACTAAAAAACGTAAGATGACGTCATCGGACGGCAGAATGTAAAATATTTCTTTGCTTAGCACATTATAGTTTTAAATTTACGAAATGCCAAACCAATGACATGCAACTGTCAAAAAAAAGACAACTTGTCAACGTTGAATGAATGAATGACGTTGACAATGCTGACACTAGTATTATTTACCTTTGACAGTAGTACCTTTTTTTTATTAAAACAATGATAAGCACAGGAATATCGCTGTATTCAGCCGTCCGATGACGTCATTTGACGCTTACGTCTATTTAGAATAAAAATAATTTCAATAATTATTTTATGTATGAAAATGGACAAATTTTGAAGAAAGAAAAAATATGGGTCTGTTCATTTTATGTCTATTTTCATAAAAAAAAAACAGTATGGACATGTTAAAAATATGAAATGTTGTCCATTGCCGATTTAAATTTACAGGCACATTATTTCACTATTCGGTCGGATTCGATCTGGGGACCTTTTGAACACGCGCGACTTAAGCGCAGTGCAAAAACCACTTGGCCAATTGGCTATTGCGCAGAAGAATGAAATTGTCTTTTAATAGTGTTATTCCAGAAGATTTGTTGTCTTTACCGTTCTTTTCTTTTTTCGGCGCAACATTGTACAATACAAATACACCCACTTTTTAATTTGTTAGAACTTTGTTAAGCAATATCTTGATTTGTTGTTGCCACTTTTCACTCACTTTCTCGTTATTTTTGTCTTGGATAACAGTAGAGTAGTTTCACGTTGTCCTTAGGTTCAAAATGGTGTAACTTTTTCCTGGGACACAACACTATAAACAGATGATAATTATTTTTTCTTGAGGGGACAAGTAGGACGTGTATTTATAGTATGACCGCCGCGGAGAAAAAAAAACTAATAATAAAATTGATATTTTTCATTTATTTATTGTCTTAATTTCGTTAGTAATCTATAAAAAACTGCTGGCGGTGCCACTGATCCGTAATAGGCTCTTATCCTACTTTAATGAAACTTAAACATTGTAGAACAAAATAGATTAAATCAATAAAAGGTTTAATCTAAGTATCTAGAACAAGTCTGATTCAGCTAGTACGATACAAAATCGCTTAAGGTGACGGGTAGGGCACACTAGCGACGCCAATCGATTTTAATTTTAAGCTACCTACGAAACCAGATCTATTTTAAACAATTTCGGGATTACAACCACTCGGCAAACACTTATACTATTTATTAAATAACAATGCACAAATGTTGGGTCCAACGCGTACGCGAAAAATTGATTCACGCAAAAAGCGACCACTTTTGGCGTTGATCATTTTTGAAAACGGACCCAACATTTGTGCATGGTTATTTAATTATTAGTAGAAGTGCTGCTGAGTGGTTGTAACCCCGAAAATGTTTAAAATAGATCCGGTTGAGAAGCTAAAATATAAAATCGATTGGTCTCGCTAGTGTGCCCTACACGTCACCTTAAAGTAACTTAATCAGTAACTAGTAACAAATATCGGTTGCAACAAGAATGCATTCACTTACGCAAGAATGCACCAACGTAACAACCTAACGCCTATGCACTATGCATCATGTTGCATTTAAGATATTCTTTTTATTCTTATATTACAATAAGAAAATACAAACATGATACAACAACAACAGACAGTACAATAAGGTGGTCTTATCGCTTGTAGCGATTTCTTCCAGGCCACCTTTGGGTAGAGGAAAGAAAAATCGTATTCGTAATAAGGAAAAACAGTGCAAAGTAGTAACAGATGAAATTGAGAGTGGCAGAAATATACATATCTTTAGGAGTCAGAGCTAGGAATACTAAAAAAAAACAAATTTTACACAATCAACGGTTTTTATAATTTTCATAAATTTAACATTAAATTTACAATAGGCTGAAACACAAATATTACGTTAATCTCACACTAAATTCACCTAAACCAAATAAATCAATAAATTACTCACATACCAAATAGAAACACTAATTTTAACACTAATAAAAATACACTGATAACCAGCCGAGGAACGCGCCGAGAGATGTGCACAGTCTGATCGCCAACAAGCAAATGAATGAGCCCGCACCGGTCGGCGCGCAGGTTTATAAAGGATCTAACGAAGGCATATCTAATACGGCCTCTCCTGACGTGGAGTCGTCCTCGACGACATCATGTGGTGGCTGCAGAGAGCTTGACTCGCTGCGCGGTGATGATGGCCCCTCATGTGGTGCCGAAGACGGTCCAGCCACAGGCTCGTCCGCTTCAGGTACTGCCACAGACCGATGCTCGTCACGGTCATGCGTTTCATCATCTGTGTAAAACAAACAACACTAAGCAATGTGACCCTTGCTTAGTGTCACTTAAGCAGTAGCAAGTAGGTAATAATCTTTCACACCTCTCTCTCATACCATTATTATGTTTTATAAAAGCAGTAATTAATAAATCAGTAAAACCAAACCAACGTAGCATAGACTTTTCAGTGTGTCTTCAGACTTCCTACTTAAATCTGTACCTGTAAACATAAAGTGCCAAGCAGAGGGCGTCCCCAATGCTGACATTAGCTTGGTAACACAAACAACATAGACATAGACGGAGGCAACACTGATGGTTACACGTCTCTCAGTCTATAGAGACACACATGTCTCTCACAAGCCGTTTCCCATACGGGAAGGCGGTACAAGGGGCATAGAGCCCTATACTCACGTATCGGACAGAGGCGCCCAGTTAGCATGTCCATCCACATACACAAGACAGAGGCACCCAGGTAGCATGTCCACACACACTGGACATCCGTAGGACATAGTGTAAGTGATTTCTCTCATCATGCAGTAGGTACGCCTACCAGAGTTAAGTAAATAGATTGTGTATTTGTGTAAGTTGGTTATTTGTTATAAATGTAACGTGTATGCTTGCTGTTTTATTTATCTACCTATTATGTATCTGAGTTACACCCTACTATGATGAGCTAAATCACCACCAACCTATGCTACTTCAGTCCAAACTTCACTCACGTTCAAAGAAGGCAGAGCACGTCTCAGGGCACCATTCTCCACGCCAGGGCACCATGTACTGGGCTGCAGCTTGCGTGGTCTTCCCATAAGAGCCACTCAGCAGCTTCAGCTCATATCGACCACTGGGTAGGCTTTTCACCACCCGGTAGGGCCCGCGCATACCGGAGTCCAGCTTGCCTGTCGACTGAGAATATTTAATAACAAACACTAAATCATCAACGGCATATGTACGAGGCACACGTCGTTGACGATTTACACGAGCATCTTGTTGAGACCGGTTCTTGTCTAGCAATTGATTGGCTCTGCTTCTGCATAGCTCGCGCCACGCTTCTCGGTTCTGGGAACAGTCTAAGGCCACATCACATACAAGAGACTGAATGATCGGGGTAGTTGCGTCAATACCGACCAATAAGTTTAACGGCGAAGCTTGTGTTGTTTTTTGCTTCGTCATATTGAGTACAAGTTGAAGCCGCCACGTCTGTTCAGACCAGGAGGCACCTTTGTGATTGGCCTCGATGCGGATCATATTTAAAACAGTCCGTACGTACCGCTCGACCTGCACGTTTGAATTGTGCATCTCGGGCGTAATGTAGTGGATGTCACAGCTGATGTCAGACAAAAATTTTATAAATTCTGCCGACTCAAACATTCGCCCACGATCTGTTATAATTAGTCGGGGAACACCAAAAAGAGAAATCGCATTAGTGAACGTTCGTTTGAGTTCGTTTACATCTTGCCTGTAGATCGGGTATAACAAACAATACTTGGTAAAAGCATCCACCATTAAGAGCAGAAACTTATACCCTTCAGACTCTGGGAGTGGACCTAGGGCATCGATGTGAATTGTCTGGAAGGGGAGGTTAGGTTTTTCCCAAGAGCTTATGGGCTGGAGTGGCGCTCTAGGTACTCGCTTATGCGATATACACACGAGACAATGGCTTATGTACTTTGCCACAAACTGGCGAAGTCCTGGGAACCAGAAATGCTTGAGTATCAGGTCTATAGTTTTCTCGGCACCGATATGGTCGTGCTCATCATGGAATATCCTAAGCAAACTTAGTCTGTGGCCCCTTGGAATGTAACAAAGCTGCCTTGGTCTGTCTTCACCAGTTCGTTCGTAGCGATAGTATAACACGTCATTTACCTCCACGTACCTCCGAGAGTCTAACTGACCATCTCGAAGTTGTTGTAATAGACCTTGGGTCTCGCCATCAGCATGTTGCGCTATCTGCGCCCAGTTTCGAGATCGAGTAATTTGACAAACTTGCGCAGGGTTTCGACTAAGATAATCGGCGTGAGACATCATGGTACCCTTCCTATACACAATCTCAAACGAAAAATCTTGTAGATAAATCCACCATCTGGCCACGCGTGGAAGTAGGTCCTTTTTCTTCTCGGTGGATTTGAGAGCATTGCAGTCGGTGATGATTTTGAAATTGAGACCAATTAAATAGTGGCGATAGTGCTGCAAGGCTCTCACAACCGCCAAGGTTTCCAATTCGTAAGAATGGTACCTGCTTTCAGCGCCCTGTGTGGTTTTACTATAGTATGCTATAGCGCGTTTCTGACCGTCAGTACTAGTTTGCATCAGAACTGCACCATAACCCTTGCTACTGGCGTCAGTGTGCAGCTCTGTAGGCAGTGAGGGGTCAAAAATAGACAAGGCAGGTTCGCTGGTAAGCCGTAATATGATTTTTTGTCGCGCTTGTTCTTGTTCCGGTCCCCAAGAGAATTTAACATCTTTTTTAGTTAACATTGAAATACAGGCAGTTTCAGTTGCGTAATTTGGGACATATCGTCTAAAATAGCCAGCCAGACTTAAAAATTGACGAACTTGCTTTACGTTCGTTGGAACCGGTGCATTAACAAGCGCCTCAACTTTGCGAGGGCTCGGCCTCACCTGACCTTGACTAATTAAACGTCCTAGTTACTCAACTTCCGTCGCGAGAAAGGTGCATTTACGTAAATTAATAGAAAACCCCGACTCTGTAAGGGTGCGTAAGACCTGACGCAACAAAGTGACACCTTCCTCTACAGTATTACTCATCATAAGCACGTCATCGACATAAACCAGCACATTGCCGCCTTCAATGTGCTTGCGTAAGGTATTATTGATGATGCGTTGATACACAATAGGCGAGTTGGTCAAACCGTAGGGCATTTGAAGGTATTCAAAATGCCCTTCCGGTGTAACAAAGGCCGTCTTGTGTATAGACTGCTCATCCAAGGGAATCTGATGAAAACCAGTAGCCATGTCAAGGCTCGTGAAATATTTGAAGTTGCCTAACCGGTCTACGTGGTCATCAATAAGTGGGAGTGGATATCGGTCTCTGACAGTTAATCTGTTCAAGGCACGATAATCCACACACATGCGGTCACTACCATCCTTCTTTTTAACAAGGATGATAGGGCTCGCATACTCTGAATTAGACTCCCGAATAATTCCCTTATCTTCCAAGTCGTTAACAATCTCCCGAACCTTAAGTTTCGCGGGATGTGAAAGCTTATAAGGTCGATAGGCAACCGGTGTTTCGTCCGAAAGACTAATATGCATTTTACCTGAAGTTACAGTAGTAGTCGCAGTCCCAGATATAAAGAATTTAGAAAACTCACTTATCACCTGCAATAACTTTGCACGTTCATCATTCTGAAGGGGGGTGTTTACCATATCGGACTCATTATTGGTAACCGTATTAATTAAAACTGTATTACTAGAAGAGTGGGTTAGATATTGTCTATGCTTAGTGCGTATGTAAGTGACACCGTCACGATTCAAAATAATACCGATTATAATTGGAAAGCATATGGATGAACCAGGTACCACTACTAGATCGGCCTCAATCGAGATTTGATCAAACTCAAGTGTTAAAGTAACAAAAGAATCAGCCTTAATTTCTCCCTCACTTATCCCTTTCAAGACGCAAGTTTTAGGTTTCCGTTCGCAAGAAAAGTGCTTTAATATGTCTTCTGAAATCAGCGAAACATTCAAGGCCCCACTATCGATCAAAACATCGACAGGGACACCCTGTACTACGGTAGTTACTACGTCACTAATTTTAGATTTAGTAATGGAAGGTTTGGTACATAAGTTAATATTGCGTTTATTTCGAAACTGAGATCGTTCTTTGGCAAAGCAGGTGTCTTCGTTGTGGCCTGGTTTTTTACAGATATTACACTGGATATTTTTATTCGAAGAAATCGCGGTATTAGAATTTATTTTCGATGAGGGTAGTTCGGATTTATTTTTCTTTGTACATTGTGCTTGTATGTGCCCAGTTTGTCCGCAACCAAAACATTTTGTTGTACTTTTAATATTAACATTAGTTGATGTAAACCGTTTTCTGTGTAAGTTTTGATTGTGCTTAAAATCAGGTTTTACGCGGACAGGCTTGGCATAAATCGAAAGGAACGATACTATGTCGTCAGACGATAGATTAGCGTTGGCTGCTGCCGCCCGAACCTGCGGGTCTGTGATGCCCCTTATAACTATCGAGACCATTAATTCAACACTGACCCCTTTGACTATGCGCAAACGTAGCAGAGTGCGACGCGCATATTCTGCATATGAAGCGTATTTATCGGAGGTGGTACTCATTGCGTCATAAAGAATATTGGCGTAGTCGAGTTTCCTCGGACATAATGGTTTAAATTCCCGCACAAAATTAGACCACGTACGGTCATTAGTCACCCACTCATTCAACCAGGTATACGCGTCGCCCTTAAGGCAGTTCGACACGCGCGATAAGCACTCCGAGTCATGCCAATTGTTTGCTAACTTAGCACGCTCGACCTCCGCGCACCATACATCGATGTCGTGCAACGCAGGGTCAAAATTCGAAACGAAATAGTTCCGCGAGCGAGAAGGATTCAGGGATTTTATTGCTTCAGCCAGCATTCGAGTCGATTCGGACACCTCAGTCCCGCAATTTAGTGGTGTTGATAAATTGTTACGTATCCCTGGAGTCTCCACGCTTGCAGTATCGGTAGCTTGCGAGTGTTGATTTGAATTAGAATTCTAGCGGCTTTACATTGTAACATTGTCGCGATTCAGCAAAAACTGCGACGCTCTGTGCGCAACGTGTGAGGAGCGCCAGTCGTCTACGGAACACCACTCGCTAGGGTTGCTTTAGTAATTATATTCAGAACTTGGTAATGTAAAGTTAATCCGCACATAAACCTAACTGTGTACGTACTGTGAACTTTATCGTGTGTTGAGAATTGTGAACTTTATAGTGTGTTGAGAATAGTATTCGAGTTATCCCAAACTACCATCTTTTATTTACGATTCCTCATAGTCACCTAAATTGGTGACCCCGAATCGTCACGTAGGCGGCTCACGTGTCGCACCCTAGCGAGGCCAAGTACTTTAAGTGAATTGTATAGAGTCAGTGAATTATGTTGCCCGGTCAGTTTCCGGGGGAAGCAAGGAGCCCGAAAATGCAGGCTCAGCCGTCGGCAGCGGCAGTCGACGTGGCTGCCCCGCTTGAGGTCCCACCGAATGCAGAGGTCAGCGCCATGATATCGGTGCAAATGAGGGTGCCAGACTTTTGGCAAGATATGCCAAGGATGTGGTTTCGCCGTTTCGAATCAATAATGGCGCCACAAAAACAAGGCAATCATGTCAAATTTGATATGGTTTTATCAAAGCTCCCTAAGGAGGCGCTGAAGCAGGTGAGCGACATTTGCGATGAGGAATCGGATACCGGAAAATATGAGGCGCTAAAGGAACGCTTACTGTCAGTGTACGAGGAAAGCGCAGAGTCACAGTTCCACAGGTTGGTAAATGATATGGACCTGGGTGAACAGAAACCGTCACAATTGTTACGGAAAATGACTGAGCTAGCCAAGAACTGCGGAGTCACCACCGAGCCGTTAAGGAACTTATGGATGAGCCGATTACCACCTGGGGTCAGAGCAGTACTCTCAGTAAATGGGAATGTGGAGTTGAATACCCTAGCGTCCATGGCAGATAAAATTGTGGAAAATTTGGGCACCGGGCAGGTAGCAGCGGTAGCGTCTGCGAGTAGAGCGCCGGCAACTACCGACACGGAGTCAGAAATAGTTAAATACATGAGAGAGATGTCCATGGAATTGAAAGAGCTTCGCGGGGACATAGAGGAGGTCCGTTCCCGAGGCAGGAGCAGCGGAAGGTGGCGTGAGGGACCGTCAACGGGTCACGGCGGGGGTCGGTGGAGATTCCGGCCTAGGAGCAGATCCACGCCACGTCAGCGGGGGCCACCGGAGCGGCCGTGGCTGTGTCGCCATCATTTGCTGGGTAAGAGGTCACCCAGCGCGCCCGAATTCGGAAAACTAGTGGCGGTACAGTCAATGGCGGTGAGCGACTGTGCCGCGGGAAATCACCGTTTATGTGTCCGGGAACAAAACACGGGTTTAGCGTATCTAGTAGACACCGGTGCTAATGTGTCAGTGATTCCAGTGAATAAAGTGTCAAAACAAAACAGGTTAAATGAGTGTCCTTACAGACTTTATGCTGCAAACAATACGGAAATAAAAACGTATGGTGTAAAATCGTTAGATATAAATCTAGGTTTACGCCGTAGGTTTAGATGGAATTTTATTGTAGCTGATGTGAAGCAGTCCATTATTGGGCAGATTTTTTAAAGGCACATGAGTTAATAGTTGATTTACATAATAGAAGGTTGTTGGACGGTCGCACCCAATTAAGTAGGCAGGGTATTTTAGTTATTTATGATGAACCTGTGTTAAGTAGTATACAAAATAATAATCCATACCGCGAGTTGCTAGAACAATATTCGGAAATAACGAAACCGATGTGTAAAACACATCGGTTTCAAGTTTCAATTTCAAGGAGCCAAGCAAGCACGGTATTGTGCACCATATAGAGACCAAGGGCCCTCCCGTGTTTGCAAAAGTTAGGCCTTTACCGCCGCAGCGGTATAAAGCGGTTAGGGAGGAGTTTAGGTTAATGCAAGAATTAGGCATTTGCAGGCCATCGAAGAGTCCCTGGGCCAGCCCTCTACACGTGGTGCCGAAAAAGGACGGCCAGATCAGACCCTGTGGAGACTATCGTGCACTCAACGCGATCACGAAGCCTGACAGGTACCCGATCCCGAGAATCCAAGACTTCACGTATGGACTCGCAGGTAAGAGTGTGTTTACCCGTTTAATAGAGCCGATATAAATAGAGCGTTTCATAATATAAGCATCGCTCCAGAGAACGTGGAAAAAACGGCGATAATCACGCCGTTCGGGTTGTTTGAGTTCCCAAGGATGACGTTTGGCTTGCGTAATGCGGCCCAGACATTCCAAAGTTTCATGAACAACAGTGTGCTGCAAGGAATCGAATCCTGGACCCAGGGGAGCCAGGGGAATAATGGAACGTCGAACCTTTTTTGTTATATTGATGACGTCATAATTGCAAGCTCAGACCATGAGGTGCACAAGGAACACCTAAGACAGGTTTTCGCGAGGTTTGTAGAGTTCGGCATAACCATCAACCTTGCGAAATGCAGTTTTGGACAGGACAGCACTGAGTTTTTAGGATACGAAGTCAGCACGGAGGGTATCAAGCCCATGAAAAGTAAGGTAGAGGCAATTAAGGACTTTCCCAGACCTGAGACGATTGAGCAACTTCGCCGCTTCTTAGGGATGGTAAACTTTTACAGAAGTCATTTAGAACGTGCTGCAGATCATCAGGCCGAGTTTTTTGCATGGGGCTAAAAAGAAAGACAAGTCGAAGGTTAAATGGACAGAGAAGTCAGTGGCCGCGTTTGAACAGTGTAAGATAGACCTGGAAAACACGGTTACGTTATCCCACCCAGGAGAGGTTGGCGCGCTATACTTGATGTGCGATGCATCCAACTCATGCGTCGGCGCGGCTCTCCAGCATAAGGAAAAAGGGGTCTGGAAGCCGTTGGGATACTTCTCGAAAAGACTGTCAGAAGCTGAAAAAAGGTATAGTACGTATGATAGAGAGTTATTGGCAGTTTATTTAGCTATAGTACATTTTCGTAACTTAGTAGAAGGGCGGCAACTGACGGTTATGACGGATCATAAACCGTTGACCCATGTTTTCTCAAAAGTAGGTGCAGACAACAAAGAAACGCCCAGGAGGGCGCGACAGTTATTGTATATAAGCGAATTCACGAGCGACATACAATACGTCAAAGGTAACGATAACGCAGTTGCTGACGCCTTATCCCGAGTAGTGGAGACCATTGTTTGTCCGACGGCGATAGACTTTGACGAAGTTGCCCGGGCACAGGAAGCGGACGATAAGCTAGTAGGAATGTTGACCAAGCCTCAAGGTAATGTAGTGCTTAAGAAAATACAGTCTCCATTGTGCAATAGTATGATTTATTGTGAGACTTCAGAGAACCGGGTGAGACCCTACCTACCGCATCAGTTCAGGAAAGTAGCGTTTGATGTAGTGCACAGTAATAACCACCCGGGAATTAGGACAACGCGTAAAATGGTCGCAAGTAGGTATTTTTGGCCGGGTATGAATAAGGATATAAGCGTGTGGGCCCAAGCGTGTATACACTGTCAAAAGGTAAAAACGCATAGGCACACGGTATCAAAATTAGGCACTTTTCCGCTCGCAGAGCGATTCGATCATCTACATGTGGACATTGTGGGTCCTTTACCAACTACACAAAAAGGGTTTAGGTATTTAGTTACAATGATTGATAGACATACTAGCTGGCCTGAAGCTGTCGCAGTTTCCGATATTACGGCCGAGACCGTCGCGAAAGTAATTTTTGAAAACTGGATTTGCCGTTTTGGATGCCCAAGTAAGTTAACAAGTGATCAGGGAAGGCAGTTTGAGAGTGACTTATTTAATAAATTAATGAAAACGTTAGGCGTGTACAGGATCCGCACTACAGCGTACCATCCACAAAGTAAAAATCTACAAAGTCTAAATCGTACAGTGAAATGCTTGAGAAACGTGTCTTTAAGGTACCTTATCCCACTGTCAAAACATCTTTCGCTCAACGTTTTGGAAATTTTCTTTTCCCGTTCATCTATAATAAAATGGTAAAAGCATGTGATTTCAAACTTTGTACGGTGCATGAGGCAAAGGCACTCTTAACTCGGACCCTTCTGAATTGGACTTATGATGAATCCGAAGGTTTTATCAGGGTAAAAAGATAAAATACTTTTCATCGCGCGCACGCACACATACACACACATACACAAACACACACTCACACTCACACACACACACACACACACACACACACACACACACACACACACAACATATTCTCTAAATTTAAATTTAAATATTTTAAGTTTTATTGTAACTTTGTTAGATTTGTTAGCCGAACATATTTTCCTTCTGGTAATCGTAATATCAACCTCCACAGGACAGGCATTGCCTAGTGTGGGGGTCAGTTTCGTGTTATTCTGTGAAATGTTATATTGGCAATAAATATATTTTCATTTTTCATTTTCATTTCATTTTTCAAGTAACGGAAAGGTAGAAAGATTTCACCGTTCTCTGAAGGCCGCTTATAAAGCCCGATTGTTGCAAAACGGGAATGGGTCATGGGTCGATGAATTGCCCTCAGTCATGCTGGGCCTACGTGCAGCGTGTCGTAGCGACAGCGGCGTCAGCGCAGCGGAGATGGTTCTAGGGCAAGCGTTACGCTTACCGGGGGATTTTCATACCGATCGCTCGGATGTCGAAATAGCAGATGAATTCAAGCTCTATGGAGCAATGTTGGAATTCAAGTATCCTTGGAATTCAAGCTCTATGGAGCAATGTTGCTCGCAATGTTCATAATGACGGCTTTAATCTTTACATTTTGGTGTGTTAAAAAATGTCGTAAAAACACTCATAGCTGGATGGATAACAGGATAAGGAATATGTGGAAAACCGCGGAAACTGCAAACGGTGCAGTACAGGCCCCGCAGCAGGTCGTTTACCAGAGCGCTAGGAGTGCATGGCGGGGGGTTGGAATTTTGTTGGTTACTGTCGCGAGAGGAGGCCAGGTGGGCCCCAAAGGGGTGATTTATTTTTTATAGTAGACCGGCCTCTCGGACAGTATACCCTTAACTTCATATATATTATAATAAAGTATTTATTTAAATAAAGACGGCCTTTTTAATAAAAAGTGCCGCAAATTAGTTTAAGGTTCATTGTAGTGAAATAAATAATGTACCTTTGAAATTAAATGTCTGTTTCAAATAAGTAAGTTACTTTTATAATATAATAAACTTATGTCGCAAACTTCACCTTAACATGCTCTATAAATAGAATTAAGTGTATTCGCCTTAACGTTATCATACAATGTTGATTGTAATTAGAACAGCGCGGACGCAAAGTCAGCAATGCTTTCGTAGGTATAAACATCGCATTGTTCATGTTTATAGTGAATAAAATTATAAGTGATACGGATAGATTTCGTTTTGTAATAATGGTATTATAACATAATGTTAAAAACAAATTGTCCCTAAGATATCATAATGTTTAAAAGGTTATCAGTTGGTAAGATAACTTAGATGTTTTTGTTGTGTAACAATTTTTTTTTTTTTTGAAAAAATTCCTAAAAAAATTTTTTCAAAAGGAGGGTGTGATGTAGCGGCCCTTTACATTGTAACATTGTCGCGATTCAGCAAAACGGCGACGCTCTGTGCGCAACGTGGTGAGTAGCGCCAGTCCCGTCTCGGAACACCACTCGCTAGGTTGCTTTAGTAATTATATTCAGAATTGGTAATGTAAAGTAATCCGCACATAAAACCTACATGTGTACGTATGTGAACTTATCGTGTGTTGAGAATTGTTGAACTTTTATAGTGTGTGAGAATAGATTTCGATTTATTCCCAAACTACCTCTTTATTTACGATTCCTCATAGTCAACCTAAATGGTGACCCCGATATCGTCAACGTGGGGTAAGTTGTCGCCCCAGCAAGGCCAAGTACTTTAAGTGAATTGTATAGAGTCAGTGAATTATGTTGCCCGGTCAGTTTCCGGGGGAAGCAAGGAGCCCGAAAATGCAGGCTCAGCCGTCGGCAGCGGCAGTCGACGTGGCTGCCCCGCTTGAGGTCCCACCGAATGCAGAGGTCAGCGCCATGATATCGGTGCAAATGAGGGTGCCAGACTTTTGGCAAGATATGCCAAGGATGTGGTTTCGCCGTTTCGAATCAATAATGGCGCCACAAAAACAAGGCAGTCATGTCAAATTTGATATGGTTTTATCAAAGCTCCCTAAGGAGGCGCTGAAGCAGGTGAGCGACATTTGCGATGAGGAATCGGATACCGGAAAATATGAGGCGCTAAAGGAACGCTTACTGTCAGTGTACGAGGAAAGCGCAGAGTCACAGTTCCACAGGTTGGTAAATGATATGGACCTGGGTGAACAGAAACCGTCACAATTGTTACGGAAAATGACTGAGCTAGCCAAGAACTGCGGAGTCACCACCGAGCCGTTAAGGAACTTATGGATGAGCCGATTACCACCTGGGGTCAGAGCAGTACTCTCAGTAAATGGGAATGTGGAGTTGAATACCCTAGCGTCCATGGCAGATAAAATTGTGGAAAATTTGGGCACCGGGCAGGTAGCAGCGGTAGCGGCTGCGAGTAGAGCGCCGGCAACTACCGACACGGAGTCAGAAATAGTTAAATACATGAGAGAGATGTCCATGGAATTGAAAGAGCTTCGCGGGGACATAGAGGAGGTCCGTTCCCGAGGCAGGAGCAGCGGAAGGTGGCGTGAGGGACCGTCAACGGGTCACGGCGGGGGTCGGTGGAGATTCCGGCCTAGGAGCAGATCCACGCCACGTCAGCGGGGGCCACCGGAGCGGCCGTGGCTGTGTCGCCATCATTTGCTGGGTAAGAGGTCACCCAGCGCGCCCGAATTCGGAAAACTAGTGGCGGTACAGTCAATGGCGGTGAGCGACTGTGCCGCGGGAAATCACCGTTTATGTGTCCGGGAACAAAACACGGGTTTAGCGTATCTAGTAGACACCGGTGCTAATGTGTCAGTGATTCCAGTGAATAAAGTGTCAAAACAAAACAGGTTAAATGAGTGTCCTTACAGACTTTATGCTGCAAACAATACGGAAATAAAAACGTATGGTGTAAAATCGTTAGATATAAATCTAGGTTTACGCCGTAGGTTTAGATGGAATTTTATTGTAGCTGATGTGAAGCAGTCCATTATTGGGCAGATTTTTTAAAGGCACATGAGTTAATAGTTGATTTACATAATAGAAGGTTGTTGGACGGTCGCACCCAATTAAGTAGGCAGGGTATTTTAGTTATTTATGATGAACCTGTGTTAAGTAGTATACAAAATAATAATCCATACCGCGAGTTGCTAGAACAATATTCGGAAATAACGAAACCGATGTGTAAAACACATCGGTTTCAAGTTTCAATTTCAAGGAGCCAAGCAAGCACGGTATTGTGCACCATATAGAGACCAAGGGCCCTCCCGTGTTTGCAAAAGTTAGGCCTTTACCGCCGCAGCGGTATAAAGCGGTTAGGGAGGAGTTTAGGTTAATGCAAGAATTAGGCATTTGCAGGCCATCGAAGAGTCCCTGGGCCAGCCCTCTACACGTGGTGCCGAAAAAGGACGGCCAGATCAGACCCTGTGGAGACTATCGTGCACTCAACGCGATCACGAAGCCTGACAGGTACCCGATCCCGAGAATCCAAGACTTCACGTATGGACTCGCAGGTAAGAGTGTGTTTACCCGTTTAATAGAGCCGATATAAATAGAGCGTTTCATAATATAAGCATCGCTCCAGAGAACGTGGAAAAAACGGCGATAATCACGCCGTTCGGGTTGTTTGAGTTCCCAAGGATGACGTTTGGCTTGCGTAATGCGGCCCAGACATTCCAAAGTTTCATGAACAACAGTGTGCTGCAAGGAATCGAATCCTGGACCCAGGGGAGCCAGGGGAATAATGGAACGTCGAACCTTTTTTGTTATATTGATGACGTCATAATTGCAAGCTCAGACCATGAGGTGCACAAGGAACACCTAAGACAGGTTTTCGCGAGGTTTGTAGAGTTCGGCATAACCATCAACCTTGCGAAATGTTGTATTTAATAAATTAATGAAAACGTTAGGCGTGTACAGGATCCGCACTACAGCGTACCATCCACAAAGTAAAAATCTACAAAGTCTAAATCGTACAGTGAAATGCTTGAGAAACGTGTCTTTAAGGTACCTTATCCCACTGTCAAAACATCTTTCGCTCAACGTTTTGGAAATTTTCTTTTCCCGTTCATCTATAATAAAATGGTAAAAGCATGTGATTTCAAACTTTGTACGGTGCATGAGGCAAAGGCACTCTTAACTCGGACCCTTCTGAATTGGACTTATGATGAATCCGAAGGTTTTATCAGGGTAAAAAGATAAAATACTTTTCATCGCGCGCACGCACACATACACACACATACACAAACACACACTCACACTCACACACACACACACACACACACACACACACACACACACACACACACACACACACACACACACACACACACACACACACACACACACACACACACACAACATATTCTCTAAATTTAAATTTATATATTTTAAGTTTTATTGTAACTTTGTTAGATTTGTTAGCCGAACACATTTTCCTTCTGGTAATCGTAATATCAACCTCCACAGGACAGGCATTGCCTAGTGTGGGGGTCAGTTTCGTGTTATTCTGTGAAATGTTATATTGGCAATAAATATATTTTCATTTTTCATTTTCATTTCATTTTTCAAGTAACGGAAAGGTAGAAAGATTTCACCGTTCTCTGAAGGCCGCTTTGAAAGCCCGATTGTTGCAAAACGGGAATGGGTCATGGGTCGATGAATTGCCCTCAGTCATGCTGGGCCTACGTGCAGCGTGTCGTAGCGACAGCGGCGTCAGCGCAGCGGAGATGGTTCTAGGGCAAGCGTTACGCTTACCGGGGGATTTTCATACCGATCGCTCGGATGTCGAAATAGCAGATGAATTCAAGCTCTATGGAGCAATGTTGGAATTCAAGTATCCTTGGAATTCAAGCTCTATGGAGCAATGTTGCTCGCAATGTTCATAATGACGGCTTTAATCTTTACATTTTGGTGTGTTAAAAAATGTCGTAAAAACACTCATAGCTGGATGGATAACAGGATAAGGAATATGTGGAAAACCGCGGAAACTGCAAACGGTGCAGTACAGGCCCCGCAGCAGGTCGTTTACCAGAGCGCTAGGAGTGCATGGCGGGGGGTTGGAATTTTGTTGGTTACTGTCGCGAGAGGAGGCCAGGTGGGCCCCAAAGGGGTGATTTATTTTTTATAGTAGACCGGCCTCTCGGACAGTATACCCTTAACTTCATATATATTATAATAAAGTATTTATTTAAATAAAGACGGCCTTTTTAATAAAAAGTGCCGCAAATTAGTTTAAGGTTCATTGTAGTGAAATAAATAATGTACCTTTGAAATTAAATGTCTGTTTCAAATAAGTAAGTTACTTTTATAATATAATAAACTTATGTCGCAAACTTCACCTTAACATGCTCTATAAATAGAATTAAGTGTATTCGCCTTAACGTTATCATACAATGTTGATTGTAATTAGAACAGCGCGGACGCAAAGTCAGCAATGCTTTCGTAGGTATAAACATCGAAATTGTTAAAATAGATCCAGTCCTCAATTCGTTTCGGGACATTAGTTCCATTTTGGTAGTGACCCTGCCTCTTACGCCAAAGGTCGTGGGTTCGATCCCCACTCTGGACAAACATTCGTGTGATAAACACTTGTGTTTGTTCAGTGTCTGGGTGTAATATATGTATTTAAGTATATATTTGTGTTCCTCTGTTGTCTGATATCTGTAACACAAGTGCTTAAGCTACTTAGTACGGAATCAGTTCAACCTATGAGATGTTGTGAGAATTATTATTATTATTTTATACCAACAGATGCCGCTAGGTGTCGATTACGTCGCGCAAGCGTTTAGGTATCTATATGAGCTGCAGCTATACTGTAGGATTAATCTCTTTATAAATAGTATAGATAAATATATCATAACATCACATACATTAATTTGACTCCGAGATAGGTAGCTCAAGCACCTGTGTTACGGATATTAGAACCAACAGTGGGATTACAAATATATACATACAATACTTTTCTTTTGTAAATACATACTTATAATACATAGGAAACTCCCAGACCAATACAAACAGACATGTTCATGCAAATAGATTTGATGAACACACTCGACACACACAACATTACAGGCATAAACAGGCCAAAAACAAAACCTGAAATGAAAGCAAATTAAGTGAAGAAAAAAACAACAGACAAACGGTAAAATAACAGCACAGACAAACAGCATCAGCCCAAGACAGTTCGACAGACGAGCGGAAAATATTTAGATTTTTCATGAGCCCAACTAGTTGCATTGTCCATTGTAGCATAGCATTTCAATACATCACAGAATGTGACCCCCATTCCTAAATAAGATAAAATATTGAAACATATTATATCCTTTGTGGCGTATGTAAAAGAGGATAGTGCGACAATCAGAAATAAAACACTTTGAGCAGCACCACCTGGCGGCTCCCACTGACACAAAGGGCTAAGCTGTCAAACGCTCGATCTGAAAGGGCCTGTGGAAGAATTACAATGGTCAGCCCACGGTATAGTGCGTCACGGAAAATTACTATTTACCTTGAGAAGATTCATAGCTATATATACAGAGATAAATCCAACAGACAAAGGCAACGCTTATAGATAATCCGAAAACGCGAAACGCTAGCGCGATGTAATCGACACTTGGCGCCATCTATTGGTATAAAGTAGAACTATGTCCCGAAACGAAGTGAAGGCGGGCCTCTAGTAAATAAATAAATGGAGACAAAATTACATCATTGTCCTGGTCCCAAGGTTTTACCTTGTACTAACAAAACCAGAAACTACGAAGGTGCCACAAACACCCAGACTCAACACAAATAAATCTGTTTCATCAAGAAACTTTTTTTGGTCAATAAGCTAACGACCATAATCGCACCTTTTCACAATTTGTGTTGGTGGTTGGTCGACTCTTGCCGGGCTTAAAGATTGACAGTGTACTTGTGAGTCACAACCGGTTACCCTTATTAGGGTTTACGATAGGGTTTATCAATAAGATAAGGCACAAAAACCCTATCAATAAGTTAAGTCTATCATTGGATTACCTCATCAATATGCTTACCTATTCATTTCAGTAAGCTCTTCACGGAAAACCCTATAATAGGCTTACAAAGCTATTTTAATCTCTACGCGAAAAGCATTTGAATCAATATTAATAATACCTCGCTAACGGCGGCAGGCGATTGGTCGGATTGAGTTCTTTCGTTTGACAGGTCGTGGAAAAGAACCTGACAATCAATAGGGTTACCCTATGGATAGGCTTAACTCTGAAAAGGGGTTTTACCGGTCCCTGGAGTCACCATCAGGTAATCCGTATGCTCGTCTGCCAGCTATCACATAAAAACACCGAAGTCACAAGTGCGCTTTTCTCCCTCGATCCCAGGACCCCGAGCGCAGCCGTCGCTAGCCACTGCGCCATCGAGCACGGAAGCTATTGACTTAGAACGCTAATTAACTCAGGAGGCACATTTTCTTGACTCCATTTTCTCCATAGTATGTCATAGGAAACCAGATCAAATGCCTTTGATAGATCGAGGAAACAGGCATACACCGGGGTTTCCCTATCCGTGTAGTACCTGACAGCATGCTTCAGGCACACTATCGCATTTTCAGTGGACAGTTTGGGCCTAAACCCAAACTGATTATCATGCGGGGTAATATATTTATTGAGGTGCTCATGCAACATGCCGTCAAGAACCTTGGCGATAACTGTAGCCAGTGAAATTGGCCTGTAGTTTGTGGGGTCTGCTACGTCACCAGTTTTGGCTTTTACGATGGGTACTACAACCGTTCTCATTAACTCCATTGGCAAATAGGAGTGTCCTACGCAGAGGGAAAATAACGATTGGAACAGTGGTAGTGAACGCTACCTCTGATACAAGGGTTGCGGGTTCGATCCCCGCACAGTACAAACATTTGTGTGCATGAACATTCAGTCAGGTCAGCGTTCACTACCACTGTTCCAATCGGGTCGTCATATTTTTGACTGTTGATTCTGATATCGCCAAGGTTCTTGACGGCATGTTGCATGAGCACCTCAATAAATATATTACCCCGCATGATAATCAGTTTGGGTTTAGGCCCAAACTGTCCACTGAAAATGCGATAGTGTGCCTGAAGCATGCTGTCAGGTACTACACGGATAGGGAAACCCCGGTGTATGCCTGTTTCCTCGATCTATCAAAGGCATTTGATCTGGTTTCCTATGACATACTATGGAGAAAATGGAGTCAAGAAAATGTGCCTCCTGAGTTAATTAGCGTTCTAAGGTTTTGGTATGGAAACCAGATCAACAATGTGCGATGGGCAGGTGTTCTATCGGATCCGTACAGGTTGAGATGCGGCGTAAGGCAGGGAGGGTTGAGCTCACCGACGCTCTTCAACTTGTACGTCAACGAGCTGATTGTTGCGCTGAGCGGACGCCATGTCGGATGTCACGTGGACGGTGTTTGTTTTAATAACATTAGTTACGCCGACGACATGGTCCTGCTGAACGCGTCAATAGGTGGTTTGAGAGATCTCATGGGTATCTGCGAAGCGTATGTGCATAGACATGGTCTTAAATACAACGCAAATAAAAGTGAACTCATGGTCTTTAAATCTGGAACAAAATGTCCGTCGCATGTGCCGCCCGTCATGTTGGCTGGTGTGGCCCTAAAGCAGGTGCGTAGCTTTAAGTACCTCGGGCACATCGTGACTGAGGATTTAAAAGACGATGTTGATATTGAACGCGAGAGGAGGGCGCTGTCGGTAAGAGCGAATATGATAGCCCGCAGGTTTGGACGTTGTTCATATAATGTAAAAATTACTCTCTTCAGGGCTTTTTGTACCTCCTTTTTACACGTGCAGCCTGTGGGTTAGGCATACGACAAGAGCGCCGGATTCCCTTCGCGTCCAATATAATAACGCATTCAGGGCGCTGTTGAGGCTGCCTCGTTTCTGCAGTACGTCGCAGATGTTCGCGGAGGCGCGTACGGACTGCTTCCGTACCTACGATTATGCGCAAAAGGGCTGCCTCGATGGCGCGGCGTACACGGGCCAGCGGCAACAGCCTCCTCGTTGTTATAGCGGACCAGATAGATGGTCCATTTTTGGGACACTGGAGGTCCTTACACACTCCTGTCCCCAATAATAATAATTGGATATACTAACTTAGTTTTTTAAGCACCAAAATGTTACTAACGAATTGGTATGGATTTATTTATCTGAATAAAAGCTTAATAATAATAATATGGTTTTAGCTTACAACGGTTGATAGTGATCTGTGAGCATCTGTCTTCATCCTATTTCTCCTTTGGAAATATTTCTTTCATTGATTTGGACGATTGTAAAAAAATGGCCGTGGGAGAGCCACGCTTCGGCGTAAATGGGCCGGTTCGACGGGCCTAACAGAAAGCCGGAGTGAAGCAGCACTGTGTACCGGAGGAACAATCTGGGGGAAAGAGGGGTTTAAAGGCTGGCAACGCACTTGTGACTGCACTGGTGTCGCGGGTGTCCATGGGCGGCGGAAATCACTTACCATCAGGTGATTTGTCTGCTCGTCTGCCAAAAAATGGAAAAATTATTTTAAGAAAAATTGTTTGTACGAGTAGGTAAGTACTACTGATTTCAATAGCGCGCAATGTACACGCCATATAAAAAGTCGATCAGAAATAGCATGACAAAATCCCCTTTTTTTCTATCACCCGTAGACCCACTGGAGAACAATGCTTAAAACGGTAGGACGACAGGTATTATTTTTATCACTTTATAAACTTCAAATAACATTTTATAACAGTACACTCAAAAAAGGTTTTACCGAAATCGGCGATTATAGGCGCTGATAATATCTGTTGAATAATTGAATGTTGTATTAAATAACAAGATAGTACCTATTGGCCGTGTGGTCCCCGGCAGAGTAGAATAGGCCACCTCACTCTTACCGAGGTGTCGTAAAAGGCGACTAAGGTAAAGCTGCTGGCATGATCATCAGCACCCAGAGAAGGAAAACTCTGCATTTATATCAAAACCCTCGCCAACCCGTCTGCCAAGCGTGGTGAGTATGGCAATTACCCCTCATGTGATTGAGGGAGGCCCGTGCCCCAGCAGTGGGGACTTAAATGGGCTGACGATGATGACGATGATAGTACCTATTGGGCGCCGACTTCGGTAACACCTTTTCTTGAGAGTACTTATTAAATGTTATTTGAAGTATATAGTGATAAAAGAAATATTTCACACTTTTTAGTTCGTGGTTTTTGAAGGCGGTTTTATTTGGCAGAGTTTTTTTTTCTAGAACCATTAATCGGTCCGACACAATGTTGGCCGTGTGAGAGCACTCTAAATCGGATTGATGAACCCTCCTTTCTCCCTCCCTTCTCTCCATTCATGTATGATTAAGTGCATCTTACTGTATTAACAAAAACAGTCCTCAAATACTTTAGAACCTTTTTTTTGCTAACGTTGGAGGAATGCCCCTCTCCCTGTCTCGTATCTTGGGTACTGAGAGGAGGCCTACCGGCCTGCCTAACCTGCACTACAAAAAAATCGGTAAAAAAACTTTTAAGTTAAACGGTTTTATCTTATGTGCACTGAAAACTAGAAAATAATAATAACAATTAGGTATTTTGAACTTCTAGCTCAGAAATATTCTAATACCAATCAGAATAGCTTTTAGGCATATTAGACTAAAATAAAAACGTGGGGCCCATTAACTATTGCTGTAATACTTTCTTCTATACTAAGTGTGGATTACATCGACTTACTATAATCGTAACTGGAGATTTTGACAATCAATAACCAGCCGCGGCGGCTTCACCAGCGAACGCCCAGCCCATGATCTACCAAAGTATAAAGATATGCTTTGCCATAGGTAGGATTTCAGAGGGGCCCCACGTTTTTATTTTAGTCTAATATGCCTAAAAGCTATTCTGATTGGTATTAGAATATTTCTGAACTAGAAGTTCAAAATACCTAATTGTTATTATTATTTTCTAGTTTTCAGTGCACATAAGATAAAACCGTTTAACTTAAAAGTTTTTTACCGATTTTTTATTTTATACTTTTTAGTATTTAACGGAAATGCCTACCTTTAGTGCATCATTATTACATGGTTTTTTACCTGATAATTTTTTACAATCTAATTCCTCAATACATAGCCCTTCCAGAGACTTGATCTGTAATTTTAACGTCACACAATCTTGGACATAACTGTTCTGGACACGACTACTCATGCCCTCACCTAATATGCCATTTTGTAACCACGTCCATCTTGGATTTTAAATTTTGTCATAATCACAGTATTCTACTAGTAGTAGTAGTGTAGCCCTTTCATTTGATACCCATATTGAGGGGGTTGTGGAAAAATATGAAATCCGCCATTTTGTACCGGCGGCCATCTTAGATTTACAACGTTATTGATATTACTATATTATATTGTCATCGGAACTAAAGGTGTGTACCAAATTTAAGATCAATCTGACAACAGGAAGGTACTCAAATTTCAATTTCTAATTTTGACCCAAATAAATAAATACCGTACGGGTCGAGCTAAATAAAACCGTTTAAAAACTGAAGGCTTTCTTACTAGAAAAAAAAAAAACGTCCTTACTCTATTGAAGAATTTTTAAATGTGACATAAGTCAATTTGTAATTTCTATAGTATTAATTATTATTGTTCTCTAAATCTCTCTTAATCAGCCAGGGGTACGGATCAGACGAAGGATCGCGCACTCTGACAATCCACGAAGCCCAGGGACAGACGTTCGAGAACGTTGCGATAGTCAGAATTGTCAAACAGTCCCATCTCCTGCAAAGTGTCCCACAAGCGGTGGTAGCCATCTCCAGACACACAAGAACTTGTGTATATTATACAGATAACGCCACTAACGACGCCACAGCGCGCCTAATATCCATGGCATCGAAAGCTACCATCGAAAAAATAACCGAGTACAACCTCAAAATGGCGATCCGCCGGGGCGATGACGCGGTTAGGGACAAGCTTGCAAATAAAACATAAAGTATTAACATACCCCAAAACTCCCCCTCTGAGGTCCTTAACTGTTGTTGACATCCATATTGGTGGGATTGATAAAAAAATGTTATCAGCTATTTGGTAGCGGCGGCCATCTTAGATTTCAATTTTGCATAGTAAATTGTATTCTACTTGTTGAGACCTTTTATTTATACCCATATTGGTGGGGTTGATAAAAATTGTTATCAGTCATTTGGTAGCGGCGGCCATCTTAGATTTCAATTTTTCATAGTAAATTGTATTCTACTTGTTGAGACCTTTCATTTGATACCCATGTTGATGGGATTGATAAAACCTAAGTAAGTTATCTGCCATTTTGTAGAGGCCGCCATCTTGGATTTTAATTTTATATAGTAAATTGTATTCTACTGGTTGATCACTTTCATTTGATACCCATATTGATGGGATTGATAAAACCTACGTTATCCGCCATTATGTAGCGGCCGCCATCTTGGATTTCAATTTTTTATAATATATTGTATTCTGCTTGTTGAGATCTTTCATTTGATACCCATATTGATGGGATTAATAAAACATAAATTATCCGCCATTTTGTAGCGGCGGCCATCTTGAATTTATAATGATAATGAATAAACATAATTGTATTGTCACCAAAATCCAAAGTGTATACAAAAATTCAGATGAATCGGTTGACAGGAAGAGGGTGAAATTTGAATTACCAAATTTGACCCAAGAATAAATAATAAATAAAACAAACGGGGTGAGCTAAATATAAAACCGTTTAAAATACTTCCTAACCCAACGCAACGACACAGTCTTGGCATCAGGGGGTCTAATTTCAAGTTACCACGTACGATCGTTCGATCGAGCCGACAGTCAATCAATGGACAACATTTCAAAATTGCTAAGCTCTGAAACAAAAAATACCATTTCTTTATTTACTTTTCCGATGCGCGAATATATATTTATTAATTTTTTATATTGCTTATTTACTGAGAAAAAAATTAAAAACTAAAAAACGTAAGATGACGTCATCGGACGGCAGAATGTAAAATATTTCTTTGCTTAGCACATTATAGTTTTAAATTTACGAAATGCCAAACCCATGACATGCAACTGTCAAAAAAAAGACAACTTGTCAACGTTGAATGTATGAATGACGTTGACAATGTTGACACTAGTATTATTTACATTTGACAGTAGTACCTTTTTTTTATTAAAACAATGATAAGCAAAGGAATATTCCTGTATTCAGCCGTCCGATGACGTCATTTGGCGCTTACGTCTATTTAGAATATAAAGAATTTTAATAATTATTTTATGCATGAAAATGGACAAATTTTGAAAAAAGAAAAAATATGGGTCCATTCATTTTATGTCTATTTTCATATAAAAAAACAATATGGACATGTTAAAAATATGACATTGAATGGGGGATCATGGCCACCGGGCCATCGTCAGAACCGTCTTAAACCATTAGACAATGGGGCGTTGTTTTATTTGTAAATAGTTAAAGGTTATTAATTAATACTAAGTGGATGTGTGAAGATAGATAGATAGACATCCTTTATTGCACAGAAAGAATACAAAATATGTGTGTGTACATAGTTTCTTCTTAAAATAGGATAACATTCTTGTATCTTTTATTATTTATTTTAATAAATGATTCCATCACATGTACTTTGTTGCTTTTTTTCATTCCTTATGTACTGCTCTCCTGTTAATTAGTATGTTAATCGCATGAGTGTTAACAGGGCTTTTGGAACAGTGGTAGTGAACGCTGGCTTTGGTTCAAGGGTTGCGGGTTTGATCCCCGTACAGTACAAACATTTGTGTGCATGTACATGTCTGTTTGTATTGGTCTGGGTGTTTTCTATGTATTAGTATGTTTTTACAAAAGAAAAGTATTATATGTATATATTTGTAATCCCACTGTGGACTATGATATCCGTAACACGGGTGCTAGAGTTACCTATCTCGGAGTCAGATCAATGTACATATGTGATGTTGTGAAATATTCTATGGGATATATTGAAATTCACTAACTAATAGTGGAGCAAATGTATTAAACCAGTTAAACTTATGTACTGTGTAATCTTTAATGGATATCCAAAATTACCCCAAAATTGTAAAATTTATAAGTAGATAACTAGGTACTTAAATAGTTATGTAGGAACCTAACAAAAAGGTAAGTAGGTAGGTATACCTACTTTTTAAGGAAAGAGAAAACTTATTACGTATACTTGTAATGTAGACAAAGTAGGAACTTAGGCAAAATGATTGCCTCTTGTAATACTTAGTTGAGGCTTGCAAATGGTTAAAACCCTCAAAATGTATTTAACTTTGTATTTTGGTGGATTAATACCTAATTGAGTCAAAAGCCTATATAAATAATACCTAATTAAATCATCAAAAGTTTCAAACTTTTGAACTGATAAGATTAAGTTTGAAGAATACAATGTACTTAGTCGCAGAAAAAGACTAATTACTTAGTGAATCTAGTTTATCTATATGAAGCCTACACAACTAGGTAGGTACTTAGTATACTTACTTACTTAAATCTGCATAAATCATTGAACTATACCATACATATTCTCACTGGCATAAATATACAAAAATTCTCAGTAAGTAGGTAAATAGGCACTTAATGTAAATTAATTTACATATTTAAACGTAAGTACTGAGATTCATACATTAAAACTTTGATTAAGCATTAAAAGTACCTAAGTACTCTATGTATTCATAATCATCTATATAGATGATGTAATGTTCACTTCAAATTAGGAAACGTCGTCAAATACGTTTGATTGAGTCTCAAAGTTAACTTCAAATTAGACCCCCTTAGTTCTCCTGCGGATCTCATCATTTCTGATACGATCACGCAGGGAGACTCCGAGCATAGCTCTCTCCATTGCTCTCTGGGTGACTTTGAGCCTCCTTAATCGGCACATTGTAAGCGGCCACGTTTCGGTTCCGTATGTCATCACTGGCAACACACACGCATTGAAGACTTTCGTCTTGAGACACTGCGGTAGGTGGGCCGAAAATATGCTGCGTAGCTTCCCGAACGCTGCCCAGCCGAGTTGGATTCGTCGATCGACCTCTTTCTGGAAGTTGGACTTACCAAGCTGGACTTTTTGTCCGAGGTAGATGTACTCGTCTACAACTTCCAGTGCAGAGCTTCCAACCTTCACAAGAGTGGGTACGACATGGGAATTCGACATGATTTTCGTCTTGTCCATGTTCATTTTTAGACCCACTTGTTGGGAGACTCTACTGAGGTCGTCAAGCATTGTGCCTAGGTCTTCCAAGGTCTCAGCCATGACTACGATATCATCAGCGAATCGAAGGTGCGTCATGTACTCACCATTTATATTGATGCCAAGTCCATCCCAGTCCAGAAGTTTAAACACGTCCTCCAACAGAGTGGTGAACAGTTTCGGCGATATAACGTCACCCTGTCTCACACCTCGCTGGAGAGGAATGGGTTTTGATTCCTGGTCCTGAAGACGGACTGACATTGTGGCGTTTCCGTACAATGACTGCAACACTTGTATGTATCGGTAGTCTATTCGGCACCTTTGGAGAGACTGTAGCACGGCCCAGGTCTCGACAGAGTCGAAGGCTTTCTCATAGTCCACAAACGCTAAGCATACTGGCAGGTTATACTCTTCGGTCTTCTGTATAACCTGCCGCAGCGTATGTATGTGGTCTATAGTGCTAAAGCCTTTTCGAAATCCGGCTTGTTCGGGAGGCTGGAAGTCGTCGAACCTGCGTTCGACGACTTCCAGCCTCCCGAACAAGCCGACATTAATCCATGTTTAGAGATTTCAAAATCGTGCCAATCACACACACGCATGTCAAATTAAGGTTGCTTAGTTTTCCCTTCTTTAAAATGATATCATGATTAGACCGACCTTTGTCCTCGTCGCCACTTGTAGTGTACACCGATATTGAGGGTATCCACAATTCACTGGCTCGACAACACACCATCAAACAAGGCCGCGTGTCCGCTCTCGTCCGTGACTCACGCTCGACTCCCCCCGCGCGCCCCGTCTCACCGTGTGCACGAGACAGTGTATTGTATACCAAGTCTAAAGGTATATTCACACAAACACTACAATACCTATAGACAATTAACCTAGGCAAAATTATTGCCTCTTGTAATCATTGTGGCTAGTAATAGAAAATGGTAAAAACCCACTCAAAAGGTATTTAACTTAGTATTTTAGTAAAAGTTAGGTAGGTTAAACCTAATTGAGTCAAAAGCCTATCTAATTAATCCCTAACTAAACCATCAAAAGTTTCAAACTTTTGAACTGCTAAAAAAGATTCAGTTTGAAGAATACAATGCAGTCGTCTGTGCAGATTAATTACATACCTAGTGAATGTAGTTACCTATTATAAGAAGCCTACACCACTAGGTAGGTACTTAGCAGGTACACTACTTATACTTAAATGTGCATAAATCATTGAACAATTGCATTACATTATAGTAATAAACTCACTGGCAAATCTACAAAATTTATCAGTATTTACATACTGAGAAATTTTGTATAATTTCTTTATTTAATAATTTTGAATTAGTATAATTTCGAATAAGTAAGTACCTACTTAAGTACCTATTGTAAATTTACTTCCATGTTTAAACGAAAATAAATTACTAAGATTCATAGGTACATAAAAAGTATGTACTCAATGTATTCATAATCATCTATATAAGTATAGCAATTTTTACATTTTTTACCAAGAAACTCCGCTATTTTGATTTAATCTAAGAAAAAACGAATCTTAATTGGTATATCAGACATTGGACCTTGTTTACAAAGACATAAAGATCCTTTTTTAATACACCATAAATCCATTCAACCGAACAAAAACACCTATCTAGCTATCGTGAATTATGACATAAGGACGCGAGACACGAGTTGTCAAATTCAATATTTCGGAAGCGGTTTGGTACTTTCAAATTAGGGTTTGGGACGAGATGTGTCAAAAGAGTTTCGGTTGAGTTCAACCGACGCAATGTTCACTTCAAATTAGGAAACGTCGTCAAATACGTTTGATTGAGTCTCAAAGTTAACTTCAAATTAGACCCCCAGGATTGCAGAAGCTGATATCGACAACTATCGACAGCCAAAAAATTAAGTTTCCGTCCCTAATTGAATAGCACGCGATTTAATTCATCGCTACAATGGAGCGGGGGGCCCGCTCCTTGTAGCGCTGGGCCTAGTGTGCTGCGTGTTAGGGTTCCTCAGTGGAAATATTTTTTGCACCTTTTTTATTGCAAATAAGCGAACGAAATGAAAGTTAATATCAAGTTTAATATTAAACTTATTTCTAAAGGTTTTGTGGCTCTAAACTAATCTCGATAGCGATAACTTAATACTTACTAAAAGTAAATGTGCAATTTAATACAATGTTTACGGAAACATTCTTTTCAATTTCACATTTGCTTTTAGTTTACATTTATTTGTTTTATAACTAACAAAAAAGTAAGCGAGATCATATTAGAATTTTTGACTAACATATGCTAGCTACATAGCCTCAATAAGATACTAGTTTTATTTCTTTTTATCTGATAAAAATCTTGAAACTAACTTGAATTTAACGACAGCCATCGCTTTCCATCAGGTGATCCGTTTGTTCCTTTGCCGCCTATCACATAAAATAAATCAATAAAAAACCTGTGCCCGGCGCCACTGATCTGCAAATGGGCTTTTGTAAATTTTTCGTTTTAGAATAAGTTCTTCAATTTTACGAGTGAAAACAGATCAATCATGGGATTTATCTGTTAAGAAATAGCAAAAATATGATCTCACTTGCGAAAATTTACTATTGAATCAAAATTGTACGGAACTTATTAATAAATTAATATTCGATTTTAATTAGCGACATCTGTTGATAAATAGTGTCCTCGACGATCTCAGAAGATTAATAATTAAAAGCGGACTGTAGGTATAATGGTTATATTAATATGATCAAGAGAAAACAAACAAATAAATTTAAATTAACAAATGCGAGTGTCCGCAAGCCGCTTTATCGTGGAGTGTGGTCGGCCAGCGCTGGGTGCCTCCCCGCGCCCGCTCACCCCTCCGCTGGTGACGTCAGGCCGGCCGCAGCCGTGCACGCAGTCGACGCGTGGACATCCTCCCGCCCGTTGACGTCTTCAAAGGGAAGAGGGCAAATATTATTGAAGCCCCTTGTGATGGTTCCTCTCCTAGTCTTCAAATCTGCAACCCTCACGAGGCCATCGACGCCTGCGTAAGTCCGCACCACGCGCCCCAGTGACCAAACAAGTGGTGGGAGCGCCTTGTCTCGTATCAGCACGAGCATTCCTTCTTTCAGTTGTCCTGTCGTAATAGACCATTTGGTTTTCTGTTGAAGTAAGGACACATATTCATTAGAGAACCGCTGCCAGAAGTGGTGTCGGATATAGTCAATCCTTCTGTAGCGCTCCAAACAGCTGATGTTCTTATCAGGAATCTGTGGAGATGGTACAGACGTGAGTGTTCGCCCAATCAAAAAATGGGAAGGAGTGAGGACGGAAAAATCAGATGAGTCACAGGACAAAGGAGTAAGAGGACGGGAATTTAGAACGGCCTCTATTTGACATAAGCAAGTTGCTAGTTCTTCATAGGTGAAGTTGGTAAGAGTTAGCAACTTCCTTAAATGATTTTTAGTAGCCTTTACTGCTGCCTCAGCCATTCCATTAAAGTGCGGGGAATATGGAGGGGCGAAGGTAAATGTGATGTTCTGCAGTGCCATTTCAGATGCAACATCAACGCTCGAGAAAAATCTTTTTAGTTCATTATTGGCTCCAACAAAATTTGTGCCGTTATCAGATAAAATACTTTGAGGTTTGCCCCGACGAGACGTGAAACGATTTAGAGCAGCTATAAAACCATCTTTGGTTAGGTCGGAGACGAGCTCTAAATGGACTGCCTTTGTCGCATGACAAACAAAGATGCATATGTAAGACTTTGTTAGCTTACAACCGCGCCCCTTGCGGTCAGCTATCAGGACTGGACCAGCGTAATCAACGCTAGAATCAAAAAATGGGAATTGCAAATTCGTTCTTGAACATGGAAGTTGACCCATGATTGGTTGTATGTTTTGGCACTTGTATCTAAAACATTTTATGCAATGCTTGACTACAGCTTTAGCAAGATTTCTGCCTCCTAAAGGCCAGTAATTAAGTCGCACATTTGCTAATAGCAACTGTGGACCTGCATGTAGCAGTAATTTATGTTGCATTTGAAACAGAATTTTTGTGAAATGATGTTTACTACAAAGTAAGATTGGATGCTTCGTATTGTAGTCGTAGGGCGAATTGTCAAGTCTGCCACCCACGCGAATAATGCCCTTGGAGTCTAAAAATGGCGTTAATGAAATTAAGCGGTTTTTACGTGGCAGAATATTTCCCGACTTTAGAATATTATGTTCTTCTGGAAACATCTCTGCTTGTGCACTAAGTAGTAAACATGTCAAGACGTCATTTAATTCATTAGTAGAAAGCGAGCCATGCAATTTGCAATTAGAATTTTTAAGATTGTGAATGAACCTTTTTATGTAGGCAACGATTCTTATTAAATGATTGAAATTAGAATGATTATTAATTAATGATTGAACGAATGATTGATGATTGTTAGGATTAGATGAATCATGTGGAATGATATGATGACAAACTACTTCCGGTAGATCCTGTTTTACGCTATTACAGGGCATAACAGGCCAGTTTGTTTCGCAGCTTTGTAAAAAGCTCGGGCCCGACCACCATAATGCACAATCACCGATAGAATCGGCCCTCGCCCCGCGAGAAACAAGGTCCGCCGGATTGTCTTTCGACGGCACGTACCTCCACTTGTCACCGGCAGTACTTTCCTGAATTTCAGAAATTCGATTTCGCACAAAGGGTTTAAGCTTATTTGGTGACATGTTAAGCCACCCTAATACTATCATCGAATCGCTCCAAAATATGCGTTTAACTATAGAAATAGTTAGGGACTCCATTACAGAAGTACACAGTCTTGCACCCAACAGCGCAGAACAGAGTTCCAAACGCGGAATAGTAACGATTTTTATCGGTGCTACGCGATTTTTGGACACCAAAAGTTGTACCTTGATTGAGCCATTACTACACAAAGACCGGACGTATATACATGCGCCGTATGCCCCTTCAGATGCATCACAAAAAATATGCAGTTCGTGCTCTACGGCTAGGTCACAAGAGACCCAACGAGAAATATTCAAATCATTCAAATGAGGGAGAGTGCGAACAAAAGTTGACCACATTTCAATTATTTCAGGTGAGACTTCTTTGTCCCATCCTGACTGTTCAACCCATAGTCGTTGCATTATTCGTTTTGCTTCAACAATGCAAGGACCGACTAATCCTAGAGGGTCAAATATCTGACTGATTACAGATAAAATGTGGCGTTTTGTGATTTTCTTAGTCTTAGAAATGTTGATTGAAAATGACAACGTGTCGTTATTACATAGCCAGAGCAAACCTAAAGTTTTAGATGCCTGTGAGTGATTAGAGAGATCCAATGAACTAGATTCTTCAAATTCACCTATCGATTTGAGTATTTCCGGGTGGTTAGACTGCCACTTACGCAAGAAAAAATGAGCTGATGAAAGAATAGAATCAACCCCCTTTGCTAAATTTATGGTTTCGGAAATTGTAGAACCTCCGCCTAAATAATCATCTACGTAGAAGTCGTGTAAAATTGCTGACTTTACATTGTCTGTAGTGGCGATATCTGCAAGACTTACCAGACACTTTGTGGCCAGATAAGGAGCGGATGCTGTCCCATAAGTGACAGTGTTCAGCTGGTATACTTTTAAAGGTTCCTTGGGGTCCTTTCGAAAAATAATTTGCAATAGAGGTTTTTGTGCCTCTGTTATTTTTATGCAACGATACATCTTTTCTACATCTGCAGAAATGACGTATTTGTGTTGCCGAAATCTTAATAAAATGGAGAACAAGTCGTCTTGCACTTTAGGCCCTACCATTTGCAAGTCATTAAGTGACACCCCAGTGGTAGAAATAGCCGAAGCATCAAATACGGTTCTCATTTTCGTTGTCGTGCTAGACTCGCGGAGAACTCCATGATGAGGAATGAAATATTCTACCTGCTTATTTAAACGCGATCTTGAGTCGTTTTTTATTTCGCTCATATGACCAAGACGTTCATACTCATCCATAAATTCAATATATCTAGCTTTAAATTCTGGCTCACGTTCAAAACGTCGTTCTAAAGACAAAAAACGGCGTTTTGCCATAATATATGAATCGCCTAATGAATTCGGACTGGCTTTTAAAGGCATAGTAACGATAAACTTGCCGTTATCGTCCCGTCTTGTGTTTTGATGGAAATTTAATTCACAAGCACGCTCCTCTTGAGAAAGGGAGTGTGTAGAAGAAACAGTGTCTAACTCCCAAAATTTCGTTAAATCTGGAATGTTGTTTAAGTTAACTAAGTTACAAAAATGTGAACTATTTTGAAGGGACTGATGATGCCGATAAACCGGGCCTGACACGATCCATCCAAACTTGGTTTCACACAATTTAGGCATGCGTTTACCTAAGTCAATAGTTGCAGTACCTACAACAGTCCAAAAGACTTCTGCGCCTACAAGAATATCAACAACAGACGGAATATTGAATGAAGGGTCAGCTAAAGAAAGGCTCGACGGTATAGGTATATTCTCTATGTTGACAAAAGAAGAGGGCAAACGTTTTGTAATCTCAGGTAAAATAAGACAGCTCAAATCAATTCTATAGTCACCGTTAGAAGACTCAATACTGAGCTTACAAGACTGTGTACTGCAGGAAGACTGTTGGTTGATACCTGTGACAGTGGAGGTAGTATGTTGTCGTGACAAACCCAACTTGGTGCAGAGGCTCTCCGTTATGAAGTTTGCCGTGCTGCCGTTGTCGAGCAGGACACGAGCGTTGACTCTGTCGCCGCTGTTGCTCACCACTTTCACGATAGCTGTGGACAGCAATATATTGGGTGTACTAGTATGGTGTAAAGTATCAGCGGATAATACGACATTATTAGAGGTGTCAATCGGCAAAGAAACATTATTTGATGTCGAAGGCATGGGGTCCTGAAAAGGTTGCTCAGTCGGTTCAACATGCAAGAGAGTGTTGTGTCTGGATTTGCAATATTTACAACCAGCTACACGACATTTCTTGGTTATATGACTAGAACGCAAACAATTCAGGCAGACCTTGCACTCCTTTGCTTTCTGTATCCGTGACTCTGCAGATAAACTTTTAAATAAGTCACAAGTATATAAAAGATGATCTTTAGAACACAAAGGGCACTTAACCTTATTTTGTGAATAGTTAGTCTGTAAGTTACTGTTTTGTAAATTATTTGTTTGTATGTTACTTTTTATTATTTGTTTATCTGTATTTGTAATAATAAAACTTTTTTGCCTTTGATTGGTTTTGATATTAGACTCCAGTGTTTCCAAAAGATCAGCTTTGCTTGTTATAAATTCAATAAAATTGGACAGACTAGGGGAAACAGTCAGAGTATTGCGGTACTCCTCCCATTTCTGATTAGTACTAAAATCTAGTTTCCTAGCCATTAAGAATATTATGAGAGTATCCCAATACTCCGTAGGCTCCTTTAATGTCTTGAGTGCCCGTAAATTTTTATTAATTACGTCAATAAGGCGTCGCAACGATGTCGACGACTCCTTTGTGACAGGTTCCACATCAATCAACGCTTGCACATGATTACTTATTAAAAGGCGATTATTATCGTACCTAACACACAACAAATCCCAAGCCATCACATAATTATCCCCTTTAAAATCAATATTTTTAATGATTTCTGATGCACGACCTTTAAGCGATGCCCGGAGATAATGGAATTTACCAATTTCGTCGATAGAATCACTGTTGTGAATTAATGAACAAAAGGTATCCCTATACTCTAGCCAGCACTGATAACTACCATCAAAGTACGGTAAATCAATTTTTGGTAAGCGAACAAAGTTATGTTTAAACGATGCACCTGATTTCGAGTCCATTGTAGTGCCCGTCTCCGAACCTTCACGCTCAGCACTGCTGGTTTTGAGCTGGCTGCGCGCCTTGGCAAGTAACGCATGGTATCGCTCTTCAATCACCCCTCGTTCCACGTACTCGCCCTCGGGATCCTCCGACGCTAACTCGATCTCCATCTGTAATGCATCGAAGACATCATATAAACTCTCAAATTTACTTAAGCGGCCCTCCAAATCAATCTGTTGTAGTTCAGATAAGGGTTTAGTGGTATGAATTAAGCTTAGGTATTTTTCAAAGTGCGTAAGCTTTGCTTTAAAGCCACTGCGTTGCTTTATCAATTTTTCTATATCCATAACTGATACCAAAAAGACGAAATAAGGCTTTAAACTTAAAAAAAAAGAAAAGAATGTATAATGTAAGAAATTCAAAGCGACTAATCCGTTATAATCAAATTATGTTTTACAAACAAATCCAATATGCAACAGTAAATTTAACAGCTGTTTAAAAACAGGTCGAGAATTATAGGCAAAGAGGAGGTAGATATCAGCTGTGCGATGCGCGAACAAAAGAACTAGGTAAGTACTGGACGGCCGGCAGGTCAACGACCTCGCCAAACCGGATTGATATCACACAAATAGTTGTTATTTACGTGCGAAGCGCGCGCAGAGCAACAATTAATGATTATGAATAGATGAATACTAGCAAACTGCTTGGAAATAGAAGCGAAGTAGGCAATAGAAGGTTTTAGAAATATAATCAAAATTTCTTTTTTTTGTTTTTAATTTGGACACTAGGAAAAGGAAATAATTGGAACGAACTCACAGAGGTCCTTAACCGATCCACAATATGACTCGATAAACTGCACTGCACTGCAATTATTCCGTTAAGTGTTATCCGTTAGCGGTAGACAGCTCGTCGTCGTATTCAAATTTAGCGTAGTAACGATCTTCTCTTGTCTCTTCAAAAATCTTGGTATTTCTTCACGGTAGAAGGACCATGTCCTCGACGATCTCAGAAGATTAATAATTAAAAGCGGACTGTAGGTATAATGGTTATATTAATATGATCAAGAGAAAACAAACAAATAAATTTAAATTAACAAATGCGAGTGTCCGCAAGCCGCTTTATCGTGGAGTGTGGTCGGCCAGCGCTGGGTGCCTCCCCGCGCCCGCTCACCCCTCCGCTGGTGACGTCAGGCCGGCCGCAGCCGTGCACGCAGTCGACGCGTGGACAAATAGTGAAACACGTCAAAGTCTTAGAGGCGGGGTTCGTTTACGATAATGTTGTTTACAATTGTGACGCAAAAATAACAGATTAAAAAAACAGATCGGTCAGAAAGCCCGCGCGTTTGGTATGAACTTACGTACCGTGCACGTCGAGTTTTGGCTTTGCGATCATCTCAAGGCAGTTTCTCCTACATTGTGAGTGTGAATGGTGGGATTTTTAATTTGAGTCAGAATTCATCATCTTTACATAGGTACTTCATGAAACAAGCAGCATTTGAAGAAAAATATCTCTTCGTAGTGTTCTCAAGGAAGTTATTTTAACATTTTAGATCAATTATGTGTAGGTAAGGATGTTAGTTCTGCATGTGTAGCAAATTAGATAGTAGTTAGCCCCTTTTAATTGTGAGTATTTCAAGAATAACTACTTTTGTCTGAAAAATGACACAGAGATTTTGTTTTTTGAGTAAATGTCCTAATTTCAAGATTAGTGGCGGTAGTCGACCCGACAATTGTTCATAATAAGTTGAACACGCTGGTTATTTACTACCATTATTATGTAGTATCAGATGATAAGTAAGCAACACAATAAGTAACCAGGCCAGAAAACTTCGTTTACCAAACTTTTCATAAATTCAACACTCGTGTTGGCTGACACACGTGTCTCTCAGAAGATAGTTAGTGGTAGGCAGGAAATGCAGACTTGACATATCCCTTCTGTTCCTTACATAAAAAGTTTATGTGTTCCTAGTCGATAAGGTTACTGGCCTCGACTAAGTTTATGAATAAAATCAGCTGTTTTAGGGTTGTGTACAAGCAATTTTAAATAAAAATTTTATTTGCGAATTACTCGAAAACTATAGCACATTATTTTTTTTTTATTATTTTTCAAAGCCTCCCAAGGCAAGCCCTATTGACAGTTTTCGGTATGTTATACCCTTTTCCTTACACCCTGTATACAATAGGTAATTGAAATTTAATAAATTAAATATGAAATAAATTGCGTTTTAACTTTATTTAACCTTTATTTGGTTTATTCCCGTTGTCCCCATCAGACTTGTCCCCACAAGTGAGGACAACGGGATAAAAAAAACCGTTTTCCCCACAAAACATTTTGGTGGGGCCATCAAGAATATTTTTAAATTAAATTTTCGTTGTCCTCAACAACTACAACACTGGAGTAAATAAATTGCAAATTTAAAAAACCCCCGCCACAACTAAAGCTCTTTCATTTGATACCTATATTGAGGCAGTTGCAACAACAAATAGGTTATTCGTCATTTTCTGACGACGGCCATCTTGGATTTGACATTTTTTACAATCAATATATTCTGCTACTCAAGCCCTTTTATATGATACCCATTTTGTGGGAGTAGTGTTAAAACATAAAATCCAAATCTTTGTGACGGCGGCCATCTTGGATCGATTTTTATCCAACATAGCTAAGAACACTTCCTCTTTATTCATCTTTCAAACAAAAAAAAACAAAATCAGAATCGGTTAATTTGTTCGGGAGCTACGATGCCATAGACAGACACACAGACACTTCAAACTTATAACACCCCGTCGTTTTTGCGTCGGGGGTTAAAAAAGTTAACAAAAAACTTACATTTACAATAAAATCCATTCTAAGGCAAACCAAAAATAAAAGTGTAATGTTTTTCCTAACACATATTGAACTCATTTTATTGGCACTAATTAAACTTTCGAATGTTTAAAACCCCTAGAGCTAAAAACACTTGATAAATGTTTGAGTCATTATAAACCTATGGGGGTAAAACACTTGTAACTTTTTTTGAATCGTTAAACACTTGTGGTAAAAACACTTCGCTTTTACATTTATCCAACTATTTTCAGCCTACTTCAAACAAGATCTTCTATTGGTAGGGTTTAGTTGACGGACCTAATTTTTTTTTACCTCCCTATGATTTTCATGACTCGAATATTTAACAAGTGTTTCCACCCCTACAGGTTTAAGATGACTCGAAAATTTCCCAAGTATTTTTACCTCTGGTTTTTTTCAATACTCGAAAACTTAAGAAGTGCCAATAAAATGAGTTCAATGTATGGATTAGGTTAGAAAAAACATTGCATATCCCTTTCTATTTTGAACAAAAATTTTGTTTTGATTTGAACTACCTATTAGTTTAATCAAATAATATTTTTTTGTTTCCGTTGTTCCCACTTATCTTCCCTGTGGGGACAGCGAAAACAAAACTTATTTTTAATAAAATTGCTGCTGTCCCCACTAGTATGGACATTCATAGGATGTTAATGTGTGTATATAATTAATTTCAGTTATTTTCTCTTAAGACCAGAAAAGAAAAAGAAAATTCTGCTATAGACTGTACCGATTCTAACCTAAAATGCGGCGCGGTGTTTTATTTATTTATTAGGTACACAAAACAGAATTACAACAATAGGATTTACAAACAAAACATGAAAAGCAGATACAATGGTAGGCTTCAACTCCACTAGCATGTGTACACAGCGTAATAATCTAGCATCGATATACATCTTAGGAACTAACAAGTTATCTCGAGAATACAATAGAGCATCATGAAACGGAACATACATTTAATATAACCCCTTCCCTCAACTTTGGCACGTACTCGAGTCCAAAGCTCAACTTGCCTCAAAAAAGCTCGGTATTCTGGCTGAAGTGAGGCAGTACTTTACGCCAGGACAGCTGCTTAACTTGTATCAAGCGCAAATCCGAGCCTACATGGAGTACTGTTCTCATCTTTGGGATGGCTCAGCCAAATACCAGCTTGAGGCGTTAGAGAGTATTGAGAGAAGGACCAAGAGGCTAATTGGCGACGACAAGCTTGTGGGTAAGAGGCTACAAAGCCTTGAACACCGACGCAAGGTAGCAAGTTTATCGATCTTCTATCGGATACATTTTGGAGAGTGCGCCACGGAACTGTACAATGCCATTGGAGCATCTCCGTTCTTCCACTACTCCACCAGGCAGACCCTCAATCGACACCGCTACATGGTAGAAATACCAAAAGTCCGCACAAAGAGGTTTGAATCCTCTTTCCTTATTCGTACTTCGAAACAGTGGAATCAGCTGCCTCAGGAGGGGTTCCCTAGAGGCTACAATTTGGGGGTTTTCAAAGCGCGAGTGAATAGGTATCTTCTAGGTAATCGTGCTACACCTTAGACCTTATTACCAGGCTGGCGAGTGCGTGCCCAACACCGCGTCGCCGGTTTTGCCCTGTGCGGCGCCGTTGCCGGCATGCGAGCATACATCTACGCTCGCGCCGGCCATTATAATTTCGGTGGCGTCGTCAGCAGTCTGTGCGGGCGAACTTTCGCTTTGCGCAACCGACCCTACCCTTGTGGTGGGCGAGCCGCCAATAAGATTCCCGTCAGCTGTGACACGGGCAGACTTTCCGGTCTGATGGGAGACCGTGCCCTCGCCCTGCGCCATGAAGGCGCTCGAAGGCTTGGCTGCGCCCGAAGGCTTGGCTGCGCCCGCTCCAGCCTACGCAGCCACGGCCGCGCCTGCATCGCCACATACACACTCCACACTTTCACACATTTTAAGCACTCGACTTCACCAAAACTCTCTGTCGCATACCATTAATAAAATTGTAGCAAAAGTAGGTTGTACTACACAAAACATCTTCCGAAATAAAGGAGTCGCTAGTAGCGCCCTCTATTGCCCACAAGGCGACAAGCGCTGGACTGCTAGTAGCGACACCTTTTGCCCACGTGGCAACCTACATAACCCAGCGCCATCTATCCGCATACTTGACAGCCAAGTCGTACTCAAAATGTCAAATTGCGGCGCTGTCAGTGTTTCGCTCGCAAATGACAGATGGCGCCGGGTCACAAAAAATACAGTTTGCCTCCAGTGCCTCCACAGAGAGGCGCACTTCTGACAGTTCTGTGGAGGCAACTGCGAGGTCTCACTCACCACGCACCGTTCTACGGGGAGCTAGCCATCCGATTCGGCTGTGGCAGCAAAAATGGATGGATGGCACTCCATGGACCCTCAATGTTGCCGGTGACATTTGCGTGGAGGACTCCTCTGGACTTAATTGTTCTTCTTTTGTCCCTCCAGAGGAGTGTCCTCCCGCTATAAGCGATTTTTTTTGTCCCGGTTTAGTTTCGCAATTACATTCGGCCTATATTTCAAATTTTTTTGCCCTGTGTGGAGGGTTCTTCTTGTGCCTCAGAGGGACACCCTCCCGCACTCTTTTACTTCGTGCTCATTTTGCTATTGTTGTGTGGAGGTCTCTCTATGGGCACCCTCCCGTTAGGTCCATGCCTGTTCCCACCCTCCAGAAGGACATCCTCCCGCACACTAGCACCTCTAATCTCTTGTGTTATCCCACACAAGCACCTCTACTCTCTTATGTTATCCCGCTTAGATTCTGCGCTTAATTCCTTAAAGTCCATAGAGGACTTCCTCGAGGCACTCTTCCGATCGTTTGGACATATAGATTTTTACGCCCTCCAGGAGGGCACCCTCCCGATCGTTCAGACATATAGATTTTTATGTCCTCCCTAACTCAAGCGCTATCTTGTACCGGGCTTATGATTGCACGCTAACCAATTGTTTACCCTTTCCTTGTGTAGAGGATTTTCTTCGGGCACCCTCCCAATTGCTCGGGACAAATAACTATAAGCCCTCCAGAATGATGTCCTCTCACGCAAGCCTTTACAGGTACTTTCCATCAATGGTTTTTCTTTTCGGTCTATTCTCATGACGTTCCTTTTTTGGGCGTCCTCTCTAATAACGTTATAGCCTACGCGCCTATTCCCTTCTATCTCTGGGTGGAGGACTCCCCATGGACATTGATTATGGTCGGTCCTATGTCCGCTCTCCAGAGGTTCGTCCTCCCTTACACAAGCGCCCCTCCGGCCTTGTTTGGCAGTCACGCGCCAAACCGTCCTAATTCTCTCTTCTACATATGCTAACGTAGAGGGCTCTGGGCACCCTCCCGATCGCTCGGGCACATAAGATTTTACGCCCTCCAGGAGAATGCCCTCTCACACGCAAGCTCTTACGGATTAGCGCGCTGTTCTGTTGTTTTTATATTCAACATTTTCTCATTTTCGGCTGTTTTAACTTCTAAATTATTTTCGCGCCTCTAAGTTTCTTTTCTGGCATGTAGCCTGGAGGAAACCTAGAGGTCAAGTCTGGCCTTTTACACCTTTTTACTTTTATACTCCCATATTGTTAAGGTCTGTCGTCCTATGTCGCAAGCCGTGCCCCCGGTGCCTCACTCTGTCGACCTCACCTTCAGTGTGGTCGCCTGTTATTTTTGAATGAGGCACAGGCGGAACTCGAGGCCCAACTCTTCACCTCTCCACCCTTCACCTTTCACGTGCATCTGTGCAGCTCAACCAGCTCTGGAGGCCCAATTTCCGTAACCGCTCTCCCCGCCCGCTGCCGGGTTGTCCTATCCGCCCGTCCGCTCCTAGCTCTGCGCAGCTCCACCGCCGACGTGCTCCTGGCCATCAGCTCCGCAGCCGCGACACGCGGGCCCTCATTCAGAGGGCCTGGTACCCCACTCCCTCACGTCGGCTCTAGGCGGCGCTGTCCGCCGCCGGCGTCGAGACCCGTGGCCCCGCTCCAATGTCGCACCGACTCCCAGTTGTGGCCGCGAGTTTGCGCTCTAGCTCGCGTCGGCCATAAGATTTCCGGAGGAGCAACAAGCAGCCAGCCGCGGAGGGTGACGCCACGTGCAGCCGGCCTTTATGTGAGTGGCGAAAGCCTAATCTCCACGATTGAATGACCACGCCGCCCCTCACTCCACTCTACTACCTACGTGCTACCTGCGTGCTGCGCGCTATGAAGGGACGCGACATCGAGAGTCGCTGAAGCGGCCGGTGCGCAAGTGGTGCCCTTTTATGCTAGAGCAGGGCATCCAAGAGAACTGCGTACCGGTACTGTCGCCTTCCTAGACTGGTGCACTGCACCGGGGCCTGCCATGTTGGCGACAGACCTCTTTTTTATTATCTATAGTTTTATAAGGATTTTATATATTTGAATTTACCCTTCTTTTTATATTCATATTTTTATGAGTGCGAATTCAAGTATCACGGTGATAGGCGAAAAAAGGGTGTTTTTATAATATAAATTCTTCAATATAAAAGTTGTGCTGCAAAGTAATGCGTTTTAATGCTGCCGTCCCCTAGGTGAGTTCCCTTATCCCTATTGTAGTGCTGCTGTCAAGGCCGCTAGGTAGGCGCCTCATATTCCATCCTCAACACCATCATCACGTGAAATGCCGTTCGGCTCAAAGTTTGCCGGCACATTGATGGTGGCAAGCGACCGACGGATAATGTCGTTTAATGAGGAATGCCTGGAGATACGGCCGGCACTAGGAACTAGACGACCGTGATCGTTATCATCAATTGACCATGACAATCCAGGCACATTGAAATCCCCAATGATTATTGTTTTTAAACTGGCATTTTTAAGATTTAAGAGTGTGCCAACACATTTATCATAGAAAGCTTGACAATGGGCGACATTGAGATCCGGAGGTAAGTCACAAGGTAAATATTCAAAATTAAAGAAACACGAGGGCCGGTAGGCTAGTGTATCGTCACCCATATATCTTCGAGGTGGCTTTCAAATTCGGGATGCCTAGTGGTGCAGATACCCTTTTTAAGTGCCAGAAGTAGACCACCGCCGGAGCGATTGGCGGAGCCAGAGGTTTTGCGGTCTCTGCGGTAAACATTGTAGCTGTCATCTACGAATTCGTTAGTAGCGAAAGATCCATCTAGGTTTGTTTCACATAAACAGATAATATCATAATTTTCAGCAAGTATATTTGTATATAAAAGTTTACTTCTGATACGATTTACGTTTAGATAGAAAATTTTCATAAAAAATACGTTACAATAAATCCAAACAACATGTTACAGGTATGTTAAAGTAATACATAAATAAATATGTACAAAATTGCAATAATAAAATAAAAATATTAGAAAACTGACTTCTCCAAATCGGCAACGTCCTTGATGTAGATGGTGGAGGAGGAGGTATCGTCTCCGTGGCTGTTGGTCGGCTCATTGCACTTCGAGTCGGCTGATTCCGCTCAGCTATCGGACGCGTCCCCCGGTGGCGGATAGGGGAACGCCCCCCAGATATGGGGGGTACCGGCTTCGGCCGGCGCGGACCAAAAGCGGCACACCGTAACCTCCTCACTGAGAGGAGGCCGGGGGTCCACTCACTGAGAGTGGACTGCGAGGAAGAAAACCTCTATAAAAAATCACCTAGCACACCGTAACCTCCTCATTGGGAGGAGGCCGGGGGTCCGCTCACTGAGAGTGGACTGCGAGGAAGAAAACCTCTATAAAAAATCACCCCAAACCGGCGGGTCGGCGTGCCTGCCGGGGAGGGTTAACTCGTTAGCGCTGGGGGGGTCCGAGAGGACCTCTCTGGCGTGGGAGCGGGCTTGCCTTAATTGGCCGGCCCGGTGGAGACAACCACATTAATAAACCTTAAAGGATCGGCGTTGGGGCGCCCCGTTCGGGGCCTCGCGCGGCGTCGGTCGCCTTCGGGTGGCTGGGGAGTTGGCCCAGCCTGTTAGCGGCCATCCCGGGGGGAACACCCGCCTCCTCCGGTGTAAGTAGGGTAGCCGGGATACTCGGCTCTGTCCCGGTGGTCCTCTTTTTCCGTTGAACTCGTGGGACTATTATGGCTTACAAAAATAATAATACAAACAAAATCGGACTGGAAATCTCTAACGACTTGGCACAAAACTCTGATATGGACACCGATAGAATTGCATCTGGCGATTCGGCAATCGTCGAACTGGGAGTAAAGACGGCGGCCCCGAAGGTCGGCGCCACCACTCAGGACTTGGAACGAACTTCGGACGTTGTCACCCCTGGCACCTTGGGTGAAACTAAAAATGATTTGGCTTTGGGCTGTACGCCCTGCAGCAATGTGCTGCAAAAGGCAGTGCCCTCAAAAGCCAGTAAAGTCAAGCTGGCGCAAACTGGCACAGCCAGCAAAACTACCTCGGGCGGAAGTATGTTCTTCCGTCCGGGAGAGCTGAACTTGTCGGAGTCGGACTCCGACACTCTTAAAGGGTCGGACACTGACTCAATTGCGAGCAACGCGAGCTCTGCGAGGCGGGAGCGGTTCGCGAAAACAAAGGCCGTGAAGCGTGCGGCCAAGTCGAGCACGTCCAAGTCGGAGGACTCCGGCTCGGACTGCTCGAAAAAGTCTGCACGGAAAAAACACGCGGGCCCAGGTAGGCCCATTACCTCCGGCGACTATATCGCGTTAGCGCAGTCGCGAAGAGCAGCGGCGGACGCGCTCAAACTGCAGATCAAGGCGCAGAACGAGCAAGACGTCCTGGATGAGGAACGCAGGACACGGGAGAGCCGCGCCAAGTATGGGTATGGCGTGGCGCCCGTGTTCGACTACGCGGACATGTCTCTGGCGGACCTCGAACAGTCCGCCAACGAGGACGCGTCTCAAATACTGGGCGTCTCTGCAAAGTCCCAAAATCTCAAGGGGACTTTGCAGAAAACATTGAAGGACCGGACCTGCTCGCTCCTCGCCATCACGGCCGAGATGGCAAAACGCTCGTCCTCGCAGGAGACGGCCGCCCTTCAGGCGACGGTCAGGCGACTGTCCGAGGAGTTGGCGGCCGTGAGAAGTGAGCTGCAGGCCCTCCGAGGGGGAAGAGCCCCGCCAACCACCGCCCAGTCTGGCGCGCCGATGGCCGCGCCCCGCGCTCCTACGCGGAAGGCAGCGCCTAGGGACAAAGACGCGGAGGCGGTCATCGAGATGCGGGTGGCCTCCTTGTTAGAGGAGAAAATTCTCGAGGAACGGGCCCATCAGCGCAATTTCGTCCGCGCGCTGTTCGAAGGGCTCGAAGGGAGGCTCCTCCCTGAGCCCAGGCTCCGCCCGCCGCTAGCGGCGGACAAAAAGAAACTGGCGGCGACCCCATCAGAGGCTGCAGCGCCCCCGCCCCCCCCTCCTCCCCCTCCTTCCAACAAAGGGAAGGGCAAGGGGAAGTCCTCGGCGAAGGCCCCGAGTGACTCCGCTCTTGCCTCCGGCCCGGTCACCCGCTCTAGGAGCTTCGCCTCCGTTGCGGCGACTGGAGTGACGGCCCCTGCCCCCCGCCCGGCTCCTGCACCGGCCCCTCGGGCTATTCGGCCGCCCGCTTCCGAACCGATGCCCTCCACCTCGTGGGCGGAGGACACTTTCCTGCCTGCCACCACCCCTGCCAACGAAGGATGGCAGACAGTAGGCAGGAAGACGAAGAAAAGTAAGAAGGCGGCGCCCACATCTGCTGCCCTTCCGCCCACGGAGCAGGTCGGCCTCACTGGCGGGAAGAGGGCAAAAAGGAACAACAAGAAGAAGAAGGGCTCCTCTACGTCGCCTTCAAACGTTTCTCCCGCCATCACCGCCGCCAAAAAGATGGTTGTTCCCAAATCCTCGGCCGTCGTCATAACATTGACGGCCGAGGCGGTCCAAAAGGGCGTAACATACTCCGCCGCCCTAGTCAAGGCTCGCCAGGCCCTAGGGGACGCAAGGTCCCTGGGCCTAAACCTGCGGTGCAGGCACACCGCCACGGGAGCTCGGAAATTTGAGCTCCCCGGGGCCTCGAGCGGCCCGGCCGCGGATGCCTTCGCGGCCAAAGTACGCGAGGCCCTAGCGGACGTAGCCCACGTCAGGCGGCCGGTCAGACGTGCCACACTCTTGGTGACGGAGATGGATGACTCCGTCACCAAGGAGGACGTAGTGCAAAGGGCGGCGGAGGTCGGAGGCTGCGAGCCGGCCGACATATATGCCGGCGAGGTTCGCTGCGGCCGGTGGGGCCTAGGACAATTAAGGCTCCACCTCCCCGTCACCGCAGCCAAGGCCGTCCTAAAGGCGGGCCGGCTCCTTGTGGGCTGGAGCTCGGCCGCCGTTAAAGCGTTGGAGGAGGAGCCCCTCCGATGCTTTAAGTGCCTGGGGCTCGGCCACACCGCGGCCCTCTGCCCCTCCGACGCCGTCCGCAGAGGTCTCTGCTACCGCTGCGGACATGAGGGGCACCAGGCCAAAGATTGCGGGGCCAAGAAGCCGCACTGCTCCGTCTGCGCCGCGTCAGGGCGGCCAGCGGAGCATACGATGAGGGGGAAGGGCTGTCGCCCTCCCCCGAAGAAAGGGAAACAGCCGCCAGCAGAGAAGCCAGCGGCTGCTGCTGCCCCTGGGGCTCCCCCGGCGGCGCAGGATGAGGAGGGTGCGATGTCGGAATAATGGCTCAGGTCCGACATCGCACCTTCCTTCAGGTGAACGCCAACCACTGCCGCTCGGCCCAGGATCTGATATACCAGAGAATGGCCGAGTGGCAAGTTGACGTGGCGGTTGTCGTGGAGCCTTACATGGTCCACGACAACTGGATCGGAGACGGCGACGGCGTTGCTGCAATATTCAGGCGGCCTTCCTCCGCCCTTTCCCCCCTCTCATTCATTGAGAGGGGGTCTGGTTATGTCGTCGCTGGTTGGGAGGACCTGACCATTGTGGCCAGCTATTTCTCCCCCAACCGGCCGTTTGCCGACTTCGAGGCGCACATTAACGTGCTGGGCGAGGTTTTGGGCCGTTTGGCGCCGCGCCCTGTAGTTGTTGCCGGGGACCTCAACGCGAAGTCCATCGCATGGGGGAACCCGGCAACGGATCAGCGGGGTCGTGCCCTTGAGGCGTGGGCAATCGCCTGCGACCTCACCCTCCTAAACAGGGGCACGACCCACACGTGCGTGCGGCGCAACGGAGGCTCGGTGGTGGACGTCACGTTCGCCACCCCAAGCATAGCCGCACGCATCGATGGATGGTGCGTCGAGGAAGCCGAGTCGCTCTCCGACCACCGATACATTAGGTTCGGGGTCGGGGGCGCACCGGGGCCCCATCGTCGGGGTGACAGGCCTTCTCCTTTTCCACGTTGGGCTCTCACCAAGTTGGACAAGGAGAAGGCCAAGGAAGCAGCGTTTGTCCAGGACTGGTTTTTCCCAGTCCTGGACGATGCGGACGTCGACGAGACGGCGTCCGCGCTCCGCAGTTCGCTGACCGAGGTGTGTAACGCTAGCATGCCTCGGTCACGCCGCCCGGGCCCGCGTCATGCGGTTTACTGGTGGTCGGCGGAGCTGGAGACTCTGTCGGCCACCTGTCGGAGCGCCCGCAGGGCCTTCCAGCGGGCCAAGCGGCGGCGCCGCAGGGACCCCGAGGATGAGGACCGCCTATACCAGGCCTTCAGCGAGGCTAGGCGGTCCCTCAAAGGCGCAATGGGCAGGGCGAAGGACGCTGCGCGCCAAGAAATGTTGGAGGGTCTTGATCAGGACCCGTGGGGGAGGCCTTACAAGGCTGCGCGAAGTAAGCTGCGCCCCATAGGCCCCCCGGTCACCGAGACCCTCCAGCCAGAGCTCCTGGAGAGGGTGGTGCGGACGCTTTTTCCTCCAGTCCGCACCGATTTCCACCCTCCCAGGATGCGTCCGCCAGAAGAGGCGGTCCCCGTGGTTGATGTGGCCCCACCCATCACCACGGAGGAGTTCGGGGCGGCAGAGATTCGGCTCAGAGCCAAAAAGACCGCCCCGGGGCCTGACGGTATCCCGGCCCGAGTGGTGGCCCTCTCCCTTGGGGAGATGGAGGGCCGCGTGAGGGGCCTCTTCGACCGCTGCCTAGCGGTCGGGAGGTTCCCCAAAATATGGAAGCAGGGCCTGTTGGTCCTGCTCCACAAGGAGGGTAGGCCGGTGGACTCCCCATCGGCCTACAGGCCCATAGTCCTCCTCGATGAGATCGGTAAGCTACTTGAGAAAATAATAGCTTACCGACTCATCGCTCACCTGGAAGACACTGGGCCTGACCTCTCAGAGGCCCAGTACGGGTTTAGGGCGGGGCGCTCGACATTAGACGCTCTGAAGCGCTTGAGGAGCGAAACGGATCTGGCGGCGGAAGAGGGGAAGGGTGTGGTTGCGGTATCAATCGATATCAAGAACGCATTTAACACCCTTCCCCACGCCACAATTATGGAGGCACTCAAATTTTTCCGGGTGCCTCCATACTTAGTAAACCTCGTCGGGGACTACCTCGACGAGCGCGAGATTTTGTTCGCGGACAGGTCGGGCACAATACAGCGCCGCACCGTAGAGACAGGAGTTCCACAGGGGTCAGTCCTCGGGCCGCTCCTGTGGAACATAGGGTATGACTGGGTCCTGCGCACCAGTCTCCCCCGGGGCAGAAGTGTCGTCTGCTATGCGGACGACACTCTCATCACTGCCCGGGGGAGGACGTTTGATCGCGCCGCGCGCGGTGCGTCGAGGACTACGGACCTGGTCATACGGCGGGTGCGGCGGCTCGGCCTGGAAGTGGCCGTCGAGAAGACTGAGGTCATATATTTCCCTCAGTCTTCCGGCGAGAGGTTTCCCTCCGGCAGGCATATTACTGTCGGAGGGACCCAGGTTGCGGTGAAGGCCGAGATGCGCTATCTCGGCCTCACCCTGGACCCGCGGTGGCATTTTGGCCTGCATTTTAGCAGGATGTCACCGCGGCTCCTCAGGGCAGCGGACACGCTGTCATGGCTGCTGCCCAACCTGGGTGGCCCAGGGTCCAGGTGCCGGCGACTCTATGCCGGCATCCTGAGATCGATGGCGCTCTATGGGGCGCCAGTCTGGGCCGACTCCCTGGCAAGGGGGGAAAATCTTCCCTTCTTGCGGGGGCCTCAGCGGGTAATAGCGCAGCGGGTCGCTCGAGCTTACCGTACGGTAAGTTTCGACGTGGCCTGCTTACTCGCCGAGACGCCCCCATGGGAGTCAGACGCTGTGGTGGTGTCCGCCGTGTACGACTACACGGTGGCACAAAGGGCAAATGGGGTGTCCATTTGCCCCGCCGAGCGGGAGGTCGTACGGAGGGAGGCTCGGAAGAGCCTCCAGAGGCGATGGTCTGAGCACCTCGTCCTCACTCCGTACGGCCGCAGAACGCTCGACGCGCTCGCCCCGGTCTTGGACCGGTGGCTTGAGCGTCACCACGGCGTAGTCTCCTTCCGGATGGTGCAGGTAATGACCGGGCATGGCTGCTTCGGTTATTACCTGCACAAAATCGGCAGGGAGGAGACGCCTTCGTGCCACACATGCGGCGACCCTGTGGACACGGCGCAGCACACCTTGGCGGTGTGTGCGCCGTGGGCACAGGCTCGCCACGCATTGGTGGCAAGGGTCGGCCAGGACCTCTCACTCTCTAATATAGCGAGAGCTATATTAGCGAGTGAGGATGCCTGGAAGGCCTTTGCCGCATTTTGCGAGCATGTGATGGAGGCGAAGGAGGCGGCGGAGCGCGAGCGAGAGGCTGACCCTCTCGCCCCTGCGATCCGCAAGGCACGTAGAGGGAGGAGACGACGCCAATACTTGCGTCTCCTCCCCCTGCGAGGAGCAGATCCGCTGGTGCGTGGGGCTGTAACCCCACCACCGGCATTGCACGGACCTCCTCCTACGCCTGGTGGGGACGGCACGACTCTCTCGCCTGTCCCCATCCCTCCCCCCGACCCCGGGGGGAGAAGCGCCGGGCCCGCCGTGTAGGCGGGCGTCCCTGTCCGGGGGGTGACGTGGTGAAAGGCTCCGAGCTTTGGCCCCATGTCACTCGCCCACCCATGGACAGATGAGGGAGAGTCCCAGGAGTTTTAGTCGGTATGCCTCTGGCCGGCTTCTCGTTAGGAGAAGCCGTCGCCAGAGGAGAGTCCGACATAACCCATCCGTTTACAGACGGATGGGTATGCGTAACGCATTTCTCCTAATCTACGCGCAGCAGAGTGCAGGTCCTTGCACTGTTTGGAGAGATGCTCACCCACAAAGATCAGGCGTTTATCGCCCGTGACTCCAATATGCGTCGAATTCAATAGGTCTTTGGGGTTGCCATTGTTGTATCTTTTGACTCCAGATATTATATTATCCCGGTGACGTTCGGATGGCAGTGTTATTAAAACACTACGACGTCTATCAGACGAAGGATTAAGTCTAGCAATGCGGCGGCAGGATCGTATGTCGCTGTCCGATATGGGCTGTTTAATATGGTCATATATTTTTTTAAATAAAATAGGCAAGTTCTCGTTACGGCGTTCTGGAATGCATTGAATCTCGAAGTTGCAGCTTCTGGACACTTTCTCTGTTTGGGGAAGGCGAATTTCAAGTTCGGCCATATCTAGTTCGAGTTTAGCTTTCTGCGCTTCTAGTTCGGTGATTTTGTACTTAGCCTGAGTGAGACTATTTTTGAGGTCGCCCTGCTCATTGCTTAGGAAGTCTGTTGTTTCAGTCAGTTCCTGTTTGAGGATCACAGTGGCGGCCCTTACCTCAGATTTAACTCTGTCCTGTATCTCCTGAGAAAGTGTGGCTCTTATACTATCTAATTTTATTGATTGTTGTGACTACTAAATATTTATTTATTGTTGTGAAATAGTTATTTATTTTATGTCAATTAGGTGACTAAACTGCCTCATAGTTATAGTTGCTTCAGGTTCAGCAACCTGACCGCGCTCGTTGACAGACTCCATTGAGCAGGAGGAGTTATTTATGAGTGACTCATCACAAGACATGTTGGCAAGGTGAGGAGCAGCCTGAAGTACAGAAGTCGAAGCCGTGACAGAGTTATATTCACTCTGTATGGTGATGCTACGGGAGTGTCATCGTTTTTGGGGGTTTAATTTCAAGTTGTACGTGGTAACTTAGTATAATTGTAGTTTAGTTTGGCAATTTGAAGATAAAGATAAAGATATATTTATTTGTTCAAACATGTGTACAAAAGGTTTTTACATACATAAAAGGTTTCAACATGTCGTACCTTTGCGGCATACAAATTAAATGATTTTTACTTAATGTTACATTTATAACTTAGGATTTTCTTTAAATTTACATCATACATCGAATCATATTACTGCACATGTCAAAATCTTCATAATAATTATACATAAAATTTGTCACTAAAGAAGTCCGTCAAGTTATAATAACATTTTTCAATTAATAACTTCTTAAGCTTCCATCTAAATTCATTGAAGTCAATATTTTTTAATGTCATTGGAATTTTGTTAAAAATTTTTGGTGCCATGCATAAAATACTTTTACTCTTTAGAGCGGTCTTTGAGAAGGGCATACATAGTCTCGTGTCGTCACGTCGGTTGCGACTAACAACATCTGCCAAACGAGGGAAAAGTTCCTGATTGGCCTTCACAAACAATGCTATTTCCAGAAAATATAAGGACGGAAGTGTAAGAATTTCATGTTTTTGGAAGAAAGGCTTGCAACTAACTGTTGGTTTCAGTCCAAACATTGCCCTTATGCAGCGTTTTTGCATATTAAAAATTATTTCTTTATCCGTGGAATTACCACAAAAAATAACACCGCATCTTAAATTTGATGCCACCAGACCTTGATAGGCTAGGAGCAAGGATTATATTCTATAATGGAGCTAACTTATACAATGCAAAAGCACAGCTACTAACTTTCTTACTTAGATATTTTACGTGCGTCTTCCAATTCAATTGTTCATCTATGAATATACCTAGAAATTTCGTACTATCTACATCAGCAATTTTTATATCATCGTAAATTACATTAATGTCAAGTGTATGTCGATGTATTGGTCTTTGTCGAAATTGAATAACTTGCGTCTTAGGTAAATTTATTTTTAAATTATTATTATTCAGCCATGTAATTACAGATGTCAAGGAATTATTAATGTCATGTTCATAAGTGTCAATTTGTTTACATGAGTAGGTAGTATTTGGGAATTTGAATTCACTTTTATCACTATACCACAAAAAAGGGAATTAGAATCTCTAATCGCGCGGCGATTGGCGATTCTAATTCCCTTTTTTTTGTGGCTTAGTGATAAAAGTTAATTCGTATTCCCAAATACTACCTCCTTCCTATTACCTACTTAATACCGCCTCCGGTATAAAAGTAACTGTAACAGCAAGTAATCAACAAATCATGTTTCTTTCATAATTGCATAATAAGATTTTGCGTTCCTGTTTTAGTCAACAAGCATAGGTAATGCCTTACTCATGTTCAAATTACTGTGTATGTACGTGCGTGTGTGTGTACCTACATGTATTCGACACTTACCTAAATTGGAGCATAACTCATGTCTGAAAAAGATTGACTAGGTAACTAGTGGCAGTTTGCTCAAGGTTTGTTCTAGCCTGTTTGGTCGTATCAATATGACTTTATTTATGGACTAACAAGTTGCATCGTATATTCTTTTTGTTCTCAAAATATTGGTAGCCAGATTTAAAATTGTGCAAAACTTTGTGGTATGCTCTAGCCCGTTTGGTCGTACCGAACCTGTTCCACAACCAGATTTACTAACCACGTTGTGCTGTTATTCCAAACTGTTTCAAAAATGTTAGGCACCTAGAATTGACACCTTCGCATAGCATTTAAGAACGTAATCTGTCATGCTTAGCGGCCGTTTGCTCAAGGTTCATTCTAGCCCGTTTGGTCGTACCCAACATTTGTAATCCAGTAGGATTTACTTAGCATATTGTGGCTTTCTTCCGAATTGTTTCCGAGAGGCACCTAGAACCACTAGCACGTTAACAAAATCAGCCCGTTTGGTCGCACCAATATTTTTGATAAGAATTTACGAATCACTTTGTGAAATTCCACACTAGTTCAGACGTATTGATACCTAGAACCAAAAACCTTCACTAGGTTACATGTAATCTTCCTACTCGTGTCGCTGTCCCGCTTGTAATGAACTTAAACTATAATAATACAGCGTAACGTTCTCTTACAGTCGCTTGCAATGAAATGAAAACACATGGACTCTTAAGACCGAACAATAAGGTTCATATTCGAAGGAGATTGTATACTTGTTAGTGCACGTAACTGTACTGTAAGCACAGATCACCCCCAATAGATACCGCATTACGGGCATCAGACGCGTGCCAAACATATGTGATATTGCACAAATGTTAGTAGTCGTTGTTTCAGTGCTGACCAAGTCTTTGACCTGGAAGTTTGTCCGTGCGAAAAAAGTTATTTGTGTTTTAAGCGTTTGTTTTCGACAGAAAAATGACTTCTTGTTGTGTGAAATGGTGTGGAAAAAAATCCAGGACATCTAGCTTGAAGAAAGATGGTATAACTTTTCATCGGTAAGTAAAAATTCATTTGGAATTATTTTTCGCAGAGGTCAAGTTAAAATGGACGTGTCATGTTGATTGTCCAAGCGCGTTGATGTCTTTTTGAAAAGGTCTCTTTCTCTCATATGTTTATTTCATATGTTCGTCTCTTTCTGTCATAGAACCAAAATGTGACCAAGAATTACGAGTGATGCACAACTAACTTTCAAGAAAATAATAATAGGTATATCGATATTTGTCCTATCATAAATTGCATGTAGATTTTTTTTGTCAACAAGGAAATACGGAATTAATAATTAAATAGGAACTATTTGCATTCTTTCAACGAATAATTAAATAAAATTAAGATATATTTATTCTTTATTCTTATTAGGCTTAGCAGCATTTATTACTGTATAAAATTGATTTATATTGATTATTCAATAATTGACAAGATGCTAACCACCTACATTTTTATTAGTTTATATAAGATTACTGTACCTTACCAGAAAGTCAAATCCAAAGGCAGTGAGGAGGGTGTATACTAAACTTGTACATTTTAAAAACCAATAAATTTTATTGTATCTTGTGTGAATATTTTAATAAATATGTTTTTAATTTCATTAGTGCTTTTATTCCTACTCTATTATTGCTCGACTTGCTCCATGGGCGGCGGCAATCGCTTACCATCAGGTGAGCCGTCTGCTCGTCTGCCGCATAAAACATAAAAAAAAGTTGTTATCTAATTGTATATTTATATTATTTTACTTGTAGTTTTAGTATTGTTTCTCTCACACCATCAACAAACTTAAAGCTTATCTTAATGGTTGAGTGACAAAAAACGTCTTCCGGTATTAAGTACAACACTTATAGTTACACTTTGTGCAATAAGAATAAATAAATTAATTAAGCTTTTATTAAATATACTATTAAATCAATGTTTCGTAACTTAATGAAACTTGATAAATTTAATTTCACTCACTATCACAGCATATTTTGTATGTAGAGGACGGTAGATTAATTTAAACATCATAGATTGAAAGTCTAGTTAAGTTCTTGTTAAAATCATTTTGATAATCAATAAAATTATATATTAGGTTATCGACATTGAATTAAAGTTATTTTACTCGTCACATCACTACTGGACCGACTGGTCGTTGAAGTAGCCAATCACGTAGCGAGTGTTACGTCTCCCTCTCCCCTTTCCTACCGCCTAAGTTGACACGTTGAAATTAGAAGAAAGCGGTACTCATACGGCATCTATTGGGGGTGATCTGTGACTGTAAGCATTTGTTTGCATTCTACATACTTTTGCTGCGTCAAGAAATATATGGTTATAATGCTACGATGTCACTATTGCATAAAGGTAGACCCCTTTAAAAGCGATGCTATATTAATTTTGTATGACGCAAATTATAGCACTGTGTTTGTTACTGCAATTTTTCGTATAGCATGCGCTGGGTAGCAGTCCTAAGCATTTCCTGTTGGTAAAATGATATTTTAGCAAGTTAATAACCATACTATGACTTTGCTTGTTTATTACGATGTAAACCCGGAGAAATTAAATGCTAAATATATAATAAATACATATATAGTATACACCATGTATATATGTATTTATTATATATTTAGCATTTAATTTCTAGGGAACGGTTTCACCATGATCTAGGAATTGGGGAGTCTGGTGGTTACAATGAACTGACCTCAGTCTGACCTTTCCAACTCTTAGACAGGAGAACCAGCATACTGAATTATGATTACACGCTCAGAATCATTATCCCAACCATTGATAAACTATCCGAAACGTGTAGGTTTCTCACCGTCGATTTAGTGACAGAAATAAGCACATACATTTAGGTGTACAAGTCAAATTGAATAATCCTGCAGCGCATGCCTGGATTTAAACCCCTGACCTCCCGTTATGACGGTGCACGTTTTTAACCACTAGGCTATCATCGCTATTTACGTAGGTATTCCACTTCTACGTAATATAAAAGTTTATAGTGGTATAAAAGTACCTAATAATAATAATAGTCCGTTTCGACGGTGGGAGAGCCAAGCTTCGGCATGGATGGACCGGCTCGAGCGGAGTTATACCACGGCCCCACAGAAAACCGGCGTGAAGCAGCGCTGTGCTGTGTTTCGCTGCGGGAGTGAGGGTACCGGAGGAGGGTTTAAATGTTGGCAGCGCACTTGCGACTCCACAGGCGTCGCGGGTGTCCATGGGCGGCGGCAATTGCTTACCATCAGGTGATCCGTCTGTTCGCCTGCCTACTTATTACATAAAAAAAGGTTCTCCTGGTCGAATTACGGCTACGGCGACCAATCTCAAGGATCAACCATCTTCGCAGGGCATGTTATAGTGCACAAGTGTGTGCGCAAAGCACAAGTGCGTAAGGGTTACGCTCATATTCCGATGGGACAGCAGGTCTGATACGACCCGAGAGGATTGGGTGCAGGACCGAAGGCTTAAAGTGTTTTCCAAGGCACGGGGGTACCAGACCGCCAAACTTCCCAACTCCGGGCTGACACTGAGAAATTCATGACAGAAACACTCAGGTACAAATGTTTAACCCGACCCCGGAATCGAACCGAAGACCTCTTGCGCAGCCGTCCCCCGAGTGCGACTCACTCGCCACTGGGTCACAGTGGTTGTTGAGGAGAGTATACCTGATCCCTAACTAAGATATGTTACGATGTTTTCCCTTTACCACCGACTTATTGGTAGACATGAGCACATACTCGTACGCATACTCACTGTGCTGTCATCGCTACTTACGTACGCCACTTTTTTATGTGATGGGTGGCACATGGAAAAACTCGACGAAACATAGCACAGACGTTGCTTCACACCGGTTTTCTGTAAGGCTGTGGTATCTCTCCGGTCGATCCGGTCCATTCATGCCGAAGCGTGGCTCTCTCAACTGTGAACTTCAATGTATTACCTAATTTTCTTTATTTATACTCTGGGGGTATAATAATAATTGTGGCAAACAACATTCCGTTCCGTTCCGTGGGAGAGCCATGCTTTGACATGAATGGGCCAGCTCAACCGGAGTGATACCACGGTCTCACAGAAAACCGGCGTAAAGCAGCACTGTGCTGTGTTTCGCTGCGTGAGTAAGGTTACCGGAGGCCTAATATGAGGGAAAGGAAGGGTTTAAAGGTTGGCAGCGCTACCTATATGTCATGTTAATTTATAGCCTTGTGGTATAAAAACAATCATATGGTAAAGATGTTAATGGAGTATACCTGACCCCGAACTAAAGTACGAACAATGTTTTCCCTCTATGTATTTTTTATTTAATTCATACTCTTGTGATAGTAAAAAATGTGTGGCTAATAAGCATATACCTGTTCCCAAACTAAGGATATCCTGTTGATAGGTAGTAAGTAGGGATAGGTGGTAAGTACCTACATTTATTTTCCTAAATTGTATTTAGCATCATTTCCGTAATTGCTAACTCTTAGAAAAAATATTTATTCAGCGCTGGTCAACATTTTCATGGTTTTAGTAACATTTTGTTTACTGGTTGATTCGAGTGCCCTACATTTTGTTGTATTGATTGAAAGTAATGCTATAGGTACAACAAATGTTGAGCGCCTCACTGCTTACCATTCAATATTTTTTAAATAAATTGAGACTTTTCAATCAATAAAATATCAATACTTCAGTGCTGCCCCGTTGTAACACTACCTATAACCTTCGTCGTCATCTTCGCCGTCATCTTCTCAAATCCGACGCTTCGAAGCCCGGGGTACTACTACCTACCTATCGTCACCTTTAAGTGCTATTTTTGCCGTAACCACGAAGATCCACTGCGTAGAAATAATGTTCGTAAGTTTTATCTATTATTCACTTTATTTGTGTTTTTTTATATTCTAACTATTTTAGTGACTTAACCACTTGTCTTGTTTTAGGTCGGACGTTGAATATTATAAAACCAAGTCCGCCGCTAAATCGCGCAAAGTCCTCAACAAGGAGGACTTTGGTTCTGAAGACGAAACAATCAACAAACCGTAAGTACCTAAACAGTTAATACAGTGACTTGCTTATCCTATGCGGATGGGTGGGTATTAACGAATGCTTTGGATTACTCAATTATTACTCTTACAATGTTAATATACGATTATGAGTGTTTAAAACATATCTTTCTGTTTTCTATAGACCAAGCCAACGATCACGAAACCTGACCAAGAAACAGTTGTATGAATCAGACGAGGAGAGCTCGAATAAAAAGTGAGTTTTCACAATGGTTTTTTGTGTTGTATTACAATTGCCTTTCAGCTTAGAGTTTAATGTATTAATATTTCATCTAAAATTACAGATCCGCGACGAGAGACCCACGACCAAGAAAAGTTATAAAGAAGTCGGTGTACGAATCGGACGACGAGGAATCGAATTTACCGTAAGTTTTAACAGTTTATTTTATGGTTATCCTGAGTCATGGGTTCGATCTCAACTCAGAATTTATATTTATGTGATAAGTGTTTCTGTTTATTTCAATATTTGTGTTAGTTTACTAACATTTCATGGAGAGTAATATATTAATTATAATTAATAATTAATTTATGTTTATTTGAATAAGTGGAAACTTAACTTAAATTGTAATGTAAACTCTAGATGTACTGTGTGTTTCCCTAACATTAAATAGATAAATTTAAACCCTTAAGCTGCGTATCACAGAATCAGATTAATGAAGGTATGTGATTTTGTCTGATATTTATTATTTATTTTTAACTAAGGTCCATTTCTTGATTTCAGCACACATAAAACGGTGAAGAAGCCTGCTCCTAAACGAGGAAGACCTGCCGGGTGGAAACTAGACTTCGACGACGAGGCTGAGGAGATCAAAGCCAGCCGCACGCGCAAGCCAGTCAACCCTCTCCAGTCCGTGCTGACGCGTCACGTGGCCGACGGGTATCTGCGCCGCACTGCCTCGCTGCCGGGCGACCTATTTGTAGAGCTGCGGCTGTACAATAGCAGCGACATAAAGTGCGTGGAACCCAAAGATCGTTGGCAACACTCAGTCTTGTCGTTGAAGTACCAGACTGACTCCGAGACTGATGAATTGGAACTACTGCGCCAGTTCATCAAACGTGCCCGCAGGGACTTCGTTGAAGAAGGGACGTTCTTCGCCGACAAAAAAAAATAACTTTTTTTTATATTGTATTTTTTTTTTAATATAACAACATTTTTTTATTAGATTATTTTTGATTATTATAACCGGTGTCCAGCCTATTTATTATCTTTTTTAGTTTTGCTCTCTTTTACAAAATGTCGAAAAGGTCAATATATTGCACAGTGTGTGATGTATCTGTAAGAAGTAATGTTTTTTCTGCTCATTTAAAAAGTACATTACATAAAAATAACTCCGCTATCGAATTAAGTGATGGTAAGTATAGAAAAAATATGTAGCGCGTTCCGTAATCGAATCGCCTCGTATCGCCTGCGCGATAGCGCTGCGGAAACGCAGATGCCGTTTGAATTTTTACGCGGCTTGCGCGCGCGCCTGCACCAGCTTTTACAAGCGCCACAATTGACTTTTAATAGTATCAAAGTCAATTTTGAACTATTTGCCGAATTTAGTCTTCAAAGTAAAGACAGTAGTGAAATTAAATCTTTTGCTACAGAAAATACCACTATACATAAAGGTTTTGATTTTGAGGAAATTTTTACCCAATTATTGAGTAATTTATCTAGTAAAATTGATGAATTTCAAGAACGCGATAGCGGTTGGTTATTTTTACGTAATTTATACTTAGAAATTAATATCAATAAGTACAATCCTCTTAGAGCATCAAAATTTATTGATTTACCGCAAGCTTTGAAACTCAAACGGGCTTGCATTAATATTCAGAACAAAGATCAATTTTGCTTTCTGTGGAGTATAATGGCTGCTCTATTCCCAGCTCAAAGAAATGCACATCGAACTTCGTCTTATCCTCATTTTAAGAGCGTTCTAAATATAAGAAATATGTCATTTTCAGTCAATTTTACCGACATTAAAACATTTGAAAGAAATAATCCTAGTATTAGTGTTAATGTGTATGGACTTAAAAATAAAACGAGCATAGTTGGACCCCTATATCGCACTCAAAGTAGGAAAAAAAACCATATAAATTTGCTGTTCATTGAAAAAGGAATTCTTACACATTACTGCTTGATAAAAAACTTGAGCCGTTTGATGAGATCTCAGCTAACTAAACACCACAGTAAAATATTTTTTTGTGATGATTGTATGATGTTTTTTGATAATGAACCTAAATTCGATGCTCATGTTTGTGGTGGTGTCGCAACTGTTTTGCCGAAGCGGGGCTCACTCATTCAATTTAAAAATTATGAAAAAATGCAAGACATGCCTTTTGTAATTTACGCGGATTTTGAGTCATTATTGCAGGTCAGTTCGGACGGCCCTAGTTCAACTTGTACGGAAACATTCCAAAAACATATCCCGGCTGCATTCGCTTATTATGTAGTATGCTCATATGATAGTTCCTTAAATCGTTACGTGTCTTACCGTGGTAAAAACTGTGTAGAGATATTTATTGAAAAACTTAAACAAGATATATTTAAAATATTTCAATATTATAAAAAAACAATGTCAATGAAAAAAATGACTACTGAGGAAAACGAGTCTTTCTATTCAACGAAATTCTGTTATCTTTGCAATCAAATGTTATTTGATGATAGAGTTAGAGACCACTGCCATCTTACGGGGAAATATCGCGGCGCTGCACATTCGTATTGCAATCTGAAATATCGCTTACCTCAATTCGTACCAGTGTTTTTTTCACAATTTGTCTGGCTACGACAGCCACTTATTTATATCACAGTTAGGACAAACATCGGGACCAATCAAAGTTATAGCTAAAAACAAGGAAAACTATATATCGTTCACTAAATATTTTACAAGTGAGGATAATGCTTATATGGCAGTGCGCTTTGTGGATTCGTTTAAGTTTTTAGGCACAAGCCTCGATAAACTAGTATCTAGTTTAAACACCGAAGATTTTCAGCATTTATTAAATATTTTCCCAATTAAAGAACAGTTTGAACTGTTAAAAAGAAAAGGAGTGTATCCGTATGAATACATAACCAACTGGGAATCATTTAAAGAAAAAAAATTACCATCGCGTGAATGTTTTTATAGTAGTTTAACTGAATGTAGTATTTCACAGTCAGATTATGAACACGCGGAACGAGTTTGGAAAACGTTTAAATTAAACAACCTTGGCGAATACACAGATTTATATTTGAAATCAGACGTTATTTTGTTAGCAGACATCTTTGAAAATTTTCGTCGTACATGTAAATTAAATTACAATTTGGATCCATCTTTTTATCTTACGGCTCCAAGTTTGAGTTTTGATGCTATGCTTCTGAAGACTAAGGTAAAACTTCAGCTTATTGACGACTTAGAGATAATACGTATTATACAGAAAGGTATCCGCGGAGGTATATGTCTATGTCCCACTAGATATGCAAGGGCAAACAACCAATACCTGAGTGATTATGATCCCTCTTCACCTGACAACTACTTATTTTACATAGACTGCAATAATTTGTACGGTTACGCTATGTGCTCGTATTTACCACATTCTGACTTTAGAATATTAAATGAATCAGAATTTAATATTTTTGATGTTTTGAACACTCCAGACGACTCTGAGGTAGGTTTTATTTTAGAAGTTGATTTAGAATATCCAGAAAATTTACATAATTTACACAATGAATTACCTTTTTGCCCCCAAAAATTTACGCCACCCGGGTCTAAAACATCAAAATTGATACCGAACTTATATGATAAATTTAATTACGTTATCCATTATATACATTTAAAAACATGTTTAAATCATGGGTTAAAATTAAAGAAAGTTCACAGGGTAATAACATTTAAGCAAAGCCCTTATTTAAAGCAATATATTGATTTAAATACAGAGTTACGGCAAAAAGCAACTTCCACATTCGAACAGGATTTTTTCAAATTATTGAATAATAGTATATTTGGAAAAACTTTGGAGGATCCAGAAAAACGGCTAGATGTAAGACTAGTTAATCAGTGGGTGGATAATGAAAACATAACGAAAAAACAATTAACTGCCGAGCAATTGATAGCCAGACCTAATTTTCATAGTTCAACTGTTTTTTCGGAGAATTTCGTTGCAGTTCAAATGAAGCCAGAGTCAATAATCCTAGACAAACCTATTTACATAGGGTTTACAGTTTTAGAAGTTTCCAAAACTCATATGTATAATTTTCACTACTCTGTAATGAAACCCTTTTATGGTTGTAATTTAAAATTATGCTACACCGATACTGATAGTTTTCTCTACTCCATACATACCAAAGATATTTATAGAGACTTAAAACTGAGGTTTCACTCTTATTTTGATACAAGTAATTTCGACAAAAATAACGCGTACAGTATTAAACTTCAGAATAAAAAGGTTCCTGGTTTATTTAAAGATGAGTTAGGGGGACAGCTTATAAGAGAATTTGTTGGCTTAAGGTCCAAATTGTATTGTATTAAAACAGAAAACAAAGAAATAAAAAAGGCAAAGGGTATAAAAAAACCCGTCGTTAAAAATTTGGTATTTGATGATTACAATAATGTTTTATTGCGTAATGAAATTATACGTAAAAAGAACATCGTTTTTAAGTCTATCAAACACCAAATATTTACTCAATCTGTTGACAAAGTAGCTTTGTCATCAAATGACGATAAACGCATTTTATTAAAAAATAATATTAACACATTGGCTTGGGGTCATAAATCCTCTTTTTTTTAAAAGAAATTAAATAGACTGGACACATATTTAGTAGTAGTTAATTCAAATTAGATAGTAGGAATATAAACATTTAATTTTTAGTTTAGATTGTAACATTATTTTATAATAAAAATGCATTTTAAATAAAAAATTGTTTCAAAATTTACTTGTTTTATTTATTTATCCTGTATTGATTTTTATTAGGCAATCTAATCATCCATGATATAAATCTGATGCTCTCTGTCGTCTAGAGAAGTTAGAATTACCATGTTCGATCATAGCTAGGGCATATAGATTAGAGATTATTGGACCGTTTTTTTGGCTGTAAAGTTTTGTGACCTAGATAATTTTCAATAAGAGAATGCGCATCCAATGCAGCCGCGTGCATGCCTGCACGTGTTTATGCGCGTGCGTGAATTCACCGCGGCTCATTTTTTAGGGTTCCGTAGCCAAAATGGCAAAAACGGAACCCTTATAGTTTCGTCATGTCCGTCTGTCCGTCTGTCCGTCTGTCCGTCTGTCACAGCCGATTTACTCGGAAACTATAAGTACTACAGTGATGAAATTTGATGGGAATATGTGTTGTATAAACCGCTACAAAAATATGACACTAAATAGTAAAAAAAAGAATTCGGGGTGGGGCCCCCCATACATGTAACTGAGGGATGAAATTTTTTTTTTCGATGTACATACCCGTGTGGGGTATCAATGGAAAGGTCTTTTAAAATGATATAAAGTTTTCTAAAAAACGGAACCCTTATAGTTCATGTTCATGATAGTTTCTTTACAATATTACTTAAAGGCTTGTATTCAAACATGCAATCGTTCAGTATCAAACAATAGGCAGCGGTCTGATCGGGTATTTCTGCATCGGCTTCTATTTCCACACGTACGTCGATTGATCCCTTCAGGGTTTCGTGTTGTCGAGAACAGTCAACAACGACCAAGGGAGCAATATTTTTAAACTCTTTCAAACCCATCAACGGTTCAGCTCGGCGTCCGTAATAAGACTGTTGAAATCTTGCATATTGTTCGTATATTAATGAATATTTGTTTTCCGAGAAACTAATATTCAGGCTTTCGTATGGATAATAAGTTGAATTTAGGAAAACCTTAACATCCCGTATTGAGCAATGATCGAATTCTGCCATTGACATAGTAGCATTTTGTTTACGATTCGTTTGCAAAGCAATAACAACCATTCGCGGTTTTTCAATCTGTGATGAAGTTTTAATCGACCAAGTATGTTTCTGGGTTTTAGGTAATAATGGATATTCATACAAGTCCCAATTACGAAATGCAACTGTTATTGCTCGGTCTCTTTCTAAGTGTTTCAACAAATTAATTCTTTCGCGATCTGATACTTTAACATGTGGAACTCGCCAGACAATTTTGTTTATTATTATATCTTGTACAACTTCGCCAGCATTTAACTTCAAAGCATTGAGATTTGTGTTACTTCTTAAAAGAACTAGTTCATGTTTACAATTCATAATTATTTTTTCATAATCTTCTGCGAAACCTAATACTTTATTTAGTGGAATAGAGGCTGCAAATACACCATTATTGGTATTAGATATACCTGTAGGAGACCAGCCCCAAACGTTTGCACATTTAGACTCATTATCATTTAATGATAGATAAGATTTAATCGTGGTTGTAATGCCTGCATTTTTTATTCTATCTATTTCTATACCGTTTATTTCATAACGAATGTCTTGAAATAGAAATAATGCTGGATTATTAACAAAATGCACATTTGATACTCTTTCCTTTTCTTTTGTAGTAGTGTTGTGTTTATACACATCGGCTCTGCCCTCAATATACAAACTGCTGAGAGCAGGTAACACGTATAAGTCTTGCTGATTAATGGGTATGCGTATTTCATCGTTCTTGTTGAAACTTGTCACATATGGCTTGTACGAATGGAATTCAAAACTTTCAATACTGTTATCGTATGACGGAGATTGAGTAACATTTAAAACGTTCATTTTATCAAACCAAGTGTCTTCAAAAATACTTTGTTATTTTTGGTCAGCTTCTTTTTAGACTGTGGTGGTGCTCTTTTATGCAATGTTCTCTTAGAACTGATTTGATTTTGAAGAGTAGCTGGGTTTTTATTGAAATTTAACATTTTTTCTTAAAGTGTAAATACAGCTGTATCTCTTCGTCGCGTAGGTTAATTTCTTTATTTTCTCCGTCTAACAGTCTTATATTAATAGCACTTATTGATCTTTGATTAACAGGAAAGTAAATTAAGTTTTTAGGTATTTCAATAATTCGGTAACCAGGTGGTACGTTTGGCACAAATTCGTAAATTATATGACTTGCTTCTCCGTTCACAAATGATCCGCTCACAACATCACATTCGGTGCGAACGATTGTTGTTGACACAATGTTGACTGGATACCGAGACTCCATTTTTATATTAGCTTTTACAGTTTCAAAGCCAAAACCCAAGATTTTACCAATCGAATCTGTTTGATCGAAGTAAGCATCTTCTGAACAGAAAATACTCGTTTTCAAAGTATTGTTATTGGCAGTTAATTTCAATGTGGCATTTTTTATGTTATTCTGAAGATAATCACATATATCCTGTAATTCATACGATCCTTCGGGTATTATGATTACTCCATCATTTCCGTAATGAAATTTATTGTTTCTTTCATCTATATTAGGAATAGAGTTAAATGTAGAAAAATACAGTAGACCGCACTCATACTCCTCATTCAATTGTAATGTAGGAGAGTAGTTTGTTATTGAAGAAGCGTCTCTACCAGTTATCGACACAGTGAAAGACATGTTTGTACTAATAGAAATCTTTATTTTATTCATTATTTAAATGATTTTTCCAATAGTTTTTTAAGAAACTTAAGCAAAGATGTCCGCAATTCATAGTACCAAACTTTTGATATCGTACAAAATTATAACTAATTGACATGTTTCTTAAATAACTTACTAATTCTAATGGAGGCTTTAAGTCACCAAAACTATCAAAGTATTCGCAGTAATCATTTTGTTTGACGTAGGCTACCCAGTGTGTTCCTGGATTATCAGAGCTATCCAAATTTAGTACCGCACACTCTATTTTTCTTGGTTTCAATGGAAGTGTATCTCTCATAAATACTCCTCGGAAATATGGAATGTCAGTAGCATGCTCTAATATGTCTAAATCTGTCAGTGCACGTCTCGGCAGCCGTTTAACTAGTTTTTTGAAGGGTTCAAATATAAACCCGCACCTTTTTTATGAGGTTTGATGTACAATTCTTTGCCAAGAGCCACCGCTTCCAACTTTCGATTATGACGTTCAGACTCTAGAAGACTTTTCTGAGCGGCCTTAGAATCATTCACTGCTTTTGCTATACCTGCTGCTCCACCTGCTAAAGAACCCAAAGCCGACAAGCCCGCAAAGATGGGGATTAAAGGTAACAGCCCTCCACATTTCGGTAAAGGAATACAGCGAGGCAAACGAGTTCCTTTTTTATTTTTGAATATTTTTTTTACCGCAGCGCATGCATATTTAATAGCTGTATGACTGCCTTTGGTTTTTAACTTTTTAAGTTGAGATTTTATTTTTTTAACAGCTGCCATAAATGAACGTGCACCAGCACCTGCCTTGAGTTTTGCTTTAATGGCATTTTTTACTATCCATGATGCAACTTTTTCACCCTTCTTAGCATCTTTTGCATTTAATCTTTTCTTAGCCATATTCAAAAGTTTTTTATCAGCCTCTCTTCGAACGTTTAAATCTTAGTCGTCGTAAGCAATATCGTGGTACATACAAGCTTCGTCCAACTTATTTATACCTCTATCACCTCTTTTTAAACGGTTTTGTAACTTTGTCCCAGGACCACAAAATTGATATCCAGGTAAATGTAGCTCAAACGGTAGATTGTTTATTACGCTGTCAATAATACCACTTCCCTTCTTCATTGATATTCTTAGAATGAGTAGAATTAATTTTAAAAATATATTTATATTACAAAACTATCTCGTTCTTGTTTATCCAACTGTTTTCATTGTTACTGAGACCTAGCCATTTCACAAAGTATTTATTACCTTTTCTTTTGATAATCTTTTCAATGAGGTAAATATCAGGAAATTTAGTTTTTTGTAATTCATACTCATAAAAAGTTCCTAATATTTTTTGCTGATGCTTATCTTGCAAATAATAAGTTGGCGGATTAGTATCATTTACCTTTACTACTGTGAATATTTCCGTTGACCAGTTGGGAGTGTAACCTTTGTAAAAATCTCCTTTATATTTACTTATACGTACATTATCATCTAATTGAAACTTAGGTTTTAAGTGAGTTCGATATCTATAAGCCTTGCTAACATTACACATTACAACCGTTTCATTTGTCTTATTAACATCATTGGGCTTAAATTTTGTTATACGGTGAATAGTCCTGTTATAGTTATCTACAACAGTTTTTAATAATTTACCCATCCATCGATAGCAACCGTATAAACTGAAAAGTTTAAACATGTGTGACTTTAACGTGCGTATTACTCTCTCTACAATAGAAGCTTTTTTCACGGAGTAAGTAGAATAATGCTTCACATTATATTGTTTTAAAAGTTGGCTAAAAATATCATTATAAAACTCTTTGCCAAAATCTGTTTGTAAATGTTTAGGTTTTCTAGATGATTTTTTAAATATCTGGTGCATTGCGTCGGTAACACATTTTTTATCTTTTAATTTTATGGGACCAACCCATACATACTTTGACAAAGTATCTATCACAACTAATATGTACTTGTATCCCTTATTAAACTGTGAATATTTTTGTAAATCTATGAGGTCGGCTTGCCATAAGTCATCAATTCCTTTTATAACTGTGCATCGACGCGGGAAATTTCTTCTGGCTGCTTTGTGGAGTTCGTCAATTATGTTCTTTTTGCTCATTTTTGTTTATTTGCACTTGGATTAGATTGTCTATTTCCGACTTTGAATAAAATGATTTATTCAAATGTTCCGATGTACGGGTTTCCAAGTTTTTCAAATAAGATTTAACTTCAAGCTTCACTTCTTTAATTTCATTCCTCAATTCTTGAACCGTTTTGTCCAAATAAGCTTTGCTTACTGCTTCATCGTCGTCGGTTGGATATGATAACCCTTTTAATTTAGAAGATTTTAAATCGTAATGTCCTGTATTAGATTTCACCAATGTATCGTTGAAGTTTTCAATGTATTCTGTTAATCGTAAACGCTTATGGACATGATGACCAAACTTGTCTATGTTCATGGCTGTCTTGATGGGTTGACTGCTTTAAGAATACTGCTCAATTCCCCTGATTTGTTCTTTATAAGTTCTACATTTATGATACCAGCTTCATGCAGTTCCGAAATTATTGAAATTATTTCGTTATTAACGCCAGTGTTACCTGCTGCCCAAGATGCAAGTAGTAACTTTAAACGTTCCACTAACTCGTTTGGATCATCCCAGTAAACTAAATCAGTGTCTTTCTTTACTGTCTTCAAAAGTGAAATACCTTTTCCTTGAGAAATACTCTCTAAACTTGTAGTTGGAATTCGAGAGAATTTAAATAATGGTTTAATTACATTCATATATTTAAACCCTTTGTTGCTATTTATAGGTTTAAATGGATTACAATTACGTCGGTGTGCATTAGTTTCTATTAAAAGTATTTTATAATTTTGTAAATCATCGTCTGTGACGACATCTAAATTCGGTTTCTTTTTGTACAAGAGTTCTTGTAAACCATCAGTTTTTTTAAAACTTAGTGTTCCTATTTTAAGGATGCAACCATCATCAAACAAGCGTGTTTTTCCTATTAATAATTTACCGCGTTCATTTCTGACACCAAAAGGTACATCTTTCATCATTTCAGATGAAGTTGACCAAGACATGGATTGGTTTTTGAGACTAGGCGATGAATGTAGAGATTTAAAGGAGTCTTCGCTTACGTTGTGGCTTTTAGATGATGATAAAACGAGAGTTTTATTGTAATCCTTGTATTGCTCATGATTTTCATCTTCCTCTTCCTCTCCCTCTTCTTCAGTAACAGATTCATTATAATCTTCATCAGAGGCAAATGACTGGTTGTCATACTCGGAGGATTGGTAATTATCTTTTTTAATTTTTTTCATCACGCTTTCAGAGTGTTCTTTTTCCTTAAGAGGAGTGTATTTTTTTTTTATTTGCCAGCAATGTAAGAGGATCAACAATGGGTTTAAATATTGTCTCTAATGTTTTGTTGTTTGTAGTTTCAGCATCTTTTATCAATTCAACTTTTCTTTTAACAGCTGCTGCTGATTTTACAATTTGTTCCTTGATATCTTTCTCCATTTCAAAGTATTCCATTCAGTTCCAAATCAGGAATGAAAGTGGATGATAAATAATATAACCGTCGTTTATGTATGGTCATCTACCAATATAAATGTGTCGAATGCCACTCGGTAACATCCGTTGTTTTTGTCACAATCTTTATTGTTAACCAGATAGCTAAATGGTTTATTCCAAACAGAAGAACACATTTCACGAAATGGGGCCCAAGACATGTCAGACCCAATATGCTCTTCATAAACGTGCTTCAAGTTAATGTCATCTTGCTTAAAAAGAATGATGAGATTTGAATTATCTCTAATAAGCTGTTTAGGTATTTTCGTGTAAGTTTGATTGATGTAAAAACAATCTATATTTTTATGACGTCCCATGGCGAAATAATCTCTAATGTTGTTTTGATTCTCACAAGCAACGTCGTCAAATATTATAATAGAATCAGTTAACGCATCATGTGGACTCAAAATATCGCCGTTATGATTGTATTTACTAAATGATGTTCCAGGAACCATATCCAAAACTTTTTCGAGATATAAATATTTAGGTTGATACAGAGATTTTGAATACACATAGAGGTTTCGAAATCTTGGTCCATTTTTATGCAATAATAAACTTATTACTAAATTGGTCTTTCCACAATTTGACGGACCACAAACAATACAACGTATTGTATTCGGTAGCAAATTTCCATGTCGCTTTGACTCGTTAGATGAAACAGGACAGATGCATTCTAATTTAAGTGTTTCTTTTTGTTTGATAAACTTCATTATTTTGTTTATAACGTGACCGTAGTGTTGCGTTAGTCACATATTAATGAGCTAAAGCTTCAACGTCACCGTATTTTAAATCAACACAGAGGAAATAACTTTTCAACGAACGCAACACACATCCACAGTAAAACGCTGGAATTATTGGGCCTTCGAGCTTACGAGTGAGGTCGCGTCTGTGAGCTAAAGTGCATAGTTAATGAGCTATTGCGAAAGAAACATGATTACTATTATACCGGAGTCCCGTGCCCCAGCAGTGGGTACTTAAATGGGCTGATAATGATGATGATGAACTATTAGGAAGGAGGTAGTATTTGGGAATACGAATTAACTTTTATCACTATACCACAAAAAAAGGGAATTAGAATCGCCAATCGCCGCGCGATTAGAGATTCTAATTCCCTTTTTTTGTGGTATAGTGATAAAAGTGAATTCGAATTCCCAAATACTACCTACTTACATGCAAGTGTCAGAGTACTGTCGTCCGCAAATAGAGTCATAGGGTTGTCAGTTGATTGTGGTAGGTCATTAATGTAGATTATGAAAAGCAGTGGGCCTAAGACACTACTTTGCGGTACTCCATATTGAACATGACGTTCATTGGATACATATTCCTCTTCTAGTTTTGATTTTGTTTTAATACATGTAATTGAAGTGTATTGTTTCCTGTCGCTTAAATAGGATTTTAATAATTGTGCCACATTACCTCGAATACCATAATTAATAAGTTTGTCAATTAGAATGTCATGTTTAACGTGGTCAAATGCTTGAGTCATGTCACAGAATATAGTACAAACGGGATTTCGTCGGTCAATATTTGGAATCACATTATTTAGGAATTCGAATATAGCCATATTTGTATTTTTGTTTTGCCTGAAACCATTTTGTTCTTTACATAGTATGTTATTTTTTTCTAAATATGAATAGATCTCTTTAGAGATATACTTCTTAAAATTTTTAGACATAATAGGCAACAACGAAATGGGTCTGTAGTTCTCCAATTGTTGTCTACTTTCTTTTTTATGTAATGGTTTTACTACAGATGTTTTAAGAGAATCCGGGTATATACCTACCTGTGCTAATGCATAGGTTTATAATTTGACTTAAGTGTTTGCTTATTATATCACTTACAGATTTAACTATTTTTGTCGATATACCATCGTTACCTTCGCCAATACATTGAAATACCATCGTATGGGACACTTTCGTACGGATCCGACCATAGACTCTCGTGAATGAATGATATTCGCGATGATAGTGTCGCCGAGAGACCTACATCAAATAAAACCAATTGAATTGATTTTATTTATAATTAACAATAAAAATTTTAAAGAATAAAACATATTTCACTTTTTAAATTAAAATACTATTGTTTAATGTGTTTGAAAGAAAGATTTTACATAATAAAAAACATTAAAATGTTGAAAATTTTTAAAAATCTGACTGCTTGCTATTTTTCTACACTATAGCCCATATCTGTGGCGAGCTGTGAAACAGAAAAAAACTTGTAAATTATTGACATATGTATGTACGTACGATAAATACCTATGTAATCTCAATACATAATTTAAAATATTGTAAAATTGTTTGAAAGCGTATGTACATTAGTATTATGATTATATTATTTTTGTTTAAATACCAAAACCGCAGAAAAAATATTGAACCAGACGAGACGCTAACGTCTCGTAAAGTAACTAATTTATTTTATCCACCATTCAACAAATCACCATTTGTTTAAGCAAAATAGTGACATTCTATCCTATACTAGTTCTAAAGTTATCTAAAGACTCGCTCGCGAGCACACGTATCCCAATCCGCTACACATAATACTTTTGAAATTTTAAAATAAATTTATAAATTAAAATCAGTGATACAAAATAGGACCGCAGAACTTGCAAAGAGGTTGACTGAACTGTGTGATCTCCGCGCCAAACCATCGTTCCGTACGCGTGAGTCACCCTCTTCTACCTGCGCATCCTGACGTCACAGCGGGCCTCAACCTCACACGCATCGAGTTGCCCGCGGTGGGCCTCAAGCGAGAGGTGCGCGTGTCCTAGGCACCTCTCGCTGCGCGGTGCTGTCCTGGTAACGTGTACGGGCGTCATTTGCCTATTGGCCGCGTTATTTTTACGTCAGAGTGGCGCCTTGCGCGCTCTGCTCCGTGCTGCGGTAGCTTCGACCATCTCCAACGCGCGCTGCGTGCCTGGTATACGGAGCTCTCTACTGTACGCGCGCTGTGTGGCTGTACCAGGACTACGTGTGAGTCTCAACACCTTTGACATAACAAAAAAGCGTCAATTCCTCAACTAAGTACTTTGGCCAACTACGCTGAAACTATGCCGAACTTACAACGCGCGCCTCCTAAAGACCAAAATTTACTCAATAAACCAGATATTCCGGTACATTATTATTCAGATTCCGCCCTGAATGTGACTGCTACCGGAGCGGCATCGTCACAGGAAGACATTAGTTACTATAATATAAGTAAGCGCCTAAAACGCAACGAACTCGATGACCCATCGACGTCTAACATTGATATAGTAGCACTGTTTAACAGTCGATTCGAGGAACTGAATACGACCCTGCTTGGCATTCAGTTACAAAATCTGGCTATTCAAGCGTCAATGGAGAATATGTCACGTATACAGGAACAATTATTATCAAAAATTAATGGATTGGAAAGAGAAAATCAGGACTATAAAACTCGCGTAACTCAACTTGAGCGGAAATTGGATGAACTTGAAAAAAAAACCATTTCCACTACATTAGAGATACGCAACTTGCCAAAACAAAAAGAGGAAAACAAAATTAGTCTTGTCTCCTCAATAAAGAAAATATGCGCATCTCTTGCGGTTCACGAACCTATTACGGATATGGAGATTCGTGACGTCTTCCGTACAAAGTCGGAGACAGTCGTAGTAGATCTAACCTCGGCTATTCGAAAGGAAAGTATTATTCAGCACTACAAAACCTTTATTAAGGCCAAACGTGAACAAAAGGAGCCACTGTTCAACTCTGATCACCTTGGCCTACCCGGACCGACGCGGCCTATATTCATCTCCGAATACCTAACCAGTAAAGCTCGGCGGCTCTTCTACCTAGCAAGAGAAAACGTCAAGAATAAGAAGTTGGTTGCTGCCTGGACCTCATACGGGAAGTTATACGTAAAAAAAGATGAAGGGTCACCCCCTATTCGTATTAGTGAAGAAAGTGTACTAGATCAAGTGTCTCTGTGACTAGTTTCAGTTGTTATTTTTTTATTTTTTTTATCAGACTTTTATTTACTTCATTACTTTCATTTCATTCATACATTTTATAAAATAATGTTGCGTGGTAGAAAATGTGCTAAGTTGTACAAAGTTGTTTTTCTTCTAATCCAGATTTACAGAGTCTTAACATCAACACTTTTATTTCGAATAAATCTACATATAATGTTAACTAATAACACACAAGTACTACACACACATATAATAATATTTACAGATAATACTACAATTCACAATACCTTACACACAAATCTCACTACATTGTTTACTAAGTGCTCTTATTTGCTCTTTGGGGGACCCAGAGTTTGGTTTTATTGCTCACCTAAGATATTATTATACAATCTCTCACGTCACGTACATCACTTTAATTTACTTTATATTATTTATATATAAATGCAAGACTTAGAAGCAATTAACCGTGATATGGATTCCCTTTCTGTGGCAAAGTTCCTGGGTTGTGAAGTGGAGGAAGTCAGAAAATACATTCCAACTACAAAACGTACACTAAACATTATATGTCAGAATATACGCAGCATAAACTGCAACTTTTCGAACTTTATTACGTTACTCCAAAGATCCAAAATAGCATGGGATATAATTGTTCTATCTGAATGTTGGTTGCAATCAACTAAGTATATACCGGATATGGACGGATATTCTTATGTAACAACTACGCGGAATAGTACACAAAATGAAGGGGTAGTTATATACTTTAATAAGCTTTTAAAAATTGATTGCGAAGAACCTCCTATTGAGGATGCAAATAGCCTTCTGATTAAAGTTAATAATGACTACTGTATTTTAGGTATTTACCGACCACCTAGCTGTTATGACGCAACCAAGTTTATTTCTTCCCTGGACACTATCTTATCAAAACTAAGTCATTTTAGGTCAATTATTTTATGTGGCGATATAAATCTTGATATTAATCCAATAGGGACCGATCACAGAGCCCAAGACTACCTTAACATGTTGGCCAGCCATGCCATGCTACCTGGCTATACTGAACCAACTCACAGCCGTACCTGTTTAGATCACATAATTATCAAAACCAAATTTGAAGCAATGTGCTTTATATTAAGCTCATCCATAACGGATCACGATTGTACAGCCCTTAGTATAACTCTTAAAAATAATTTAATAACAAACAATCGTCAGAGTCAATTAACCGACTTCAACCAGCTAGATGGTTTTCTAGCAAGTATGAGCTTCCAACCTTTCATTGAAAGTTCCGACCCCAACCTAGCAGCCAATACACTGATTTCCCGTACTGAACACGGCAATAAAATCCAGTACCAAGATATCGAAAACTTCACGGAGGAAACTTGTATCTAAACCATGGATAACCATGGGGCTGCTGCGGTGCATGAGACAGAGAGACAAGCTCTTTAAAAAAACGAAAATCGATCCCAGTAACAAAAATCTCCAGATAACGTATAAACGTTATCGTAATTTCTGTAATTCTATTCTCAAAAAAGCTAAAAGGAAATTCGAACGAGAAGAGATCGACAAGAGTAAAAATAACAAAAAACAACTTTGGAACGTCATCAAAAACATATGCGGCTCTAAACGTCGTATTGACCATGCCTCTTCCCTAGTCTCCAGCTCGAATCCTCTTCAGAGCCTTAATGACGTCAATAATTACTTTGTTAGTGTCGGTAGTAGACTTGCCAACCAAATAACCCCTTGTAGCCTTGCCGGGTGCAGTTGTAATTCATTGCCAACTCCGTCACCTTGTGGCTCGTTTGTGATGCCTCAAACTGATGAACCTGAGGTGTTGGGAATAATTCGGAATCTGAAAGAGAGATGCGCGGTTGGAGCAGATTTAATCTCAAGTACAGTCATCAAAAGATATGCACAACTACTGGCAACACCTATCGCTCATATCTGTAACTTGGCCATAGATTCTGGTGTCTTCCCTCAAGCCTTCAAATTAAGACAGATAAAACCGATATATAAGTCTGGTGATAAGAATCTTGTTGACAACTACAGACCCATCTCCGTCCTACCTACTCTCTCCAAAATTTTAGAACGAATTATAAACAAGAGACTAGTAAACTATCTTGAGACAAATAATCTCCTCTCATCGTCCCAATATGGTTTCCGGAGAGGTATATCCACGAACGACGCCGTGAATGATCTTGTCACCTCTATTATTACAGCCATGGATAAAAAGAAAAAATGCCTTGTGCTTTTCCTCGACTTAGCCAAGGCATTTGATACGGTCTCCATCCCCCGCCTCCTGGGAAAGTTGGAATGGCTTGGTGTAAGAGGGCTTCCCCTGAAACTACTCACAGACTACTTAACTAAGAGAACTCAGAAGGTTAAAATTGATCACTGGACAAGCGAGGAGGCTGAAGTCACCCACGGGGTCCCCCAAGGCAGTATAATCGGACCCACCCTGTTTCTAGCGTATATAAACGACCTATGTCAACTAGAGTTTGCGCGAGGCCGGGTTTTTAAATTCGCTGACGATACTGCCCTCTTTTTCCAGGGGGAAACTTGGACTAACGCTTTTGAACTTGCCCAGTCTGGATTTAACAGGGTCAATAAATGGCTCAACTGTAATTTTTTAACGTTGAATGTCCTAAAAACCAAATATATAACTTTTGCCTTTAAAGCAAAAGGAGTTGCACCGGAATCGCATAAAATTAAAGCTCACAGATGCGACTTACCGTCAGTTGCAACTACCACCTGCTCCTGCCCCGTCCCTGAAAGCACCGTCAGTATAAAGTACTTAGGAGTCTTAATAGATCAAGCTCTTACGTTAAAACTAACAGCCGCAAGACTCCGCAAGTTGATTTATATTTTTAGAACGCTAAGACATATTGCCGACCGGACTATCATCAAAACAGTATATTATGCCCTCGCTCATTCGCTGCTAGAATACTGCATTACAACTTGGGGTGGTGCTGCTAAATCGCACCTATTAGAAGTGGAGAGAGCTCAAAGAGCCCTCCTTAAAGTAGGAGCCTACCTGCCTTTTCGCTACCCCACAGTTGATCTGTACAGGCACTGGGAATTGCTAACGGTTCGCCAAACCTTTATTCTTCGTACCATTCTCAAAACACATACACAGTTACCCTATATCCCCAAATTGCTCAATGATAAACGCACAAAGAATAAAGTGTGTGTCGTTCCTCTGATGAATACAGTGACTGCACAAAACTTTTACTGTTATCTAGGACCCTACATTTACAATAAAATAAATGGAATACTAAATCTTTACCCTCTCACAAAGGCAGGATGTAAAATGGTTGTTTCAAAATTCTTAAAATCTCTCAACTATGATGAGACCGAACAACTAATTCTTAAATTAAGATAGTTTATCAACCTCACACCAATCACCCATCCTGGCTCAAAACCCATTATTTACCCCACATAGACGATACTCAGTAATACACACTCAAACACACGCACACACACACACACACACTCGCATACACACATATAACCTCACACGATGCATTGATATGAACACACATTACACAACCCTGTAAATCAATAGATTAATTATATTTGTCTGTATTTTACCTCTTAAGTTCCTTTGTACCTTTTTTTTTTTTATTCTTCTCTCCATTATCCTTCGTAAATACCTACTGTATATCGCGGGAAGAACATGTATTTTTATATTACCTACCTCTAAAAGCGAATTAAAACTAAAGTGTAATCACATTATAGGGTTCTGAGGGTGTGGCCTGGTGACCTGTAGCACAGGTTTCATTTTGATACCTATTTCAGGCACCAGTCCCTCACTATTCAGGCTATAAAAAATTATGTCATAAGTTTGCTTAAGAGTTTGTTTGATAACTTTGTTCTAAGTAGCTGATTGTGATGGGATAATAAATAAATAAATAAAAAAATAAAATTAAAAAAAAAAGACTCTACTTTCTTAAGTAAAATCAAGTACATACGTTAGGTTAGTCGCATAATCCTACCTAAATAAGTTTATTTGTTATTGATTACTATTCCAATTCTACTCTGCCGGGGACCACACGGCCACGGAAAAGAAAAGGCCACCCTCACTCTTACCGAGGTGTCGTAAAATGCGACTAAGGTAAAGCTGCTGGCATGATCATCAGCACCCAGAGAAGGAAAGCTCTGCATTTATATCAAAATCCTCGCCAACCCGTCTGCCAAGCGTGGTGAGTACGGCAATTACCCCTCATGTGATTGTGGGAGGCCCGTGCCCCAGCAGTGGGGACTTAAATGGCCTGATGATGATGACTATTCCAATTTACACTTTAGAAAGAACAACTTTGAAACATCATTTCTATAATTTAACCATTTGTAATAAAATATTTCAGTAAACAAGACATCAAAGTTCTCCATTGGACCAAACTGTAATAGAAAGCTGAGCTAGAATGACTGTTGGAGAATGAGTTGAACAAAGTGAAAATCTCACCGGAGGTAATCAAATTAACAAAAAGTTATTAAACTGAATCTATAATATCTGTGCTACAACTAGTTTCCTTACTGAAAGAAAAAACATTAA
>CM032465.1:4554190-4759788 GCA_019059595.1 Marasmia exigua | reverse complement strand
TGTTCGTGTTCGGAATGGCAAAGACGAACCTTTTGAACTATGAGGATCGAGTGGTAATGAAAATAATAACTTAGAACTACGTCACGCGTGAAAGGTCGTTTGTGTCATCGACCCAGATACACTTCCGATGCGCATACCTAATTGCACGTAATAAACACACTTCAGAATTATTAACTTATCATACTACTACAGTTTTAAAAGACCGTTTCGTGTTCCGCAACTTCAAACCGTTTTCCGTTTCATTCCAAAGCTGTCTTCGTCGCGCAAGGAGTCCTCTGATTATTTTCACGCGAATTTGTACTGTAACACTATGCACATACAGCTTAGAACCGATCCATTCAAAGAACTAGCGATGATAATCTTCCTCGTTTTTTTAATTTGTTGCTGTTGTCGGACGCAAAAGCAACTGGTACCTAGTACTTACTTGGTCAATAATTTGAACGCGTTATAGAGTAAATATTTATGAACGCTTCCGAAGGTGGCGTTACATGAGTTAAAAAAAAAATATATATTTTTCTATCCGGCTGTCAAAGTTGTCAAACCTAACCTACCTATTTATTTATTTATTTATTTATTTGGGAAACAAACAATTTAGTAATTTTGAATAATTTACACAATTAAATAGTACACAAATCAGCAAAGTTTCCACAGAAAATTACATGTCAAACGTAAATTATAAAATAAATGGAAAAAACAAAAAAATAGACGAATAATAATAGTTAAATAAATAATAACAGTCAAAATACAATAGAAAAATTCAAGTAATTAAAAGCTATAAATAAAAGAACAAAACACATTTACAAACCACCTACACCTACATTGAGATTATTATAATATATAAATGTCAAAATTAATAATAATAAAAAAGCATAATTAATAAAAACATAAAGGTTGAAATCGATTAAGTCAATTAAGTAAAAAAAAAAATCAAGACGAGCTATCCACTCATGAAAGTAACTTTTCTCTTATTTGCCTTTTGTAAGTGCACACATTATTAATATTAAATAGATCGATGTCTTTAAAGTCACTATTATACGAGGTACACGCTCTAGATAAAAATGAATTCCTAGCATAATTAGTTTTGGATGTTGGAGGACAAAACAAATTCTGGGAGCGTGAACCCGTCCGAGGGCATCTCAAAAAGATATTTTGAAGTAGAAATGGGCTATCTACAGGATCTTAAATAGGAACACTTGATCTCTCTCCTGACGACGATGGACTAATGAAGGAATGGTCGGTGTTATTTGATTATAACGTAAAGCCTTGTAACCGAGGTGCTTAACCATTTTCCTGTGGATCTTGTCTATAGCATCAACACCAACCTTGTAATGAGGACTCCAAACAGTTGACGCGTATTCCAAAATAGATCGAACAAATGAGTTGTACAAAAGTATAAGTGTAGAGCACAGCCTGAAATCCTTCGCAATTCTGAGCACAAAACCAAGCATGCGTAGAGCTTTACCAGTTACATAGTCAATATGTCTATTAAAGGTCAATTTATAATCTAAATAAACTCCAAGATCTCTCACCTCGTGTATCCTTGTCAGTTTGTGGTTGTCCATGTGATAGTCACAAAATATAGGTTTTGATTTTCGAGTGAAAGAGATTATATTACATTTTTTAGAATTAAGTAGCAAGAAATTATTTTTACAATAAACTAAAAGTTTATTAAGGTCACATTGCAATTGTATGCAGTCTGCACGTGAATTTATCTTGACATTCTTGTCAGTGAGTTTATTTATCAAAAAATATACTGTGGATAAATTATTATTTCTACTGTAAAAATGTATAGAAATGAAATTAATAATATCGTGTTCATATATCATTTATTTTAATTTATACCGTCCGTGCGTCATAGCAATCAGGGTTCACATAATACCAGCGCCATGGCCAACAGGAAGGTACCTACCCCTTCCTTAAGCCGTGGCTTTAGCTGAGTGAGCTCCTTTTTGTATGCACCGCGACACACCTGGACATAATGTAGGTATATATTGCCCGCCTTAAATATTTCAACTTGTAGGATTTTTTTTTGTTTATTTTTTTTTTGTTTTAATATGTTGTTTTTACTGGTCTAAACATCAGAAGTTTGTTTTTTTTTTGTTCTTACATTTGTAATGTTGTGTGTCGTGTGTGTTTAACAAATAAATGTTTTTTATCTTTATCTTTAATTTGAAAAATAGTGTTAAGTGATTAGATTGATTGTAATCAATTTATTGAGAAATCTTTATTAGGCAATTAGTCATGTTTGAAATTGGCTCGATTAATCGACAATTGATCTTTTAATGCTCGATTTAAACAAGAATCGATTCTAGTATGGCCGATTTGAATCGAATCGGAGATCGATATTTTTTAAAATGAATCGACATGCCTTTTAGAACCTAATGAGATTGACGCAGATTCTAGCGTATTTTTCACATGCGTAAGCCGCCATTGGGTGGTATGCTGGTGTGGGGAAGGGTATTTTAATTTTAACGTAGGGTATTGTGATTTTAATAAATAATGATAATGATAAATGATAAATGTTTATTCAAAAACCAAATCTTTTACAATTTAAGTGTAGACTTTCTCTATTAAGTACAATAGCACCTGTGTCAGAGAAAATCACTCTTCCTTAGCTAAAATTACAGTTACTAAGAACCATTATCTTTATATATCTTAAAGTAGGAACTTACATTAATTATGATAAAACTTTTTACTTTTAACCCCTAGTGTGTGTGTGTGTGTGTGTGTGTGTGTGTGTGTGTGTGTGTGTGTGTGTGTGTGTGTGTGTGTGTGTGTGTGTGTGTGTGTGTGTGTGTGTGTGTGTGTGTGAGAGAGAGAAATCTAAGAGAAGTTTTGAGAAATCTACATTTTTATACAATTTTCTGTTTCATTATAATCTATACACTTCAGCCATTTGGTAAGTTCTGATTTACATTCCCGTTTTGTCATTGAGTATATATTAAGTCGTTTGTTTATTTTGTTGTAAATTTGTGGTGCCAAATGTGAAAATTGGTTTTGAGCGAATCAGGGTGCGAACACATGGTACATGTAGTACTTTATGTTTTCTTCTCCTCATTGTTTGATCCAGGGAAAATCCTATTGACTTGTGTATTTTTAATAAAGCATGTAACAGGTATAATTTTCTTACTGAGAGCAAGTCAGCATTCGAGTATAAGATATGAGTAGGGAAACGCCTTTTCATAAAATACATTACTTTAATCAACGCTCTCTGTGCACGTTCAACCTGTAAAAATTTTGTCTTAAGTGCTCCTCCCCATAATGTAATGCAGTAAATAATGATCGACTGTGCTAATGCAACGTAAATTTTGTTAAGGAGCTTTTTATCTGCGATATGCCTCAGATCTTTAAATATCCAAATAAGTTTTCGCAACCTACCAGAGACTAAATCAATGTGTGAGTGCCAGTTCAGTCTTTGATCTATCATAACCCCAAGATATTTAGTTTTTTGGACTTTATTTATAATAGGGCAGGTACAATCTAGATTTGGGGCACGGTCACAAAGATGAATTTTAATGTTAAATGAAGGATCCGGTTGATAATTATCTTTAATTGAAAAGCACATGAAATTGGTTTTTGTTGAATTTAGCGTAAGCAGATTTACATTCAACCATTCAGCAATTTTTGATAGGCCATGTTCAGCTTGACTCTTAACACTGCCCCAAGAATCTCCAGTAAAGATCACTGCGGTGTCATCGGCATATGACAATATCTTAGTGTGTGGGATCGTCATGTTGCAGAGGTCATTTATATAGACTAAGAATAGTGTCGGTCCCAACACACTTCCCTGCGGGACACCGCAGTTTATACTTTCGATTTTGCTCACAGTTTGGCCAAGTCTTACTCTCTGGGTCCTGCCGTAAACGTAACTCTTTAGAAGTTTAAGAGGAGTGCCTCTAATGCCCAAGTGCTCAAGTTTTTGCATAAGGATGGGGTGGGAGACCGTATCGAATGCCTTTCTTAAATCAAGGAATACAGCTAGGCACTTATTTTTATTGTCAATGCCTTCAGAGACCACAGACGTCAGCTCTGCCACAGCATCTTCTGTTGACAAACCCCCACGAAACCCAAATTGTGACTTTGACAAGATATCAAATTTGTCTATGTAATTTAGCAGTCTTTTATTTATTTTCTCAAGTATTTTAGATACTGTTGGCAGAACCGATATTGGTCTGTAGTTACTTACATCCGCTTCATCCCCACCCTTGTGTATTGGAGTTACAAGCGATTCTTTGAGTAAAGATGGAAAGATGCCTTTACTAAAACATAGGTTGGCAAGGTGGGTAATTACGGGCACGATTTCAAATACTGCAAGTTTTAAGAAACTTGTTGGTATTTTGTCGTGACCAGGTGCGCTGTTCGTCTTGAGATTCATTAGTATGGATTGGACTTCGTCTATATCAGTTTCGAGTAACACAAAGGAGGAGATTTGTGGCAAAGGTGAGATACCATTTCTAGATTGAGCAACAGTATTTTTAGTAATGGCATCGGCAAGACTAATCCCGATATTTCTGAAATAGTCATTTACAAAATTGGCTGAGTCATATTCAGTAGGTTTTATGTTTGCAAGTTTTGAAATGTCAGATTTTATTGGTTTTGAATGGGTAATTTTGGCTATATTATTCCATAGGTTTTTAGAGTTTCCCATGGAGTTCCTCAAAAGCTGTCTTTCGTAATCCCGTTTTAATTTTTTGATTATTTTGTTGCAGTAATTACGGTATCGTCTAAAAGTTATGAAGATAATCTCATCACATGGATTACGTCTAAGCTTCTGCTGCATTGTATTCCTATTTCGTATAATTCTGAGGATTCCTGGCGTTATCCAGGGTTTTATTATTCTTTTATTTTTAGGAATATCTACCTTTCTCGTATTTTCTCTAAGGGTCTCAGAAACAGTATTTATAAATTTTTCAGATACTAATTCTGGGTCATTACAAAGAAGTAGATCATTTAGATTTTTGTTTCTTAGGTCACTTAAAGCATTTTTATAATCTGTAACTAACTTAGATTTTTTACATTTATATTTTACAGCTAACCCAGAGAAGTGGAGTAATACCATTGCTTGGTCAGTGATCGTGGTGTTGAGAACCCCAATTTGAGCGTTTATTTTTGTTTTGTCAATTTTCAGCATGATGTGATCTAGAGAATTAGGTCCTCTAATTGGTAAATTATGACCTATTGAGATGCCATGTGTACCCAACATGTCTAAATAGTTTGATCTATTTCTTAAGTCCGAAATTTTCTCACCTTCTCTAAATATAGTATTTATATTTATATCTCCAGTTATAACTATCTGTGTATGAATTGACAGTGTTTCTAAATGTCTATCTAGTGAATTAATGAACCCATCAATATTTGTAATTGACGGCGAACGGTAAATTGCTAAAATTATTTTATTTTTAATTCGAATTTGAAGAGATGACGCATTCTGTATATAAATTTCGCTAACCTTTACGACGTTCGTATCCTTGATATATGTAATAACACCGTCGCTTTTATTTAGGTGACGAGATGAGGAATAACATGTGTAATCAGGTATCATCGGAATTGGTTTATGATCACAGAGCCAACACTCAGTTAAAATAATTATGTTTGGACTAAACTTTAATTGAGAGAGTGTAATTAACAAGTCGTTGAAATTGCAATAGATGCTTCTTATATTTTGAGAAACTATAATAAAATCTTTTTCTTTTATTTGTAGGGAGTCCATAACCTCATGGACATCACAGGATATCACGTTGACTATTTTTGTTTGATCGACCTCACTTATGATATTTATATTAGTATCCATCATTAAAAATAATGTAAGAATAATATTGTTTCATTAACAATTCTATGTGTTTATGTGTATGTATGAGTGTATGTGAGTGTATGTTTTGTGTCGAGTGTTTTTTGTGTATGAATGAGTGTAAGGGTATATTTGTACGTGGGTTAGTAAGCTTATAGTGTAACATAATTTTACCTAGCTTACAAAACAAATAATTTATTTTAATACTATCTACTACGGTTAGTATTAGAGGGCAAAAACACAAATTAGCTAAAAGAAATATAAATTTAGAGATATTAAAACTTAGCAGAGTTAAAATCGACAGGGAAGTAATTATCTCAAGTATTTTCTTAATTAGTCATGTCACCTTTAATTGATGTACTTGGGCCTCAGACTTAATTGTTATTATGGGAGAGCTATCCATTTTAAGGTAGAGCATTGTCAATTTAAGGTAGGACATTCTCATTTTAAGCTAGGGCATTGTCATTTTAAGACAGGGATGTGATTTAAGGTAGGAAATTGTGATTTTAAGGTAGGTAGGCACAATGGCCTATGGGAACCTATGGGATTCCAATGCCTTTTACTATTTTAAGTAACTAATTTGAATATTTTTGTAAAATAGCAAGTAGTTATTTATTAATTAATTTTCAAACATTTTGAATTCGAAGCGTATTTGCGACGTCATAAATACGCTCAGTGTTCCATGTCTTTTTCCCCAATTCACGGGAAATATGTCGTATGAAAAAATAACATACTTCTAAAAATGTACTTTGTTCGGGGAAATTTGAAATCACTATCTGGTAACATTACGGTAAAACAAAATAAAGACAAGCCACTGTCTTAGTTTTGGGGTCACACTGCAAATAAACATAACACAAACTAGCGCCATCTGTTACTTGGTTCGGGTGAATAAGACTGAGACAACGTTGTTACCTAAATGTAATCTTCTGAATACAACCTGTCTGAATAGCTAGCGTATCTAGGGTCAAAGGTGAAGGTCAACGCTATTTTATTGAAAATATCCTTGATCCAGGCAGTGGCTAAAAAATATTATAATATGTTATGAAATACAAATGCCTCGAAACGGTTTTCGGATTAGAACCTGTTTATTTTTTTTCCCATACCCCATTGCCCTGCGTGGAGTGCACTAACCTCGGCGATGGAGCACTTGTGGAACTCCATGACGTTGCAGGTGAGCGTGCCGGTCTTGTCGCTGAACACGTACTTGACCATGCCGAGCTCCTCGTTGAGGTTGGACGTGCGCGCCATGGCCGGCGTGTCCGTGGCCGCGTGGTACATCTCGCAGTCCATCGCTATGAACTTCGCCTGCAACACGCGAACGTGCGTCAACAACACAATAAGTTATGTTACAGATATCCGTATAGGTGGGGCTCCGCGGGAAAAAAGAGGGTTGGCATCGCGCGCATTGTGACTCCCCTTTCTTGTACAGTCAGCAGTTCAAATCTACCAAAAATATCTGAGCATTTGACAAAAGACAACCGTACTTATACACGCTAGACCGTGGGAGAGCCACGATTCGGCATGAATAGGGCGGCTCGATCGGAGTGATACCACGGCCTCACAGAAAACTGGCATGAAGCAGTATTGTGCTGTGTTTCGCTGCGTGAGGGAGGGTACCGGAGGCCCAGTCCGGAGGAAAGGGGTAGGGGTAGAGGTTGGCAGCGCAGGTGTCCATGGGCAGCGGCAATCGCTTACCATCAGGTGATCCGTCTGTTCGTCTGCCACCTAGGTATCATAAAAACAAATACGCCAAGGTACAATTTCATTTGTTGTTCCAGAACAAATGACAACAAATGAAAGTACAGCTTAAGGTATTGTGCTCAAAGTATTTTTTGTCAAATGCTTTTGGCAAATATTTTGGCTAGGTTTAAAAGTTAAGATCATTTTGATCCTGCCTGTACCTTAGTTTTGAAATATAATATTTGATTAATTTTCAATAGTAAAACTTTGAAATTTCATCTCGTGTTCAGGCGGGACTTGAACCCACACCTTTCACAATCCGGGTGAATGTTCTGCCAATTAGACCACTAAACGCGTTACTAACCCGACGAAATTTGTAAGTGCTTGATTCGACATGAGCTGTCGATAGTCTCATCAATATTTACAATATCCAGTGGAAACATTTACAAATATTCGACCGCCAGTTAAGATGAGACTGCTAAACATGAGAAGTTTTTTTTAAGTGTGTTATTTACTTAAGAATAAATAGCAAAATATTGCTATAAAAATATCAACTAGTAAAACTTTGGTTTCAACTTAACGGGTTTTCATCTAAGGATACAAGGAATTCTACGCTTGCGTTGATATTAGACATTAAGTAAACGATATTTAACATAAATAGCTCTTTAGAGAGAGAGAGAGTATCATGATTGTATAGGTACTTACTTGAAAAAATCTAACAATTTCTGCAGTAACTTGTAACGATATAGGTATAAGGTTGTTGTACAAGATTAAAAACGTCAAAAAGTTAAATCCGAAATTTGTATTCTGCGCCTCTGTAACAAAAGCAAAAAGTAAATCAATATACAAGTTTTTCTTCTGTTTCTAATGTAGAATAGACAGCAGCTATGAGTTGGCCAAAGACTTCATTCTGATTTAGAAGTTAAATTAAATATTTCACGACATCACATACATTGATCTGACTCCGAGATAGGTAGCGCAAGCTACATGTTACGGATATTAGAATCAACGGTGGGATTACACATATATACATATAATAGATAGATAGATATACTTTAGGCATTACAGAAACTTTGTGTACAATTTCGGCGATTCTACCAGACAACCTTCGGGTAAAGGACATTTAATAGTACTATAATAGTAGTATAACACTGTTTTTTTTTGTAAATTATACAGGGTGTATCTGTGAACATTTCCATCCCTTTAACCACGTGTTCTACCAACCATTCTAAACAACATTTGTTCTACGACTTTTCGAAATTTGTCGAAAATTTTTTCGACTCCCCATACAAAATGACCGAGTCACGTGACCGACTTTGTGTGTGAAGTTAACATATTCTAATACGAATTTCCAAAAGTCATAGAATAAATGTGGTTCAGAATGGTTGATAGAACACGTGGTTAAAGGGGTGTAAATGTTCACAGATACACCCTATATACTTATGATACATAGTGAACACCCAGACCAATACAAACTGACATGTTCATGCAAACAAATGTCTGTACTGTGCGGGGATCGAACCCGCAACCCTTGGACCAAAGGCAGCATTCACTGCCACTGATCTAAACGGGTCGACAAAGGTTAAGTTAAAGGCAGAATAACTCTACTGTGGCCATTGACAAATTTTAGCTCGTCATACAAAGCAAAGAAAATGACTGCCCGTTGAGTCCACGCCACCAAAGAAGTCCCGTGAGACTCGCTCTTCAGTCGCCATCAATATTCAAATTTGGGCTTTATATCGTTGAACATAAGAAATCAACAATTTTGTGCGGGACTTATTTCGTGGCGCAGACTCTAGGTGCAATGGCGGTGGCTATAGGGTAAAGATATAGATTGTGTATGTATTAGCAGATCACACTTGTGGACGCCCAGACCACTTGCACAATTAGGCAAGCACGCAAACAATGTGGGCAGGCACATACAAGTATGTACTATGTAGTAGTACCAAAGTATAGCCGTGGGATAGCTACGCTTCGGCACGAATGGGCTGGCTTGACCGAAGTGATACCACGTCCTCACGGAAAACCAGCATGAAGCAGCGTGTTTGGTGTGTTTCGCAGCGTGAGTAAGGGTACCGAAGGCCCAGCCCAGGGGAAAAGGGGTTTCAAAGATTGACAGCACAATCATTGTGCCTCTACTGTTGTTGCAGGTGTCCATGAGTGGCGGCAATCGCTTATCATTAGACGACCAGTCAGCTCGTATGCCACCTATCACATTAAAAAGTAATATGCAGTTAAGCCTCCTCTTGCATTGGGGCAAGCGGGCAACGTAGGAACATACTCATCAGTTACGGTACAGCCCTCACGCGGATCGCCCCATATAGACCTGGCAAAAATGTATCTTGCTAAAGTTTGAATCATTTGAAACTGGAACCGTGAAAAGAGTCGTTTTAGAGATACGCTTCATTTGAAACATCGACTCTCATAGATTCAAAGCAGAGAGCGAATCGATTAGGATGGCCCCTTATTTAAATTATTTTACCAAGTTTCATACATACCATCGAGTTTTATTACTATAGGCCTAAAGATCATTTTTCTGTGACACCAATGCCTGTCATTTCAATTAATGTTATGTCTCTTTCCCCGCGTGTCACGATCCATGTATTGCTGACGGAACTCGTTCTCTCGCTATCAGTGATCATCTATATCAGTGTTCATCAGTGATCATCTATAATAGTTCGTCGCACATTCGTGTCAGTGGAACACAGGGAGTCAGTGAGCGAGTTGACCGATTGAACAAATCCGATCTTGAGATCCAAAAGAGCCGAATGATACATTCGGTGCGAGCCATTGTGATTCGGAAACTCTGATGAGTTTCCGAATCACAATGGCTATAGATGATTCTAGGAACTTTTGCATCTGGAACAGTGCAGAGATGCTGAACAGTGAAACACTTCATTTGAACATCTCTCTCAGATAGATCCGTGATTCAATCCGCTCATTCGGATCATTCGGCTCACTCGAATCATTCAGCTCATTCCGCTCATTCGGATCATTTGGCTCACTCGGATTATTGAGCTCATTCCGAACATTCAGCTCATCGGACCATTTAGCTCATTCGTATCATTCGGTTCACTCGGACTCGACATCCATTTGAGTCGAATGATACATTCGGAGCGAAGATAAGAGATTCGGAACAGTGTATCATTTGGCTGAGTCGGATCACTGAGTCGTTTCAGTAAAGAGTTACACAAGTCTATGCGCCAGTACTGACCGTCGAGACCGATGTACCAGTCGGAGTGCGAGTGCAACCACAGCTCGTTGCAGCAGGCGCTCAGCAGCGACAGCGCCAGCAGGATGAAGAACAGCATCAGGATGTGCGTGTTGGTCTGCCGGTCGATCGACGAACGCTTCAGCGGGGCTGCGGGGCATACAACCGTTTTTAACCTTCACACGACAAGATAACTGTGCTGTGAGATTTTACCTTATAAAACGTGGTGTAAAGCAGCTCCTCGGAATTTCATATATTTTTTGTCCAAATATGAAAGTGGTGGCCAAAAAAATTTTTTGTAGTATTCTGTTAGGACTCGTCACCACCCTTGTAAAAAAAAAAGTTAGGTTAGGTAAAAAAAAGTAAAGTATCAGCCTATAAACTATCCCACTGCAGGGCAAAGGCCTCCATCATAGAAATCATGCTATTGCTACTATGATGGGCTTAATCACCACGCTTGCCAAATGAGGATTGGTGATCAAAAACCCGAGTTATGTTCGAAATATTCAAAACATACTTTTCGCTCGACCCGGGAATCGAACCCAGGACCCCGAAATCACGGCCCGGTACTTAAACCACTAGACCAACAGCGCGTTTGTTAGGTAATTTACCGAAAATGTATGGTGTTGATTGAACTAGAGTTTAGTTCCTTAACTTTTCTTAGATCGCGTATTATATACTACGTATACGTATTACGTTTCATTTCGGTTGTCTTTAAATCTATATTGTTGTATAATAATAACTAAATGAATTTATTACTTATTAGTCGAATCAACGAACACATTTTGGATGGAAAAGTAGAAAAAGCATATTATTTATTTAGGAGCTTTGTTTGTACTCGCTAGAAGGTGAACTAAACCTTGAACACCTAAACTACCCACCCCTCCGAGATATTTTGCTTATATCTCGTAAACTAGATTGTGTCAATGAAGTCCGAAAATAATTGATGGCGCCATTGCCCCTATGAGAGCCCCATTGGCTACAAAACATGGGAAACCCGCTAGTTCATCAAATATCCGTTGTAATGACTTTATTGACGCCTACCACATAGATTTACTCCATGGATTTTTTTTTTCGATTTCCTACCCTTTTCCAAAATATGCGGTCGGAATAAGACACTTGCATTAACTGTAGGCTAATAGGGCAAATTAATTTCAAATGCCTGGCACCAGATATCAACACCGTCGATATGCATGCACGTTCCCCATATTAAAAATTTTGGAAATAACTTGTGATAGTATTTGGGATACCTTTGGTGGAGTTCTTCATGAGCTTGGTCTCGTGGCCGGTGTAGACGACCGCGCCGTGCACCCACGCCGTGTTGCGCAGCATGGCACCGCGCAGCAGCATCTGGTCCATGCCCAGCGGGATCGTCCTGCCACAGCCGTAATACACGCATCAGCTGGGCTCCGCGCCACGAATGAAGTCACACAGCCAAACGCAGAAGCAACATTTTAGATTCCTTGTGTCTATCGACATTAGCTCAAATTTTAATGTTGATGGCGATTGAAAAACTCGCTTTTTAAAAGACTTCTTAGGTGGCGCGGATTCTGAGCCCTGATTCGACCAATCCGAGAATCTAATCTATGGTATAGCGCTGTCACACCATAGAAATCTGATGTTTAATGATGAATTACGATTGGTCAAATCGGACATAGGTCTACTGATATTCTAGTAATTTTCACACAGACTGTGCTGTGTTTCGCCGCGTGAGTGAGGGTACCGGAGGCCCAATCCGGGGGATAGGGGGGGTTTAAAGGTTGGCAGCGCACTTGTGACTCCACTGGTGTCGCGGGTGTCCATGGGCGGCGGCAATTGCTTATCAGGTGATCCGTCTGTTCGTCTGCCTACCTATTACATAAAAATATTTTTTTGCCACCGCTCATAGACGTCTGCAACACCGAGACAGTAACAGATATGCCGCCGGTCGACCGGCGGTCTTTTGAAAAGAAATATGCTCTATTTTTGAAAGTTTGAAAGTCAACCCTGCTCCAGAAAAACCGAGTTTTGTCGAGCGAGGCAAAAAGTTTCTAGAAAACCTCTCTTGTGGTGGTATACTAACTTGGCGTTGGTCTCCTTCAGCATCCCATTGAACTCGTACAGATGCCTGTTGGGTGGCTCACACTGTACGGTGGCGTGAAACTCCGCCATGAGGCGAGTGCTCTCCAGCCGCGCTGTCTCAGGGTTGGCTTGCCTGATCTTCAAGTTGGTTTCCCCATCCAAATTCGATGTTTCAATGAAGGAGATTCCTTGGGGTTCGCTGGAAATGAACGTCATAATATAGCATGGTATTAGACACTGTCTAAAAAAATCATCATAGGCTTTTGCTCTTATGTCTTGACAGATAAGGTTCTAAATCTGGTGGGATCTCTTTCCCTTCAGTTGATTTACCCAAATTCTCACCTGGAGGACAACAGCACCAGGTCGGCTGGGAAGAACTGGTTGTTGAGCACCTTGCAGATATCCCCCACCTGTAGCTTCTCCCACCTGATAACCTGCCACCGGCCGTCGCGGAGCACCTCCACTTTCCGTCGGTTCGTCTCATCGTCTGCTCTATGTCGTTTCTAGTGACCAAAAAAAAATTCTTGATAAAGAATTTAGGAGATTCTGTAACAAAGTTTTATTGAATTCTTTATGCTTATATTAGATTAGTGGCCCGCCCTTCACTTCGTATCGGGACATCCACTTTATACGAATAGATGGCGCTAGGTGTCAATTACATCGCGCAAGCGTTTTGTGTTTGCGGATTAGCTATAAGCGTTCCCTTTTTTAGGATTTACCTCTTTTGTGGATGATGGAAAAGTTATTTCGTGCATCGTAAATTAAACACGTCGCAAGAAATAAACAAGTTAAATCTTAATAAATTGGTATACAGAAAGACAATTAGGAAGGCGACGCTGCGCTCTCGGAGAGTCTGATTCGTGTTGAGACTTGGTAATTACGTTAGTCTTTCCTAATTTAACAAGAGTTTAAGCAAATAAATAATATAATGGCAATATCTCTGATAAGTTCTGTCGAGTGCCTACCACCCTACAGTCAAATACAATACTCGAGATACCTACTCAGTCGAAATAAATAAATTATTACGAAAATTATTGCACGCCGATCTTTCATTTTGAAACTAGGGCGTTCCCTGTATATACAAATAAGTACCAACATGACGATAACTTGTAATGAAATAAATCTGTTTTTAAGACTTTTGGTACTTCGCATTTGGTAGTGGCTCATACCCGAAAGGTTATGGGTTCAATTCCCACTCTGGACAAGTATTAGGGCTTTACCTATGAAATTGCCGTTTTGTATGCCGATTTTCTTAGAAGTTTTACTGTCCATACTAAGTTTTGTTTTAATTTGTAATGTGACTATTAATGCTGCTACTTCATAATAAATTGTTTTAATGGACAACGTTTTGGAACGTGCAGGATAGTTTTTCAGAAAAAATATTTTTAATTTCTGCCAAGTAAAAAAGGGTTGCCGTGTGGTCCCCGGCAGAGTCGAATAGGCCACCCTCACTCTTACCGAGGTGTCGTAAAAGGCGACTTAGGTAAAGCTGCTGGCATGATCATCAGCACCCAGAGAAGGAAAACTCTGCATTTATATCTAAACCCTCACCAACCCGTCTGCCAAGCGTAGTGAGTATGACAATTACCCCTCATGTGATTGAGAGAGGCCCGTGCCCCAGCAGTGGGGACTTAAATGGGCTGATGATGATGATGATGATGATGAAAAAAGGGTTCTCAAGCTATTTTTTTTATGCTAGAGGCAACAAACGAGCCAGAGCGTCACCTGATGGAAAGTAATCTTCGCCGCCCATGAACATCCGCGAAATCAGAGACATCGCTAATGTGTTGCCGGCCTTTTTAGGGTGCCGTAGCCAAATGGCAAAAAAAAAACCCTTATAGATTCGTCATGCCTGTCTGTCTGTCCGTCTGTCCGTTCGTCCGTATGTCACAGCCACTTTTTTCCGAAGCTATAAGAACTATAATATTGAAACTTGGTAAATAGATGTATTTTGTTAACCGCATTACGATTTTTACACAAAAATAGGAAAAAAAGGCAAATCAGGGTCCGAAATTGTTTAAAATAGATCCGGTTTTTAGCTAAAAATTAAAATCGATTGGCGTCACTAGTGTGCCCTACCCGTCACCTTAAAGGAGCTATAACATCTTATTGTGTCTAAAAATCTCATTGGTAAAGACATAGGTAAAGATTTGTGTGATGAACACTTGTGTTTGTTCAGCGTCTGAATGTAATATATGCATTTTAGTTTTATAAAATTGTAATTCCTTTGATGTTTGATACCCGTAATACAATTTGTTTAAGTAATCAGGTAAATATATAAAAAGTTTAATGAATTTATTTATTCGACGTTCAACGTCAAGTTTTATGTTTCTTGTAGGTCTTTTTACAGTTGTTTTATAGACGTGACTATTACTGAATTTATAGACATACACGTGCACGAAATGCACTGTATTGCGCACAGCTACACTTCACTGCGAAGTTTTAGAGATAATTTGACTCGCTCCTGGTTGATTTTTACCTTTCACCATCTTAGTGTTTTAGTCAGTCAGTATTTAATGTTTGAAACGAATAAACTCAAAGTCAAGTTCAAATTGTTTGACAGATAAGAAAAATACGCTTTAGATCTTTAGTATACGCGGGTTAGTCTGCGAACGGAAAGCTAGTGTATGATTATGAAAATGATAACTATAGAATATGGTGTCATCCGTGTGGTCCCCGGCAGAGTAGAATAGGCCACCCTCACTCTTACCGAGGTGTCGTAAAAGGCGACTAAGGTAAAGCTGCTGGCATGATCATCAGCGCCCAGAGAAGGAAAACTCTGCATTTATATCAAAACCCTCGCCAACCCGTCTGCCAAGCGTGGTGAGTATGGCAATTACCCCTCATGTGTTTGAGGGAGGCCAGTGACCCAGCAGTGGGGACTTAAATGGGCTGATGATGATGATGATGATGATGATGGTGTCATCTAGTACCTTATGATCGTATATAAGGCAGTACAAACCGAAAACAATAGATAATGGTTGGAGAGGAAAATTTAGCGTGAAGGTAAAAGGTGCTGGAGTTTACTATGGTATGGTATGCTATGGTATGAAATTCCAGCAATAAAAGTGACATCACGAGTATTGTATATGGAGTTTCGCATACCTAAACCTACTTATCCAAAATGAGTGTTATTTATTATTACGTATGCCTGTTCGGCAGGCCGAATATGCTCGCAGAGACAGCTATTTTAATTCGGCTAACTACTCACTCATTCGTTTACTGCTATTGTCTACGGGGAAATAAACAGGACCGCTGCCAGTTTCAAGTGAAATGACGAATTGCGGGGTCTAAGACCCTACCTACCTACTCTGTTAGAATGCCACAACAACTGCGGTAGACATCTGTCTACCTCTATAAATAATAATAATACCCTCCTATAACACCTACTTCATGTACATTCTGTTTGAACATGTCTTAGATAAACGAAAAGTGTGAATTGGCCTTAAGGTTACAAACCCATGACCGTGGGAGAGTCATGCTTCGGTATAAATGGGTCAGTTCGACGGCGTGAAGGACTGCCTGCGCTGTTTCGCCGGGTATATCCGGGGGAAAGGGGAGTTTAAGGTGGCATAACATTTTCAGCAGAGACAATTTTCTTGTTTCGTACTTTTTAGAGCGTGGTTTTGGTTTTTGGTAGTCGGGTTTTAGTAATCTACTAAACCCGAGTAGTTAAAAAATTTTAATTAGCTACTAAACCCGATCTATTTTTAACAACTTCGGGGTTACAATCTCTCGGCAAACATTTATACTATTTATAAAATAACCATGCACAATGTTGGGTTCGGTTTGTACGCGAAAAATTGATTCACGCCAAAAGCGACCACTGTTTAAAATAGATCCGGTTTAGTAGATAAAAACTAAAATCGATTGGCGTCGCTATTGTGCCCTACCTGTCACTTTGAAGGTCAGTGGCAATCGCTTACCATGGTTCATCCACAAGTTCATCTGACATCTATCACATGAAATGATCATAAAAACACTTTTCACTCACAAAATCCTCCACAATTTCTTTAATGGCACTGACGCTAAGTATAAGTATGAGTGGCGTGAGCGTGGTCCAGCGGCCCGTGGGCGACACATCGGGGATCTGCTGCAGCAGCGCGATCAGCAAGAAGAAGCAGTTGGAGTACCGGCGAAACTGCTCGAACAGGAACAGGGGGATGAACGAAGGGATGCTGTGGACAAACAAAATATATGAACGAGCGGTAATACATTGTTACACCACGGAGTAGCGCTAAGCGATCATCTCCTCTGATACTTTCATTTTTGTCTAGCAAACCAGCGAGTGGATTCTTTAACACTAAGTGATCACGACGTCCATGCACCAGAAAAACCACCATACGTCCATAAAATACATTTAAGGGCCTAGAGACTTTTAAGTGCATCAAGTTACCCTAGATCTTGTTAAAAACAATACCTAATTACAATTTGTACTAATGCGCTGAAGTAGTTCCATTGATGAGATCCAATAAAAAGATGACGTGACAGCTAAACAATCGCTATCATACAAAAGCCAACATATTATTCATAGGCTGTACAAATCTGCGCGACAAGACTAACTGGCAACTGCAATGTTTACAAACAATCTATTGGGCTCCCGGTCGCCCTGGAGACAGTTTTGGCTCGGCGCCAGGAGCACAACGCTTCGTCTGCATATGCTAGCAGAGAATGTGTCGTGCGTAAACAATGATCAGCCGAACTATGTTGGGCATGCAGGCGGCTATTATACGTCAAAGTACGTCTAATAATTGTTATGGCATGCTTTACAAACAGCTGCAAACTTTTTTATGACTATTGAAAGTAAACGCCAAATTTTGACAAAAGCCATGTGGTAAGTTGTGATCAACAAGCAAGAGAAACAGAATATTTCTGAAGAAATTCTCAAATATTGGTAAGCTATAAATATCTATTTTCAATTTATGAATAAGGAAGCATAATTGTCACACACTTTTCGCATTTGGCTAGCCAAAGAGTATAAAATTAGTACAGTTTTTTGGTGATAGAGATAAAAACAAGAAATCTTGAGTTTATTATGTTTACATTAAACGCTTACAATCAGACACGCCTTTAATTGACGTTATCTTATCATATTTATATGTTTATGTTTTGTACAGCTATCAGAATTATCGTCGTGGGAAACGTGCGTGTGCTTTTATTGCTAATGTAACTTCTTGTTTAAGCAAACGCAAGTAGCTTGAGACTAAATATTTTGATTTATATCATATTGTGCCCAGTAACAAGACAAAGAATGTTTAGACGAGCGCTACTCTAGTGATCGTTTAATCGAAAACTGGGGATTCCCAAAACAGTGCGCGTATTTCGTGTAAAACTGCACACAATCGAGCGCACATTATGCCAAACGATCCTCGCATAAATCTTTACCTTAGTGTGGCGATGCGCCACGCTTTTGTAAATATAATTCATGTGTAAATTATTTTGTATATATTTTGTGCATCAATCAACGCACGGACAATATGACCCTTTTATATGTATATATAGTTTGAGGTGTACTTCATGCAGCGCGCGCAGGCTCTGGTCATACAGTTCGTCCGTCAGTTGACCGTCAAAAAACGTCACAAAATTTGAAGACTGATTTGTACTGTATAACTATTGTACAAATTAATCTAGCCGTTTTTATTATCTTTACTTCATTTTTCTGCTTTTATGTTCTCCTTCTTTCTTTATTATATATGTGGGGTGTAAATATTGTTGGTCGAATTCTAAATAAACATTTGTACATAGAGTAATTTATTTCATACGACCACCCGCCATACTACGGCACACGACCCCCCCCCCCCCCTCCCCCCTATATCCTCCCCCCAGCATTGACTCTTGATAGGACATAATGTTTAGATTTGTCATTATTATCTACCTATATTTGGCGGTGGATATTCTGTTGGAGACGAATTTTTGCGGCTGCGGCCGGTTGATGAAGATGACGCGGTTCTGCTGCTCGCCGAGCGCTCCGTCTGTCACGCCCGACGTCGTCGCCTCGTCCTCGTCTGTTGACAACCGAACACACACAATAAGCACAAACATTATTTAAGAAAAGTGTGAGGCTACTAGTCAGCCAGACAGGATCCAATCTAACCTTAACCGCATTATAACTCACCATCAGGCAAGATAGCGGCTAAATACAATAAACATTGTAAATATAAACAAGTAATACCTACTCAAATATGGAATATTAACTGAAGTAGTTAAAAAATTCTTAGAGGTATAAAAAGTCGATGTGCAGCAGGGGCTGTTTACAAATGGAAATAATAGAACACGCTTTGTTAAGGCGCCTTTATTCATGTTATTGGTGTCCCCCAAGTGTTGAAGCACCTTTTCTGCGTTTGATTGATTTATTACCGCCTGCTTATTTTATTTTAAAGATATCAAGAAAGTGTGACATAGTAAATTACATTGATATTTAACTAACCTAAAATAATTCTACGCTTTTCGTTGCTTTGCCTCACGTACTGAGGAGATTTACAATCAACTTTACTTTTAACACGTATTATCTTACTTTGCATATTTCATTACTGTATTTATTACGAAACAAAACTATAATGACGTAATCACTGAACTATAATATGTGCGAAATATCGTTCGACATTCACAAACTCAATTTAAAAACAAATGGAAAATATCGTCTTTTTTATTCTGAATTCACTGGTGCTGACGCTCTATTATTATCGAGGGTGAATTAGTGACTAAAACTCGACGTGAACTAATGTAAATAACATGGTACTCGACTAACATAAAATGGGAAAGTAAATGGACATTGTATAAATAAATAATTCGAAACGTAAACATAGTTACTACTGAAATAGGTAGAGTCAAGTCGTTACCTACTTCAGGAATAAAAAATAAAATAAAAATAATAAAAGCGGGCTATTTACACCGATTGTCTAATGTCAAACTGGGCCATTCCCTATATGTAATTAGATGAAGACAGCCACATATCAATATCAGAGAAAATTTAGTTAAATCGTTTTCTAAATTTGGCAATGTCAATCAATTTAGTAACGCTTGGACGCAACTATTTGGCTTTTCTCATCGACGCCATCAAGCAATTCAGAAAAACATGCATTATTAGATAGTTATAAACTATAAATAAAAAAATTACTGATTTCACTAAATCAAATATTAACAATCAATCCGAAACCCACGGCAAGCCGATATGCTTCGCAGTCCATCTCTCGGGAATCTATCGTAATGATAAAAATGAGTTCGGGAAAGAAATACGGTTTCCTATTTATTGGCAATATCACACGTTTTGCCACTGTGATAATAAACGATTGGTTATTATCGTGCAATAAGACCAATTTTATTTTGAGACACTCAAATCATTGTTATTGTATTTACACTAGGGTTTATTGCGCAATAACCACAAAACCGAAGGAGCACTTGCAAGGTTATAGAATCGAATTAGGTATAATTTTTCTACTGATCACTGCACAAATTAAGAGTCTCTTCGTGTTATTTAAGACAGCACACTAAACGTCCTAACAATTCCACAAATTACTTCAAACACACGTTTTAACGGTAACTCGTTCTAAAGGGTACTAAATCGATCTAGTTGCCGAGGGTAGCAGTTTTATGTTAAAACAGCTGATCGATGGCGTGCTAATCGTGAGCAGCCATCAAGTCCATGTCATCGCACCCCAGACAGATGTAACAACACGCCTGCCGCGTCATGCAATAGGCGACCTTGCGCCGTAACTACGAGTATTTACTTGTCATTCATGCGGATCGGCTTACACTATCACCCTCGACCTAGCTATTTGCTAATATTTGTATAGTGAAATGACAATTTCTATCGATCGGATTGTACAATTTTGACTCCGATTTGTGAAAAGTAATGAACATTTTAGACTGAACATTTTACCAATCAATGAGGTTAATAGTATATCGAATAATCAAAGGCAATTCTCCACGGTTAGCTTGTATATATACAATATACAAGATTATAATCTAGTATATAATATCCCAGACGTTCCTTGTCTTCGTCAACACAACGCTCGTCTTGCATTCTTAGCATTTGAAATAGGAACTACCATAACAAGTGATCAGAACAATGACTCTATGCTGTAGTGTCTACCTACATTGTCTTATTTGAAATACTAGCATGGTTGGTGTATACTTCTTACCTGTGATGCAAACGACGCAGTAAGTGTATGAATCACGCGTCAATCAATTTCAGAATCTTTATTACAGCATTTGCATGACAGCACAGTATAGCTCAATAGATTTCTAACTAATTTTAAATGGACAGCTGATAGGGATATTTCTAGAACTGCGTGAGATAAAAATCAATAAACCCATCAACTTATAGAATGTTACTAATTCAGACGTTCTATAGTTAATGGGTAGCAATGATATCGAGGTTTAGTTTCCCAACGGTATTTATATAATTAAACTTTTTAAAGGAATCGGCAGTTATATCTAGTCTAGTGACTAGTAACGCTATATCACTTTGAATAAATGTGTTACGGTTGTTTTTAATCTTTGAGTATTCAAAGTTTTCAATTTTATTTTTGACAGACTTGACGTTCTATACACGAAAATTAGGATGTGCTATATCGTCCGTCACAACATCCTACGAGTATGGATGGATATGCTATAAAATTACATGCATATCATAGCATACCGGGAAGAATTTTGTAAAAGTACTCTTCATTCATACTGCAGTTAGAAATGTTTGTCCAAAGAAATGAAGGAGATCCTCGCAATTTCATATTATATTTTAGGTGAAAATTTGAAAGTATCGACCGTAAAAACATTTTGCTATATTCTGTTAAGACTTATTAGAACTAGAGGTATTAAATAATAAAGTTAATGTATAGGTGCCATTATAGAAGACTGTAAATCCAAAAAATGGTGCATGAATGCCGCCTTGTGGAACGCCCACATTCTACGTTATAAATACACAAAATGTTGAAAAACAGCGAAATGGGGAGCCAGTGGAATAATTGTGTATTTGACACAAGTAAACAAAATTACACAGGATAAAAAAAGGAAAGAACAGACAGTGTCATTATTTGAATGTGAATATTATTTTTATTTTATATAAGCGTGTGTGGCCAGGATGTAGGCATTAACAGTAATTGGAAACTAAGGAGTTTCAACAAAATATCTACGTAATAAGAAGATATTTATTTATGAGTATTCTGTCCCCTTATATACCAAAGAGGGGTGACGAAGCGAACATGTTAAACATTAGGGGAAGTACGTCCAAAATGACATATATGGACAAAACGACACATTAGTGTTATTTAAAAATTTGCGTGTTTTAAACTGTCAAAAATTAGTAGGATAGGATTTCTGTGACCCGTTTAAAATACACAACAGACGACATGTTGACATTTGTGTTTCGAGGAAAAAATATGTTCCTATTATGAATAATATTGAAGTTATCGGTGATTAATAAAACACCATGTCATTTTGGACGTACTTTCCCTATGGAGTTGTTTATGCAAAGCTTGACACAGATGTCGCTGCGTACGTGTGACCCCATAATAAAAAAATCGCATAAAAAGTTATCAATAAACTTTTAGCTTTGTTCGAGTTTTACTCATCGTTTTACATTTATTTTATAGTCTAGTAGTAAACAAATACGACTAAAGGATTTTTGAAGGTTTTATGCGACAGGACGATAATATTGTGATCGTTTATTGTGACTGTGAAATGTTAGTTTTGAATAACAATTGAACTTTAAGTGTGACGTGATTATTAAGTGAATCAAGTAGTTTAATAAGTATTTAGGTTGTATAATGTATAGCACATGGAATGTAGAGGCCCTAAAAGCTAAATTAAGAGAACGGGGTGCATCTTTGAAAGGCAGAAAAGCAGACCTAATTGAAAGGTAAACATAACCTCAATTTCATGTTATAAAGTTTATTCATCATATAATATTACTAATATTAGCCTAGGTGACATCAAAATGTAATGTACTTCGCGGCTTTATTAAGTGAATATTTATTTTACAGACTTGAGGCATATGACAGGAATCAGAATTTTGATGCTGTTCAAGCGGAAGAAAATGATGATCCAAAAATGGTTTTACCAGATAATGATGCTTATCTGGACATCAACAGCAGTATGAAGCTACCACCAATTACAAAGGAACATATTACCCTTTATTTCTTACAGTAAGTTCATTTCTTTACGACAGTTCTTATTACTTCTGATACAAAAACCTAAATCATTTAACAATGATATGTACCTAAATAAATTAAAAAAAAATTTTCACTTTCAGATTTCATAAGAACCCAAATGATGGTAAATCATTGTATGAAGCACGCTTCCTACATATTTTGAGAGCAGCATTTATTGGTGACTCGTGCTACTTTAAAGGATATGTCAAAGCTTCAATGAAAAGAATTATGTATGAAGCTAATGTTAAATTAAGTATAAAAGGTGAGATTTTAGAGTGCAACTGTGAATGTGTTGCTGGTAGTGGCGTGAGTGCTCACTGCAAACATGTGGCTGTAGTTCTTTGTGGACTTGAAAATTTTATAAATGACAAAATTCTTCTGAAAACTGAAGCACCCACAGAAAAACTACAAACTTTCCATATGCCCAAAAAGGTTTTTACAGGCAGTCCATTAAAAGCGCACAAGTTGCCATCCAAAAGAAAATCTATTGAGAATATTGTATTCGAACCATATAAAAAAATAATTAATGTTCAAGAATATACCCAAAAAGTGAGGAATATTATTCTTAACTGCAAATCCCAAATGCCCTTTAAACAACTATATGGGCCTGCAAATCCATATGGGATTGAAAATGACCATGATTACTGTGGGCTTGTGACCAACCAAATTTTTGAGCAACTAGAATTAAATACATTATCTTTAAATAGAATTCAAGAAATAGAACGTGAAACTTGCGGGCAGCGAGAAAACCCTAAATGGTTTACTTACAGAAAGTGTCGCCTGACCGCTAGTATATTTCATACTATATGCCATATGAAGGAAACCACTAAAAATGGTTATGCCATGCAAATACTAGAAAAAGAAAATATTTTATCAAGAGCTATCATGCATGGTATAATTAATGAAAAAGTTGCATTAAAGCAGTATATTGATTTATACGAGTTAGATGTGACAGAAAGTGGAGTGCATATTTCAGAAGAAAGGCCCTATTTGGCTGCTTCGCCTGATGGTATTTTGAATGAAGAGACATTAATTGAAATAAAGTGTCCTTACGCTAGTAGACATCAAGTAATAAGTCCAACCACAGTACCATACTTAATCTACATTGACAATATGTTATGTTTAAAAGCAGAAACACCATATTATTATCAAGTTCAAGGGCAACTTTACTGCAGTAACAGAAAATATTGTAATTTTATAGTTTATACCTATAAAAGTTTAGAGGTGGTTTTTGTAATAAGGAATGATGAATTTATAAAACAAATGCTATACAAATTGGACTCTTTTTATCATTCTTATTTCAAGAAAGCTATAATTAACAAATATTATTATAAGAACTATTTAGAAATTATAAAACATGATTTTTCTGAATAACCATAAATCAAAATGTGTTATTTTTTGATGATTATTGTGCCAAGGTATTGTGGAAACAAGAAATAAAAGATATTTTATAATAAGGCTTTTATTTATAACTCTTGCTTGTATAACAAACTTGCTCATTCAATTTTCACCTTTGTAAAGTATCAGCCTATATACTGTCCCACTGCAGGGCAAAGGCCTCCATCATAGAAATCAAGTCATCACTACTATGATGGGATCTTTCCAAAGGTTATTTCACCTTTGAATTAACAAAATATTATAAAAGTTTCTGGACCAAAAGGTTTCTGGACATTGAGATAAGATGCTAAAATTATTAATTTACAATTTTTTCCCTAAAGTTACATAACATAAGGCACACAAAAAATATTTTTGACATTAACGGAACATAGTATGCATTGACATCAGTTTTAAAAATTTTATATGTTTTTATCAGACCTATTAAACGCTCAATATGTATTCGATTAGCAGCCAATTTCTGGTCATGTTTTAATTTTATCCCAGGTAATTATATTTAGTTTTGACCACAATTGGTGTACAAAATTTATCCATGTTACAAATACATTACCTACTTCTGATTTACTGATATCAAAATGTTTTGATAGAATGAAATCGTCTAAGTTTCTTCTGAGTTTCATTAGCATAAGTAAAAACTGATCTTCAATAGACATATTCATAATATGATTCCTACGATAACAAATACTGTGTGCCATCGGCAAAAGAGTTGATAAAACAGTCTTAAACTTCTCATAGCTTTCTAGTCCAGTATAGTATAGTATAGTTTCATTATCTGTCATAAGCTGATAGTTTGAAAAAAGCAAATTCAAAATTGGAGTCTGGGTAAATGAATTCACAAGCCTGATTGATCTTTCCGGTTCATCGCTAACTGTGTTTTCTTTCTCATGTGTTTTAATTTCAATTTCCATTTGTACTTCGGGTAGATTGTCTTCTTTATCAGAGACTTCATTTCCATCTTCCATGGAGTAATTACCAGTAAGTGTTTCTATAGGGTTCTGTGGAGGAAATAATTCTTTCTTTGCTGACCTTTCCATGTATCGATTTTGTCGTTCTATAGCAGATGTTGAAGGTTTAGGTGTCCATGGGAAAATGGAAGGAACAACACCTTTTTTTAAATGTCTACAAAGTGGTGGCAGTCCTGGAAATAAATTTCACTTATTAATTTCAGTGACAACAAACACACGCATAATAAACTGTTTACTAGAAAACTGACAAACAAATATATGATAGAACGATTTCTAATAAGATAATCTTACCTGTCGTAGCACAAATTTCTTGATAATCAGATTCTTTAAAATGTTTAGAGCATAACCTCGAATTCTTTGAAGCTTTGAATTTTTTTATTTTTGTAGCTTTTTCCCATAAGTTTTTTAATTTCGGATCGTTTGGAAATGTATGTCTTCCATTCTCATTGCACCCTACTATCACACATCGCGGCATTTTTTATTAAAACCAAAAAATAAAACTATGTAATTCCTCCAAAATGTTTGTTATGGGTCAGAAATACAAAGCGCAGCCTAGCGGATGAAAAATGTACTATCCAGTAAACAACTCTATTGTAAGCGTGTATATGGCAATGGATTCTTATTGTATGAAGATATTTATGACTTAATGGTTGTGGTTTTGTAAATTTTTGCACTTTTGCCCTTAATATGTTTTTGACTACCATGACACCTCATATCTTAATGAAGGTGACTGTACTACTTATCTATTCTTCATTTATAAATACACCCGACTAAAACTAATATTGACTAAATGCTTGCTAAAAGGAAGTCAATTAAAGATTAAGTCGTTTTATTGTGACAAAACGAAAAAAAAAACCAATTGCTCATTCAATCTGTTTATAACGTAAGTTTTCCTCAAATGCTTCGAAAATAGGTATAAATACAGGCAAACCGACTCAAATTAATGAACAGAATGAATAAATATAGTTGATGATGCAAATAGAAATAAAATGTGAGTATGTAATAAAACCAATTTAGAATAATGATATTATAATTTCTGTTTAAACTGTTCCAAACCAACCCAGGGGTTGTTCCGACTGTCCAGGGACAGTGTTACCAAACACAGGTATCAGACCTCAATGGACAACATTTCATATTTTTAACATGTCCATATTGTTTTTTTATATGAAAATAGACATAAAATGAATAGACCCTTATTTTTTCTTTTTTCAAAATTTGCCCATTTTCACACATAAAATAATTATTGAAATTCTTTATATTCTAAATAGACGTAAGCGCCAAATGACGTCATCGGACGGCTGAATACAGCGATATTCCTTTGCTGCCGTCCGATGACATCATCTTACGTTTTTTAGTTTTTAATTTTTTTCTCAGTAAATAAGCAATATAAAAAATAAATAAATATATATTCGAGCAGCGGAAAAGTAAATAAAGAATTGGTATTTTTTGTTTCATAGTTTAGGAATTTTTAAATGTTGTCCATTGTTAAGCGTTCCAGGTGAAATGCCTTTCGTGATTATTTTACTAGCGAAGTCCGGGCTTTGAAGCGACAACTGTAGACCCAACACCCCGGTACGCAAAGATGATGATGTATTGCTTCGAACTGACCAATGTCGTTTTCAATGTCGAACCTTATTTGATCAATGCTGATTGTGTGAGCTCAAAGAATGACGTGACAAATGTAACATTCATGGCTATTAATAAATAAATAATTGACACATTGAAGCAGGTCGGAACGGCCTTCATCTCGCAAGGTCGGCCATCTTCACATAATTCCTACTCTATAATAAGGAAGAGTAAATTGTCTGTATTGTAAAGAAAGCGAAGAATAAGTCATTTAAATTACCTACCTAATATTATTTCATTTCTGATTTTAGGTAAATACACTAGATATAAATCATCCACTAATCATAAAATGGTAACTTTTGCCTCTCAGTGGGACAGTATACAGTATATGTATAGGCTGATACTGATGATAAAGCTTCTGCAGTAATATTTGACTATGTTATTTGGCAATATATATAGACCTGATCTCAATCAAAGTGCTGGCCTCAAATGATTTGTGTCATAGATATCAGAATCAAGAAAAACAGAATTACTTAGTAGATATTGTAACATATAGACACTCAACAAACAAGTATTCATTAGTTTGTCCAGAGTAGGAATCGAACCTTTGCCGTATAAAGCAAGGACATCAACAGAATTTTGAGTTTCGTAATTAAAGTTTTCTAAAAAGACGAACGAGTAACATAACACCAACATTAAGTAGGTAGTAGCTATTAATAAGAAAGATATCAACACTTCAACCGGCTGTGCTTCGGTGGAAAGTCTCGATGACGTCATTTGAAACTCAAACAAAAAATTACCGAATCAGGCCCAATTCAACCAATTCTTATCCGAGAATAAATAGATCTAATGATAAAAATGATAAAAATATTCAATAGAATTAAAGGAATAATTATTATAAATTAAAGCGATAATGCAAATAAACTAATATATTACCACATAATAAATAGATGTTACTTATAAACAGATAGATATATATACTTTATATATTACAGAACATATGGCAATGAAAACTGAATAATATTAAAAAACAATTTAATACTTAATTAATTAATTAATAATCTTTTCTTTTTGATCAATGGTGTTCCTCCTCTCCATTTTTGTTGTGTCCGACAGGGTTCACAGTAATCTATCGTGTATACCTATATTTAAGATCTTATAATGTACACTGTGAAATGCAAATAAAATATTGAGTATTGAGATCTATGATTAAGCTTTCGTAGTTTTACACTATGGATTATTCACGGATAAAAATTGGTTGAATGGTTTAATTAATAAATAATGATCCCATAGTAATATTTGAGGAAATAAATAACGATATCTAGTTTCACGAAGGTTTTCCTTAAAATGTTAGCGGGCGGGCACTTAGCGAAAACTGCACGAGCCGTCGGCATTAGATAGGAATCTCAACACCAAGGCCACAGCCCCACCGCTGCACAAGTATGCAGCCCCGAGTGCATCCAGCGCCGGCCTCAAAATGCATTTACGTAATCCACTTTACTGTTCCAGCTTAGCGGCAGAGACTTGAAATATCCTGGTGTACCGTATGCTAAACGCCGACCAATCTCAAGATTTACCAGTTTAGATCTCGTCAACCGCAATACTAACGACCGAGTTTATCAACTTTCCAAACGACAGTGATCACACTTTAAACGTGCTTTAACCATTCTAATAAGTGATTAAAGCACGGTTAAAGTTAGATTACCGTTGTTGGGCCCGAAATGTGGAACCTGCTGAAAATTTTTGGTCCTGGCAGAGAATACCTCCGAGCGCAGTCCAGGTCATGGTGACCTTGCAAGCGAAAAAAATTGACTTTCATAAATGCTAAGTATTTATGGTATGTGAACACGATCCCCAAGTCCCAACTAGTATACACCGAGCGCGCATAAATGCGGAGGTAGCGTCCTATCCCCTGCTCTGTACAACAAAATTTAGACACAGAAGATCGGCTCTGAGTTCGTTGACCTACGCGCTTAGCAGTAGGTATATCGAATCGTGTCTCTCCCGCACACGTTTCGTATAATCTTTCACTGTGTAATCACTGTCTATGCATAGCCTGTTTAGCTCCTTTTGTAAAGTAAATCATAACATGTAACGAATTAGCACATTTTCTTGATATATTGGATATTGTGTTCAAGACCGATAGTTGTGTTAGTTACCTAAAAATACGATCATGCAAACCGTTCTTCACCGCTTCACTGTGATGTCTACGGGCCTATTCTCGGGCACTCGACATTAAAGACTAGTTGGATATTTGTAGGTAGAATCGTACCTCACAGGCCTTAATAAATCTTGTAAATAAAGATAAAGGAAAATGTAATAATAATTTAATAACTGCACCCTGCCTATTAGGTAAGTAAAGTTAACAGAAAAACCTTGTATCGGCTTATTCGCGATACCCAAACATTCACGGAAGCAATATACCGCGCTGAAATGCAATAAGCGAACCCGGCAGATGCTATCACAACAGATGATGAAATCGTCCAATTAGATCGATATTACAATACGTAGCGAACAAAATACGAGAACAATTAGACTAACACACGTACTACACGCTACTTATGTACACTAAGTAGTACTTTTCTTGAAGACTAACGTCGTCGTAAAATATTTTTCTAAAAGAATCGATGTAGAGTGCCTGTTAACATTAAGTTTGAATATAGTAGACTTTGTTACCAGCAGAGTAATCATTTCCTATCCCTTCCTTCTTTCCTAATGTGTGGCTTAGCATAGCCAAGCCACACAATAAATAAATATTAATATTAATTATTACAATGTACCGATAAACTGCAATCGAGAGCAACACTAGTAATTACAGTTGCACAGAGTCATTTAATAGGGAAATCGCTCTTTCACCAAATTGATAGGATTGCGGAGCCATTTTGGAAGTTCCTCGAATAATCGCATTAGATTTAGCCTCGTCATTAATTTTATCATTTACGCTCGCTACTGCAACGCCATCCTAACTGTATTAGTCCGCTAACATTTGTTTGCGTTTGCTTGCTTCACTCAGCTCAATTAGATATAAAAAATAGTTTATTGAACAACTTTAACAAATGACAAAACGGGATACAATAGTTTTTTGTTCTTATTAGGTAAAAAAGTTAACTTCTACCTACTTCGATATGAGACATTACATTAAATTTATAATAACGTCTGACCAGTTACTCAAATTAGTATACGCTTTTTTAAATTTCCCTACAACATTTGAATCACACACAACTACCCATGTAGTTGATGATCATTATTCAAATATGTTCAGAAAATACACGAAGATTGTCGGTAGACATTATCTAATCTACATAATATTATTCGTTGGCAAGGACGAGTAAACTTGCTCCCTGGGAAAAATAAATAATAAGAGAGCGAACATGTTGGACAAACATAATTTATGGTGCTTTACGTTAAAGATTCAAGACTTTGACCCTGAAACAGCATACATTCACGAATAATTTAAACGTTATAGCAAAAGAAACGGATTAACCAAGAAGACTATATAATAATGTATATTCACTGTAAGAATTTTTAGATAGGATAATAAATTATCAACAGCCTGTGAAATGTGTACAATATCCAACCCGGTTTTTTTTGTACCAGTAAACCCGAAGAGACGTGGAGCCCAATTCTCGGGATGTGATATAAATATCGAATGACAGATTTCCATTCATTCGCCCATGTAAACGTCGAATTCAATATCTATATCACGTCCCGAGAATTCACTCCAGGGGTCCTATTCTCGAGACTCGAAATTGAAGTTGAGTTTGAGATTTGTATGGACATTGAAGTCGAGTTTGCGATTTGTATGGACATTAAAGTCGGGTTTGAGATTTGAATTGCCCCTCTGGGAACAATGGACAACATTTCATATTTTTAACATGTCCATATTGTTTTTTTATATGAAAATAGACATAAAATGAACGGACCCATATTTTTTCTTTTTTCAAAATTTGTTCATTTTCATGCATAAAATAATTATTAAAATTCTTTATATTCTAAATAGACGTAAGCGCCAAATGACGTCATCGGACGGCTGAATACAGCGATATTCCTTTGCTTATCATTATTTTAATAAAAAAAGGTATTACTGTCAAAGGTTAATTATACTAGTGTCAACATTGTCAACGTCATTCATTCATTCAACGTTGACAAGTTCTTTTTTTTGATGTCATGGGTTTGGCATTTCGTAAATTTAAAACTATAATGTGCTAGGCAAAGAAATATTTTACATTCTGCCGTCCGATGACGTCATCTTACGTTTTTTAATTTTTATTTTTTTTCTCAGTAAATAAGCAATATAAAAAATGTATAAATATATATTCGCGCAGCGGAAAAGTAAATAAAGAAATGGTATTTTTTGTTTCAGAGCTTAGCAATTTTGAAATGTTGTCCATTCTCGCACACTCGAACGTGAAGTCGAGTTAGAGATTTTTATGGACGAATGTACCTATGAAATCTATAAATTTGACGAGTGCTCGAGAACAGGCCCTCTGGACCTCAACTCCCTTCGACTTCTCCATTTCAATGTCAAATTAAAGTCATCCAGTCACTGCCAGCAAGACTCCTATGGTCAACAATCCAGCGTGAGGCATCTTGCGCCTGCCTAACTTAAGTCTACTCTTTCAAACACCACCACACAAAGGAGCAGAGCTGACATATGATTGCAGTTCTACGACACACGTGGCCAGGCCATTGCCACTTGAGCATGCTGATTTGTGGGGCCAAGACTTAGTAGTTTGACGTATGTATATGCTTTTACTTATCTTATAGATAATCTAAAGAATTAGAATGAAGAATGAAGAAAGATTAGAAAGAAGGAAACTTTCAATCACAAACATCATCGTTGTCCTATGGGGCCGGCTATATTTTTTTAGAATACATATTTAAAAAATGTCAATGAACACATTTTAAGTTCCATAGCTGAATAAATCGTGTAATAAACACTAAAACGAACTCTATTATAACATTATAGACGCGATGAAACAAAGCTAATTGTTATTGTGTTAATTGTGTTCATTACAATACGACCTTTTACTGTGTTGATAACTTTAATTGTGAAAATGGATTACATAATATTAGTCCTAAATAAGCCACTTAGCTTCGTCATTATTTTCACAGTAGATATATACGTTATTTACCTACTGTCTTATTATTACCCATCGATTAATAGCTTTACTGATTGGTTAATTTACTAACAATCTAGCTAGTTACAAGTCTTGCACGTATTTCTGAGCCTAAAAGTATTGTTAAATTTGCCAGGAGTGAAGTGTCTTAACATATTATTCAGGTCTATCAGTGAATACCATAAATTAATATGGTTCTAATCTCATTTGACTACTCTACTTACTGTTAATAACAAGTGTAAATAAAAGTTTCGAAAACAACCACGTTTATCTTCACAATATCAATTATGTACAATAGGCTTTAGCCGATAGGTATTAACTTTAGTATCGGTAGTCTTTATGAGCCATAATTTGGCTTTAGGCCATTACGTGTTAGAACGTTAAAAGAGGGGACGTATAAAACTCATACATCCCAGCAGTCTAATCGCAGATCTGATATTGAATTACATGCCTAAACGAGTATACGAATTGAGTGACTTTATCCAAACATACAATGACTCAGAGGAAGACATCCCCGCCACGCTATTCAGGTATTTCATGGCGTCAATGAAAGGCAATCTTACAAACGATTACAGAATATGTATTTTTAAAATGCATAAAAGCGAGAGCTGTGCCAAATTTCTCGAATTAGAGACGGGTCTGCTGAAATTGTTCCATTCGCGACTTAATTAACGAGAAGCAAATGAGGCAGCCGTAAACACAAACTCCATTTCTGCCTTGAACGAAGCTACCATTATAATGAACACTGTAAAGTGAACCTTCTGAAGTTATCCAAAGGTCATAGCGTCATTCTGGAAGACTAATGTTGGAAGTTTCACGGTAAACTTTAATTCACCTAAATGTTTTATTTTGCACTGCCGTTCAGAAAGATTTTTACGATTTCTAGAGGGAATAGAGTAGGTATGTTAGCGGACAAATACAAGCCATCTAATTTTTCTTTGGTAAAAATCACGTAAAACATTATCTTATTTTTGAGTGCGAATCAGGAAAACAAACGCAAAGATATGCTGAAGAAATGATAAACTAAATGCTAAGGCATTTGCCTTAGCTAAATACTTTGTTGAAATACCTTAGCAGGAAAAACTGGTAGTTTCTACGAGGAACCAGCTTGTTCTAAAATAGGAGCAGCATTCCGGAAGCGCGTATCCGTCGCGCAGTGACGGTCGCCCCGCGGCGGATAGACAGCACATTTTGCATCGCATACCGTTTGCACGATATCTTCCAAGCACGGTGGTCAAGGTCTCACAGTTTTATTTTTTTAATGTAAAAGAGAAACAAATGGTTCATTTGATATGGTACCTGATCATAACCATTGATGGTATCTAATTAACCAATGGAGCGTATAGTCAAAGGGCACAAGTCTTTGTCAGACGAATCAGCACGCTGAAATGGCCATGGGCCGACCACGCCTGCCAGCAGTAGTAGTAGTTTAGGTAGTATCGTTAGAATATAACTTGTGTTGGACTACCAGTTAGTGTAGGATAAGTACAACAACGGTGATGCCGACTATATGTGCTGGCAGTGACAGAATAATAATAATAATAATTCCCACAACATCTCATACGTTGACCTGATTCCGTACTAAGTAGCTTAAGCACTTGTGTTACAGATATCAGACAACAGAGGAACACAAATATATACTTAAATACATATAATACGCCCAGACACTGAACAAACACAAGTGTTCTTCGCACGAATGTTTGTCCAGGATGGTGATCGAACCCACGACCTTTGGCGTAAGAGGCAGGGTCACTACCAATTGCGCCATCCGGTCAGTCATTAGATAGATAGATAGATATACTTTATTGCACAAAAAACATAACTTTAAAAGGCATTACATAAACTTAATTGTACAATTTCGGCGGTCTTATCGCTGGAAGCGATTTCTACCAGACAACCTTCAGGCAAAGGACATTTGATAGTAGAGGAGGGGTAGGTGGTGCAATATTGAAAAAGGGAAATAAGAGTGAACTGTATATATATATATTAAAATATTTATAATGCTAATACATAAATAAACAAAATATTATATACTAATCAATAAATATGTTATGCTTGGATAAAATAATATAAAGTACTAGATTAGATTAGTCATCGATGGATCAACGAAACCATGAGAGTACCATGGAACTCAATATGCCAAAACACAGCTAAATCTGGAAACAAACCACAAAGGACTGGAAATATTGCCTGCTGGGATTTCAGAAGCCCAGACCGCAGAGAAGGCAAAAGTAAGAAAACTTAACTTACTTAACTACATACTTGTAAGTAAGTTATAAGATCAAGGATCTTAATGTCTGAGAGATAAGTCGACTCACAAAACTAGTAGAGACAAAGTTCCAAGAAAGTTGTTTACTTGTTCTTACGTCGTTATTTCTGTTAGTAGCAGCGCTAGCCTGCAAGAATATTGAAAACTACTTAAGTTTCCGATCACAAGTCTGCAGCAGGAAGCTTAGTGATTGATTATTTCCGACATCAGACGTCTGGAGCCGTTACAGTTTACTCAGCAATAAGCACAGCGCTTGCCTTTGCAATATATTCATAGAAAGATTGCTTGAATAACTCATATGCAACTTCTATTGCTTTGCTAGTCGCCAAACTTTATTTCTATTTATCAGCGGAGTATTAGATCCAGCAACAAGAAATTATTCGATAAAGCTATTCTACGAGTTATTGAAACATACTATGATTACATGTGTGTTCCCGATAGGAAAGTTGCTTAGACCCCATATTATGCTTATTGAAGAGTTACTGAAAATTTATATAAGTAGTTTACGAATGTCAACGTGTTTACTGTTGTTTCTATTAACACTATGAAGGTAGTATTATACTTCCGTGCAGCATTAGAATAGTTATTTACGGGATTTCTACCATGTACTTTATTTATGAGTTTCCGATAAATAAAACTACAGTTACTCCGTGACCATGCGCTTGCAACAGTGCCGAAATATCGGAAACTCAAAAATAAGGTACATGATAGAAATCCCGTAAATAACTATTCTAATGTTAGTGACCATGATAGTTTAAAACAATATTCCGTGCAGCATGTTTTAGAGTCAACTAAACACTCCTTTTTACCCATAACACAAGTAATACATCAGCCAGAGGTTTTATTTGACCGGTGATACGTTATCTGTTTTATTTGAACTGATTACAAATGAATTACTTTTATCAATATATTCAATCTTTACAAGTGTATCAAAACAATGTTCAAGATAAAAGACTTGTTGAGTCGTGTTTAAGAAACAATGATAGTAAAAAGCACTCAACTGACTCACGGTACAGCGCCATTCTTCATTAAGGTGACGGGTAGGGCACACTAGCGACGCCAATCGATTTCGATTCGAATCGGTTCGTTTTTGTACCCGAAAAAATTTTCGCGTACGCGTTGGACCCAACATTTTTGCATGGTTATTTAATAAATAGTATAAGTGTTTGCCAAGAGGTTGTAACCCCGAAATTGTTTAAAATTGATCCGGTTTAGTAGCTAAAAATTAAAATCGATTGGCGTCGCTAGTGTGCCCTACCCGTCACCTTAATATAAAAATATCCTTCTTCGTATATGGACTCGTATGTATGTAAGTACAGTCAATAACCTTGACTGTACTTACATACATACCCGTCACCTTAATATAAAAATATCCTTCTTCGTATATGGACTCGTATGTATGTAAGTACAGTCAAGGTTAATATTAGGCAGTGACTAAATAGTGTGCTCGGTAACGCCATAGAATATTAACCTATTGATAGACCGATTGTCTGCTACATACATTATGCATAATCACGTTCATTCGTATTATTTACATTCACGCTAGATTAGGTAATTTCGAGATTTAGTTTAATGATTAGTTATTTTGATGCTTTGTTTTATTGCTAAAATTAATTTGTTAATTTAAGTCCATTTTTCTCTTCGTTTCTGCCTAAGATACAGGAAATTCCTAGTTTAGGCAGTAAACTTAAAATTGTTCCCTAAGTTTAAGTAGATTATAAATCTTTTATGTTCTAAAGATTTTTCAATTAATTTTATTTATTATTTATTTATAATACTTTATTAACCAGTGATATGCTGTCTACTATCTATATGTAAGAAATGAGTCAATAAACGATTATTATTATTATTTTCAGTATTCGACAACTTAAGTAATCAGGACACGAAGTCGCCGGGACAGTACGTATAGAAACATTTTATATCTTGCTACAGGTTGTATGAGTAATACAAGATCCCTTATACGTAGCACCACCGACAGCAGGCCTCAGGGCCAGCTAGTGCCGAGGCTCACAGGCGTGTCGGCCAATGTCAATTATTAAGTTCACGATACATACGTGTGCCGATGTATTACAAACTAGTGGTTCACCCTCACTTCATTTCGAAACTTATTTTTGCGAATCCCGGATTATAGTTTTGTCAGTTCCTGTATCAATAGATGGCGCTGGGTGTCGATTAAAACGCGCAGGTATTTCTTCTACTCATAAGCCTAATCGTTATCTATTCAAATTAACTAGTTATTTACCATTTATATAACATTGTTGATTAAATATTATCGCGTCGGGGGACCGCTCCTTACCTACCTATAATATGTACTCGTATGCTTTAACAAAACTTTATGCTCATATGTATTATGCAGAGCGGCCTCCCATGCGACAAATAACCAAAAATGTTCATACGTAGGGCAGTCAAGAGCAATTTTAATTTATTTTTGGAATTTTTGTTGGGGGTTTTTAAAATTTTAATTTATTTTTTTACTAACACTCATATGACTCAGGCAAGCTAGGGAGAACGAGAGAAAACTCGGGGAAATTCAGGTCCCAGGAAAACATTTTCAATATCGAAAGCTTATAAAACGAGGAGCGCCCGGGTTTACCTACCTGTAATCTCTGCCTAAGGTCAGAGTTCAGAAAAGACGTGTGATAAAAAAGGTAAGTATGGATGTTAAATAAAAGAGCTCACCAGTGCCATAAAAAGCCTTTTCTGCGCCCTGTGCGAACTTCTAAAATTATAGAAGTCGGGAAACACGAGGTTCAAGACTTTATTTGCCGCCCAGTAAAAAGTGCCGGGGGCGCCAATACGCTACAATACTGCTAGGGGCGAAGCGGGAACTTATTACGAGGAACTAGTCACGCCTGTCTGGCCAATTTTGCGCCCCCAGTCTATGGCTGTGCCTGGGCACTCTCTCTGGCACCGCCACGCCCCATTTACGGCACTGGAGCTCGGAAAAGATCATGCGCGCCTTTAGAATGAAAAGTCTCAGGTTCGAATTCGAACACCTCAAAATTTTTGAAATCTATGTGCGTATTTCTATCACTTTAGCTTTGTGAGGGAACCTGGAGGTCTACTACGCCAAACGATATCGATTTATTCGTAACGATACGACAGTTGTTCGAAATATTCGCTAATACCCTACTATAAGAAATGTTCGTAATCTGTATCGATTATCGTAAGTATAGAGAATAAATCTTGCCATTTTATCTAAAATAAGAAAAAAATTGAGGGCGCTGCATGTTATTTTGTCTAAATATATGAACCTACCATAATATTTATAAGAAGAAATTAACTTTCCACTTCGAGGTAGTTACTTACCATTTAGTGGATATATACTTTGATTTATGTAAATCAAATCCAATCGTCACCACAACCGAAATATATTTAACAGTGGTGCAAGATACTAGCCCGGAGAAGAAAATATGGGTCATTAAATTCAAAATCACAATGAAACGATACTCTTCACGATAACATCAGAGACGTCGTAGGAATGTTCGTCGATTTGACATTTGTGAAGCTGTCAAATTCAATTATTCGTATCGATAAAAGCTGTGTAAGAGTAGGGTTTTTGCAAGAACTGTCAAAGTAATATCGTTCGTAGATTCGTATAAACGACAGTCGATACGATGTTACTTATAGTAGGCCTCGACACGATTATTGGCACGATATATCGTTTATCGTTTGGCGTAGTAGACCCACTGAACATTTCTTTGAACACAGCACTGACAGTAGATAAAAATTGGTATCTAACTTTCATGCATTACACAGATATTAACGCAAACATATGGTAGATTTCTTTCTAGTGAAAAAAAAACAATGAACAAATTTAGTAGGTATAATCATTCATTCATATTGTTTATTGCACTCCATATGTTACAAAAGGTGGTAAGAAACATACATAGTATATAAGTATTTATTGTAATTTAGATTAAACTATTAATGTTTCAATATATATTATATTACTCTACTATTATAAGTATTATGAAGTGGATATTACCTATTATTATATTTACTACTTATCATATTTCATTGTGTGTATTAGGTATGTTATTTTTTAATTAGGCATAATATAATAATTAAGTTTTAAGTATTGCACATGTTTTATACACTAAGGCTAGATTAGACCAATCTTTATTAGAATAATCAATAGTATATGTCAGATTTCATTGGAATGACAGCTCTATACCATAGGTTTAGTATCGTAAAAAGATTGGTGGTTTTGGCCCTAAAGGGTACTATTTAAATACTATATTTAATATACTATGTACACAACATGTAATATAATGATTGATGTAATTTGTATAAATAAACTAAATAATAGTACCTGGTACAGAACTGGATTTTCCTCTAGGTACATCATCAGAAAAGAAACATTACAAATTCATTATGTTAATAACAATAAATAAAAAGAGAAATACTAACATAAATGTTATCATTAAAATGATCAATGGAGGCAATCTTTGGGATTTTCTTAATACTCTATTACCATTACTTGCAGCTTATGATAAGATAGCTTTATCGAAAATAATAAAAATGTTAAAACATTGCCCTAAATGTCACAAGGAAATGGATGATCATTATGAAATACAATACCTAGTTCACTAAGGGCCCATTCTACAAACATGACAGTTATAAGATAATAACTATCTGCAGGAGAATTTACTCCATTACTCTATTTTCATAATAAACTAAATTGTGTTTGTTCAAAGCCAGTATAGCTATTACCATATCTCACGTGTGAATGAATGAATAACATACTAAACAGGTAAATAAGAATGTGTATTATTTTTAGGTTCATCATAATGACACCGGGATATTTTTGAAAATTAGGGTTAAATACAGGTAAATTCCAGAAGTCAAAAACAGCTGTGACAATGACAACGGCACTTTAAATTTTAGCTATTCTGTCAAATTTGAATTATAACGATTTACGATTAGAATAGGCGTGGATGAGTAGTAGGTATAACAGATGTTTATTTGAGACTGCATATAACTGCACTATGCCATATATTTATTGTTGGATAAAGTTTTGACAAATCGGGCCTAACTTATTTATCTTATTCTGAAATGTCATGCTATAGGTATTATACGTCTGCACTCAGAGATGTCATTTAAGCTAATGTTCATTAACTTTAATATGCATGTTTGTGAAAAAAATCCATTTTTCTTTCCTTTACATGACAACATACTTGGGAAGAACAGAAGCAGGGATAAGTGCAAACTATATATACCTGCACAAAGATTGCAAATATATTCCAACAATGTGTACTGTAATGCCATTAAGATCTATAATAATCTCCCTGCAAGAGGTAGAGAACAGCCAATAAACAAGTTTAAATATTTATTAAATAATTGGCTTCCACAAGAGTGCTTCTATTCAATTAAGGAATACTTAGATTTAAACTCAAATGAATGCATGTTTAACTTATAAACATTTTGACATACAATAAATGTAATGTTAATGTAAATAATAAATAATATTTAATTTAATTCATTAGCTTTGTAATAAGTAGTAGAAATTTTACTATGCATGATTTCTATGCCATCAGTGGCAGAATATGTTGATCTTTATTTTGCTTTAAGAACACATGTACCATATTCTTGGAAATAAACCTTGGAAAAATAAAAAAATGTCAATATTTTTTCTTAAGTAGCCAACTAAATTAATCAACGACTCTGAGTGTGGCAGTTATATCTTTAAGCTACAATGGGTATAACAGAGTAGACATAAAAAAATAATAAATTTGTCATGTTGTAGACAACTAAGGCCACCATTAGAACCAATGTAAACAAATAGCAAACAAGTTATTCCCCAATAACCACATATTTTCTAGGTCTAGGGCTGAATAAATAATGGGTAGATTACAATCAACACTCGAGCTTTGGGCCGTGGCCTTGCCTGACAGGGTTAAGGTTAACACTTACACCACATAACACTCAATACACTGTCGTGATAATCATTTTAAATTTATAACAAGGGCAAAATATGTAATGTTTTATACAAATACATGTATATACCGAACAGAGTCTAGAGTCTGTTATATGCATTTTAGAGTGGATATAACCAAATTCATCATACCCACTATTTTTTTTACAACTTCAATTTAAAGCTTAATTAAAGTATCAATTTCTATCATTGATAACATAATAGAGCATTTGACTCGCAACGTAACAATGTCATAATAACTGAGTTGGAATAAATTAGAACCAGGAAAATTAGATGCATTACACAAAATGTAGCTATATAGACAACTAAAACTATCTAGTTTCATTGTATAAATTCATGTTATCGAGCCTGTTACCTGTTTTTGTATACATTAACATTTTGACTACCACTTTAGTATAATGAATGAATGAGCTATGCAGGCTAAGAAAAATAAAATTAGCTTAAAACATGTAAATGTACAACCATTAAGTCTCTTAGCCCATACTTTACAGAGGCACTGAGTTATAAAAGTTGTGTCTAACCTGAGAAAAAGAAGTAATCAGTCTAGAAGTTTGAGTTTATTCATCACATACAAACAAATCTTTTCTATTAACATTAAGATTGAATATAGTAGACTTTGTTACCAGCGAGTTCTTTCTTCATGTGTGCTTGTAATGTAAGTATTAATTATTGTACTCACGCTGATTCATCTTGAGCACCATGGCCCGGTACAGCCTCGAGAACGGCGCCATCACGTTATGGTTGTGGAAAAAACGGTGAAAACACTCTGATACCGACATTGTATCAACACTCAGTTCTCAGGACACTACTAGGTAGACTTTGTCTACTCCATCGGCTGTTTACAACCTAATAAAACACTAAATTTGACACACATTATCACCGCATAGGTATTGCGATTTTACGAGACGAAAATCACAAGTAAACAACGAGTTCTATGTTCGAGAAAGGCGACATTTTTTTCGAGCACTCGGGGGTTTTTTATCGTTTTGTTACCACGCTGGGATTTGATGAGGGGTCGATGGAGTTGTTTTGTGGTCTTTTTGAACCGTTTTTACATGTTGACATCACAATAACTGTTACCTACGCGAGCGAGCGATCAGAGCGATCGATTCTTCCACCGCCCACACAGCTAGTGATGTAATTGCGCTGTCAGAGAACATACATCGATATCGGTAAATATGGTAAGTTGCTCTATGGGCTGATGACCAGATCCGATCATAATATATTTGTTTAACTAATTTGTTAAAAAGTATCAATATTCTTGAGTTCGTGATTTTTTTAGTGTGTGTCTAAATCATAGGTAGCTTCAATTAGGTCACAAGTTGAAAAAGCCCAAAAAATCGTTTCTGTTGGTATGGCTTGAGTAAGAAAAATATCAATCCGATAACCGATCTAATCTTTCTAGAGTGGAAAAAACGGACAATGAAAGCCAAACATTGATTATAAAAAAGGCTTAAGCAGATAAATGATAATTTTGTCAAGGAATTAAGTTGGGGTCCATTTCAAACTTAATATTTAAGTATCTCTTCATTTATAATTTTAATATTTTATAATTTTATATTGCATTTTTATTATACTTAAGTATAATGTATTTTAGGGCCTAAAATTTTGACACATGACCTGTGAGGCTTCTTTTATATAAATAATTCAAAATACATAATTACTTGCAGCACAAGAAACTAAATCTAACAGAGGTTACCTTTTTAAGAAGGCAGGTATTAATTGAAACATTTGAATATGCTCGTCTGCCACCTATCACATAAAAAATGTTTGAGATACTAACGGAGTTTGCATGCCATGCCACTAGGACTATAATAATCATAATTAAGGTCAAAGAATGGAGTCGACGAAGTGTGACATTGTGTGACAAGGGGGCAAGAGAAGTCCTTAACTTCGTGACGTCGCACAATATGGAGGAAATCCCACAAAATGGCCAAATGTGGCAAAAACAGGGGAAGGGATAAAAAAAAAGAAGTACGTTAAACACAATTTATGGATGGTCACCAAGTGACAGTGGATTCATTATTAAATGATGATGTCCAAGTCTTGAAAAAACAAATGTTTTCAAGACTTAATTGATGAATTTTAAACATGAACGCCGGAATCCCCCAACCCAAATGCCAAACGCTGAATATTTAGAAAATATATTACAACGAGCCACTGGCTTCTCTGATTTTTAATTAAATGGACTAAACTGACTGATGCAAGTGTCAAATTCCCTTACATTTTGACATTTTTTCATTTGCCAAAAGAAGTCAAAATATATGTTAAGTTCCCTCACCGTGCGTGGGATTAGGTGAAACAAAAAAAAAATGGGAAGTTCTCATATCAATGGCATAGTTCAGATTACCCCATTATTATCACAGGTTTTTGACGCTATAACTTAAACATAGCTCCCCTAATTATAAATAGAGGACTAAGGATAGCCATTGAACCAACTTCGTGCCGGCCCCTTTTAACATTGCGTGTTGGAACGGGATGACATGAGCATTAGTGTGGTGTGGTAAACACTTAGATCGCGATATATAATAAGGTGGTTAATGTCTACTTTATAATTGACTGCCTTCCCTTATTACGAATACGATATTTCTTTCCTCTACCCAAAGGTTGTTTGGAAGAAATCGCTATAAGCGATAAGACCGCCTTATTGTACTGTCTGTTGTTGTTGTTGTATCATGCTTGTATTTTATTTTTGTGCAATAAAGAATATCTATCTATCTATCTATCTATTAATTAGGGTGGTGACTTTCAAAGAAAAATTAATAACTTAACACACTTTTTAATTTTCAAGTTTTGACACGTTATATCGATATAAATATCGAAAACTGGCAGCACTACAAATACCGCACAGAGTCGCCACGCATTGGCAGATATGGGAACTATTTGACGTTTCATTGACATAGGTAGAAAAGAGGAAGGATCCAATTCAAAAAGTTTAGTTGCAAAAATAATTATTTTCAATATTAACTAAACTGATTGCCACAAACTCATATTATTACCCACGAAGCTATAGATCTATAGCTTCGTGTTTTTATTACCTTACTCCTTCTATAAGCCTTATTCTATATACAAACTATTAGTAGGTACTAGGAGCATGGACTAATTATATGCTAGGACTAAGTATAATGTATGTATGAAATATTATATATTATTTGAAAAGATATCCCGCTATTATAATTATGAAATTTGTATTTTAAAGCTATAATTGTGATGTAGAAAAGCAAAAACGCTTTTCATGTGCACAAATTATAAAAAAAAGTAAAAAAACTAAAACCCAACTACGACAAAAAACGTCGCTGAAAAAGTATAAAACAAGCCTTCGTTGTCAATTTATGCAATATTCACTATGTAGAGATAAAATTTCATGTTTGGAAATCCGCAGTCACACGTTGTCAAAGGGTAGTATATTTAACGTGTGACTACGCCTTTCCAAACATGAAATTTTATCTCTACATAGTGAATATTGCATAAATTGACAACGAAGGCTTGTTTTATACTTTTTCAGCGACGTTTTTTGTCGTAGTTGGGTTTTAGTTTTTTTACTTTTATTTTATTTGTACTATTTTGGTGTCCAAGTGCTAGTAATATATATATATTCAAAATGTACAAGTCAAGCGCTTTCAAATGATACCAAACACGGCATATTTATCATAACTTTATTTTTTTACTCTGTATGTTTTGTCCGCTAGAGGGCGCCACATTAGATTTTGTGAAACTTCATATAGCCTATAACCAGCGGACGATCAAGACGCTTATAATGATATGTCATTTGTCGAATTCTGATAAGTAGTTAAGAAGTTACGTGGAAACAGATGAACATACATACATACATACAAACATACATACATACATACATACATACATAGCCTGTCAAAATCATAACCCTCCTTTTGCTTTGCCGTAGTCGGGTAAAAACTATGGTTAGTTAGGTACCTACCTATCTCTACCATCGACGTAAGCAGTATTATAAGTTCATGATCTCTACTGGTACGAACATTTAAGTCTATGGTACTTATACTTATCGTACCCACTCTTGTTAAGGTTGGAAGCACTGGAAGTTGAAGACGAGTAGGTACATCTACCTCGGACAAAAAGTCCAGCTTGGTTCCAGAAAGAGGTCGATCGACGAATCCAACTGGGCTGGGCAGCGTTCGGGAAGCTACGATATTTTCGGCCCATCTACCGCAGTGTCTCAAGACGAAAGTCTTCAATGCGTGTGTGTCGCCAGTAATGACATACGGAACCGAAACGTGGCCGCTTACAATGTGCCGATTTAAGGAGGCTCAAAGTCACCCAGAGAGCAATGGAGAGGGCTATGCTCGGAGTCTCCCTGCGTGATCGTATCAGATATGATGAGATCCGCAGGAGAACTAAGGTCACAGACATAGTCCAAAGGATTGCATGCCTGAAGTGGCAATGGGCAGGGCACATAGCGAGGAGAAGAGACGGCCGTTGGGGCGGAAAGGTCCTCGAATGGAGGCCACGTACAGGAAGTCGCAGCAGTGGCAGGCCCCCCACAAGGTGGACCGGCGATCTTGTGAAGATCGCAGGAATCCATTGGATGCGGGCGGCACAGGAACGGTCTGTGTGGAGAACATTGGGGGAGGCCTATGTCCAGCAGTGAACGTCTATTGGCTGAAATGATGGTGATGACGATGATGACTTCCACTTACCATACCATAAAACTACATATAAAGAATCGTTATTAGGTTACATAGGGTTACATAGTAAAATATCAGCCTATAAACTGTCCCACTGCAGGGCAAAGGCCCCCATTATAGAAATCAAGTTATCGCTACTATTATGGGATTAGGCTTAATCACCACGCTTGCCAAATGCGGATTGGAGATCACAAACCCGAGCTATATTATGTTCGAAAAATTCGAAACATACTTTTTCGCTCGACCCGGGAATCGAACCCAGGACCCCGAGATCACCACGGCCCGGTACTTAACCCACTAGACCACCAGGGCATTAGGTTAGGTTAGGTTAGGGTTACATACTTTCTTTCAAGTATTAAGCACGTCATCTCTAGGTAAAATGGTTCAGTAACTGCTTCTTAGACAATTATCTGCATAAGTTACTCCATGGTGACTGCGTCACTGAACGCTATATTGGTAATTATTGCGAATATGTGCAGTAAGTAGTGGGTCGAATCTGTCGATGAATGGGAAAACATTAAAACCTCCCTTAACTTGATAAAATGTACAAACATTGCATAAATCGAAAAATGTACATAGTTAGTCCCAACACATTACACCTTCGCAGAAATTAGGCCTGTAATTACACTGGCCACAGACTGGTTAATAGTGACAAACGCTGTCCGTACTTATCTATTGGCATTTGGCACACCCACTGGCCGTTTGGCTGACGCGAAGCTTCGGAACTGCCAACTCAGTAGAGAGTCTGGTGCGGGTGTTTTTGTTGATGATAGGTGCTATTACAGTCCTGGTATGAAAGATAGCGGCCTTCTTTCATATCAACCTGTCTGAATTTTTTTGACATAAAATTATTAAGATGACGTGTAGGGCACACTAGCGACGCCAATCGATTTTAATTTTTAGCTACTAAACGGGACCTATTTTAAACGATTTCGGGGTTACAACATCTCGGCAAACACTTATACTATTTATTAAATAACCATGCACAGATATTGGGTTCGTTTTTGTACGCGAAAAATTGATTGAATGCGTGAATCTATTTTCCAAGTACAAGTTGGACCCAACATTTTTGCATGGTTATTTAATAAATACAAATTTGTTGAAATAGATCTGGTTTAGAAGCTAAAAATTCAAATCGATTGGCGTCGTCGTCGATTGGAGTGTGCCCTACCCGTCACCTTAATTATATTATTCAATTAGGTAGATAGGTATATAATCTTTGGCAGACCGGGCCTAGGTGAAATAAATTTAGTAGATGGTGGAGTACGTACTTACTGCCCCCCTCTTTGTGCAGGCGCTTTTTCTAAAATCCCATAAGACCCATTTGACGCCATGTAGAGACGAGTTGTTCAGATTGTTGGCGATCCCGATATCACGGACAAATTAGAGTCGTTGGAGACGCGAAGAGATTTTGGCTCTCTTTGCATCTTCTATAGGCTCTACCATGGAGAGTGCTCTGAGGTTGTTTGTTCAATGTCATACCAGGGTTACCATTCTACAATCGCACGACTAGACGCCGAGGTAAACTTCACCCATCCTAACTGGGACTAATTAGGTAATCCCTTCCAGAATGCTTCGTTTCCAGCGCTCTCATTTTCCACGCTCGTGCAAACTCTGGAATGAGCTTCCCACCGCGGTGTTCCCTGATCGCTACGACATGTCGTTTATTAAACGAGGTTTGAAAGGAGTTTTTCTTTCACGAAAGGAAGCGGTATGACTGTGCCCCGGCATTGTTGATGTGTTTAAGCGGTGGTTATCATTTACCATAAGATGAGCAGAATGCTCATCTGCATATTTTCGCAATAAAAAAATTAATTGTATTAGCCTTAACCCATATCTTTAGTCGTGAATTGATCTGTGACAGTGATTTATCGGTATGCAAATGCAAACCCAATATAAAAACAATGTACCTATTGTATCCTTAGATTAAATTAAAATTAATCTAAGATTGTATCTATCAAGATGTGAGAATAAGAGTTAATAATCCAAGCACTTTTCATCGGCGAGTTTGAATGGAAGTCAATCAGAGCCATACACGATTGTATATTGTATTGTGGGGGTTTATGAGAGTTACCTACCTAGCAACTAGGATATCTTTGTTATGAATCAATTGCTCGAAAATATGATGAAATAATATTTCAGTTCTTTCAATATTTCCTTTTATCACTGATCTCAATAAATTCCAACCAGGAGCCTAATTCTCGGGCTATTGATATTTTGAAAACATGGCGGATATCACCTGAAAACCATACAAAAAAACTACATTTTAGTGATATATGTCGTATGAAAATAAATGCCACGAGCTCGAGAATTGGGGTCTTGGGCTCCTGGTGATAAATATATCACGCAGTACTTCCTTCCAAATGTTTGTTGCTGTAAGACTTCATAATAGGCTAACGCTTGACGACAATCGCACCTGATGGAAAGCGACAATGAGGTCTAGGATGATAAGCGTTATATAGAAGATGCCTGGAGCCCAATTCTCGGGCTCGTGACATTTAAGCCGACTAGATAAGACTTTCAATCGGGAGGATGGATTTAAAATATCATCGACATGGAATCCAGTAATTAACAAGTGCAAACCCCGTGCTAGGCCGTTACTAACGCAAACAAACACCGATACTGTTAGTGTAGTGTGTCGGAGTAGCTTCACTGACAATTCATTTAGTGGCGAATTAATATCAAAAAATGTGAGGGTGTCCGAAGATTCACAGCCCGGCCCCAGCAGACGACGCCGTGCTCCGCCAGTCCGCTCGTGACCACGGCTGCTGTAACGTAGCCGAAACGTCGAGCCAAATATGTGAGTACACAATGTTGTTTCACATAATAAATAACGTGTTAATCCCCGTATTGATACCTACATTATAACCGGTTCCCGGTCCTAAGCTGGCACTTCGGAATCCTTGGTCCGCTAATCCACTTTCCTGCTACATCTTTCTCAGCTTCGCAGGGTAATTCACAACCATTACAGTGAGGTTTTGGCACGCGTGTCATCCCAAGCCAAACCTTTTTGGGTCTGCCATTTCTACCGGGATTGGCGGTGGTGGCAATATATTATTTGATAGAAATGGGGTGAGCCTTGCGTCTCATAGCCACTGCGATCAGTAGATGATCTATTGTGGCAGCCCCAAAACCTATTACAGCACCTCATGTAGCTCCAGTTCCAGGATAAACTCGAGAATGGAGCTTATAGGGGAGCTTTTGATCTCGTCTGCCGAGATCATGTGTGCACCTAAATCCCGGCTTCTGCACCGGTGCAGCGCTATGCACTCGCCGAGGACGTGGACAATCGTTTCATCGTCCTCGCGACAGAACTTGCAGATGCGGTGGTAGCATGGCCAGACATTTGTTGTTAATATAGCTGTCTGTTTTCAGTGGAACATGGCGCACTGCTACCTACTCCGATCATGCTCATTATGTAACCTTTTTCTTTGTTATTACCGATTTTAGATAAGCGGTGGAACTCTGTAATTGGCTAGTGTATTCATATAACTTACTTTAGCATGTAGGTAAGATCACGTAAGCGTATTTAAAGCTGTTAAGTTTCCAAATAAATTAATTAATAAAAACGTTAGGTACATGTTCCTTACGTTTATTTTTTAAAAGTGTCATCCTTGTTCATGTGTTTATTTTTAAACATATATGATTGATGGCAGGCGAGAAGTCGTATCACCTGATGGTAAGCGATTGTCACCGTCCAATAGACACCATAACATCAGTGGAGTCACAAATGCGCTGCCAAGTTTTGAACCTCCCATTCCCCCGGATTGAGCCTACCCTCACTGGACCGGCTTTTTGTGAGGCCGTGTCCTGAGTGATATCACTCCAGTTGGGCTAAAGCGTCATTCATACCGAAGCGTAGCTCTTCCACGGTAGGTATATTTGTGACGGTATACTTTTAAATGTAAATTAATCATCAAGAGCGTATAACAGTTAAAAAATAAAAATAATAATCCTCCAACCGATTACGGCTACGGCGGCCAATCTCAACGATCAGCCACGTACGCAGGATATATACTCAAGTGTGTGCGCAAACACAAGTGCACTCTCTATTCCCTTACCCTCATATTCCGATGGGACACTACTGTGACACGACCAGAGAGGGATTGGGCGCAGGACCAACGGCTTAACGTGCTTTCCGAGGCACGGGGGTACAAGACCGCCAATTTCCAGACTCCGGGCTGCCACTAAGAATTTCTTACTGAAAACTTAGGTACAAATTTTTGGCCCGACCCGGGGATCGAACCCGGGACCTCTTGCGCAGCCGTCGCTTTAAAGTGCGACCCACTAACCACTGCGCCACCGAGGCAGTCAAACAGCATAATAGTAGTAGGTAGTCGAGCAGTATAACAGTTAATTAACAAGCAATTAGTAGTAAGTATTGTGTACTAAGTTATGCATATCTCATTTATTTTGATACGTTGCGGCCCTTGTTACGCCAACACTAATCCAGCTTTCAGCTTTCATATTTGTTTGATAGTTGGTCTGAATAATAAACTATCGAGGCATTTTATTGCAGTAATACTCTGAAACATATGTCAGAGTTATTACAAAAAATAAAAGTAAATATCGCTTGTCGAAAAAATATTTTTTGGTATAGCAATATTTTACAATTTATTCTATAAAAATCACGCACTTAAAATCCTTCTCATGTTCAGCCGGGAATTGAACCCACACTTCCACGTTTCGGGTGGCTATTTTCTATATATGTGATGATATATTTTTTGAATTCATACTATATATCATACATTTAGCTGATTCCGTACTAACTAGCTTAAGTAGTACTAGTAAGTTCCGTACTTATAGTATGCGTAACACTACATGTGTTATGGATACGCAACACATGTAGTGTTACGGATATCACAATTATTAAAAAAATAGGATATTATGATAAATGTTTTCCACAACTTTATTATTTCACTCCTGCCTCGTTGGGTGCCAATTACCGATAAGCATCGGCCTAATTAACGCCAGTTTTACATTAATTAACTGTAACCGTTGTCCATTTGTATTCTCTGTCAGAGATTGATGTATTATTTAAAATACTCTAAATAATGAAGTAGTAAAGCGCGTCGCCCGGCAAATCAGGCAGCACCGCCCCCAACCTCTAGTCGCCCACACGACCAACGAGGCAGCACCGTCGCCAACGTATTGTCGCTAACACGACAATCGAAGCAGCACTGCCACCAACCTTTTGTCACCCACCCGAGCTTTGTCTCTTGTACAAGGCACAGGTTCGCCCGTGTGTGGAATATTGCTCCCATCTCTGGGATGGTTCTGCTAAGTACTTGCTGGAGGCTCTCTATAGGTTGCAGCGACGTGCTATCCGTATTGTTGGAAATTATGAGGTGACTAAGTCCCTAGAACCTCTTCAGCTACGTAAATACATTGCCAGTCTAAGTGTTCTCTTCCGCCTCTATAATGGGGAATGCTCTGATGAGTTATTTCAACTTATCCCATCCTCCCCTTTCCACTTCCGAACAACACGTGCTGGACAGCGTTGCCATCCGCATACCATCCAGACAATGGCGGCGCGCACCAAGAGGTTTGGCTCCTCGTTCTTGCCCCGAGCCATCGAGGCATGGAATGCTCTCCCAGCTCATGTGTTTCCTCCTTCATACAATCCGGGGTCTTTTAGGCGGGGCGTGAAACGGCATCTCAGCAGGCCATTAGGGTGAGGATGGCAGACACAATGGGTTCTTTGTTAGTTCTTTTGTGCCTGTCAGCCTCATATTTGGATTTCACGGCCGCTTACCATCAGGCGGAGTGAGGTCATCCTGATTGGCCTTTCTATAAAAAAATAAAATAAAACGAGGCAGCACCGTCGCCAACCTTTTGTCACTTACACGACAAACGAGGCAGCACCGCCGCCAACCTCTTGTCGCCCTCACGACAAACGAGGCAGCACTGCCACCAAACTTTTGTCGCCCACACGACAAACGAGGCAGCAACGCCGCCAACCTCTTGTCGCCCTCACGACAAACGAGGCAGCACTGCCACCAAACTTTTGTCGCCCACACGATAAACGAGGCAGCACTGCCACCAAACTTTTGTCGCCCACACGACAAACGAGGCAGCAACGCCGCCAACCTCTTGACGCCCACACGACAAACGAGCCAGCACTGCCACCAAACTTTTGTCGCCCACACGACAAACGAGGCAGCAACGCCGCGAACCTCTTGTCGCCCACACGACAAACGAGGCAGCACTGCCACCAAACTTTTGTCGCCCACACGACAAACGAGGCAGCAACGCCGCGAACCTCTTGTCGCCCACACGACAAACGAGGCAGCACTGCCACCAAACTTTTGTCGCCCACACGACAAACGAGGCAGCAACGCCGCGAACCTCTTGTCGCCCACACGACAAACGAGGCAGCACTGCCACCAAACTTTTGTCGCCCACACGACAAACGAGGCAGCAACGCCGCCAACCTCTTGTCGCCCACACGACAAACGAGGCAGCACTGCCACCAAACTTTTGTCGCCCACACGACAAACGAGGCAGCAACGCCGCCAACCTCTTGTCGCCCTCACGACAAACGAGGCAGCACTGCCACCAAACTTTTGTCGCCCACACGACAAACGAGGCAGCAACGCCGCCAACCTCTTGTCGCCCACACGACAAACGAGGTGAAGTGTGGGAGATTATAAATAATGAAATCAAATACGTGTTCGCGGTCCCAACTATATATTATGACTGACTGTCCCATATTACAATCATCACTTATAAAGTAAAATGCTCACTTAATATTTTATGACACTACACCATCGGGGCTGATGAAGAAAAAAAAATGTTTTTTTTTTTTTCAAAAGCACTTTTTACACAGTTCTATATAGTTTTGTTCGATTTTTGTGTACAATTTCTATTTTGTTATCTTTTAGAATTTTGACATTCGGCTCATTGTCTTCAATTACAATATATGGTCCTTTGAATAATTTTTCCAATTTGCTAGCAGTTTTATTTTTCAATAAAATTAAATCATCTTTTTTATACAATACAGGGTTAACATTTTTATCATAATTAACTTTCCTGATTTCCTTGCTTTTTAACAATTTATTTCGTGCATCATTTTGTGCCACTTGTAATCTGTATCTTAATTCTAAACTATAATTCTCTGGATTATATAAAGATTCTACATTATTACTAATCCTACATGGAATATTACACGGTCTGCCAAAAACTAATTCGTAAGGTGCATATTTTGTTACAGAGTGTATTGTATTGTTGTAACTAAAAGACCAAAATGGAAGCCAATGACTCCAAGTATCTGGAAAGGTATTACATTGTGTTCTTAAATATGAACCTAAATGTTTGTGAGCATTTTCGAGCAAACCAATTGATTCATGATGGTACGCCGTTGAACATAATTTTTCTATTTCTAATAGCTTACATATTTCTGTAAATGTCGATGACATAAATTCAGATCCTCTATCTGTCGCAATAGTTTTCGGTATTCCAAACCTTAATATAAAATTATTAACTAAAGTCCTAGCTACAGTAACCGTTTCTTTATTTTTAAGAGGGTAAGCCTCAATAAACTTACTTAATTCACATTGAAGTGTGAGAATATAATTATTACCATCTATATCCTTATCTAAGGGCCCAACTAAATCTAAGAAAATTTTCTCAAACGCATATGAGGCCGTGGTTGTAATAACCATCGGTTCCTTAGTTATCCGCGATTGCTTACATCTCTGGCACTTTTCACATTTGCGCACAAAGTCTTTGACGTCTTTTTCAATACCTGGCCAGTAATATTTTTTCTTAATATTATTACACATTCTACGCACACCAGCATGACCGCTAGTAGGTAACAAATGATAGTCATTTATAATAAAATTCTTGTCTTCGTCATTATCTATTGGTTTGACACCTCGTAAAATACAAATTCTGGGACTAGTCCATTCATTATTACTTTTAACTTCCTCAACTAATTCTTTAATGAATAACGCGTTATTTTCATTTTTTATTATACATATTTCGTCGACGTTTATATTTTTACAGAATTCTCTTAATTTTTTCACAAATACGGCTCGCGTGAATAGTGAACTAAAATCAAGATTAACGTATATTCTTATCTTTTTTGGAGAAAATGACAAGCAGTCATATTCTACGTTTATATCTCCTTTTTTCTTTATTTTTTTCAATTTACTACCCTCTATTAAAATCATCTCAATTCCGGTATCTGGTATCCTCAACAACTCTACAACCTTCGGTTGATCAGGCCGATTGCTAGTATCGTTATTGTGGATTCCTGTACCACTTTTGTCCATCACTTCTTCCATCCTTTTCTTTTGTGCTCTAGTCATTACCGCGACAATTTTTTCATTTATATCCTTTAATTCATCTGATGTAATTATGATACGTGATAATGCATCCGCTACAACATTATCTTTTCCTTTAACGTATGAAATTTTGAAATCATATTCTTCGAGTACAAGTCTAAATTTTAGTAATCTACTGGAAGGGTCTTTCATTCCAAATAAATAGAGCAAAGGTTTATGATCTGTCATAATCGTAAAAGTTCTTCCAAAAAGGTAGGGTCTAAAATATTTAACTCCCCATACTATAGCTACTAATTCTTTTTGGATGGTCGGATAATTTTTCTCAGCTTTATTTAAAGGGCGACTGGCATATGCTATTGGTCGCATATTTTTATTGCAAAGTACTGCTCCAACAGCAATGCCAGAAGCATCAGTTTGAAGTACAAATTCATTATCTTCTGAAAAGTCTGGATATTGTAAAATGGACGGTGAAATCAAGGCGTTCTTCAAGTATACAAATGCGTTCTCACAATTGTCAGACCATACAAAAGGGACATCTTTACGACATAAATTATTTAATGGACTGGCAATCTCAGCAAAGTTTTTTATGAATTTTCTGTAATATTTACAAAAAGCAACAAAACGTTTAACATCATCGGTATTCGCTGGTTTTGGATAATTCTCTATAACTTTAATTTTACTTTTATCGGGCATTATACCTTCTGATGTTACTGTGTGACCCAAGTATAATAGTTCTGTTTTCAAAAAATTGCATTTGTTTGGCTTCAATTTTAAATTAACTTTTCTAAGACGGTCAAAAATATTGATTAAATTTTTATTATGAATTTCAAGGTTACGGCCAAAAACGACTAGATCATCTAAATAGATAAAGCATTTCTCATATGTCAAACCAGACATAGCGATTGTCATAAGCCTTGAAAAAGAACTTGGACTTGTCTTCAAACCCATTGGCATTCTTTTCATCTGGTATTGACCTGTGTTAGTAGTGAATGCGGTTAGTTTCCTAGATTCAGAATTCAAAGTCACCTGGTAATAAGATTGACTAAGATCTAAATGAGAAAAATATACAGCTCCCGATAATGATTCTAAGATTTCAGTTATGTTGGGTAATGGAAATTTATCGTCTTGTATAACTTCATTCAATTTCCTATAGTCAACCACTAGTCTCCATTTCTTATCGTTGTTATCAGATTTTTTTCGTTGCTAGCAGAATAGGGCTCGACCACTCACTTTGGGCTTCCTCAATAATATCATCCTTTAGCATTTGTTTAATCTGTCTGTCTATCTCTGGCTTTTGGCTATTAGGTAACCGGTAAGGCTTTGTGTAAATAGGACTGCAATCTGGTTTTAAGTAAATATTATGTTCATGTAATGTTGTAGTTGTAAGTTTGTCACCTGGCAAGTTAAAAATATCTGAATACTTTGTACAAATTGACTCTATTGTTTTACGCTGGCTAGTATGTAAATGATCTAATTTGAGTAATGGTAATAATCGTTTTGCTCTTTCCGAATTTGATTCACTTTTACTAAAATTACATTGTTGATATTCATTTAATAATTGTAAGTCAGGCTGAAAAGTTGGTAAAGTGATTGTTTCATTACTAGTATTTAATACTTTTATAGGGATAATATTGTCAGTAGGTTTCACTATTGTGCTACCTAAAAATAAATTTTCTTGCAACTGTTTGCCTAATATTACACAATCATCGGTTATTATATTGCCTTGTAATTTAATGTAATGAATAGATTCACTTCTTGCCGGAAATGTTATGAAATCTAAGCACATTTTTGGAGTATTGTGAATTGGCATAACACACTCTGTTCCATTTTTTAAGGTCAAAGTATTGTTTTCTAAATTAATATGTGAATTGAAATTTGACAGAAAATCCAATCCTAATAATCCGTCTGATTTGCAAGGTAATTCGTCAAATATGTAAAATTTATTGGTGTAACTATTTCTATCAGCTGTTTTTAAAGTTAAATAGACATATCCATCTGAATAAGTTTTACCGCCTATGCCATTTATAACGATTTTATCCGAGAATAATTGAGTATGTACCGATAATACTCGTTTATTAATAGCAGATATAGATGCACCGGTATCAAGTAACCATGAACATTTAGTATTGTTGACTTTAAAAATAACGTAACGAACATTACTATTACAAGTTAAAATATCATAGTGTTTAGGCCCGAAAAAACTGGTTATTACTAATGATTTCATTTTCACTTACCTGTAGATGATCGCTACTCGAAATATTGGGTGCTAAGTTGGCATCATGCTGTTCACCTCGCGTACGAAATTCGTCGTACGGTTGCGCTACAAACACATTGCTACGGTAGTTACCTCTGCTACGAATATTACGAGTGCTACGAGGAGTGCTACGAAATGCGGCACTACGACCTCGCGAGTGTCTTACATTGTTTTGTATAAATCCACGATTAGAATTAAAAGTCTCAAAAATAGGTCTCGAAAAGGTCTGATTTCCTCTAAAACGTGACCGTTGTTGCGAGTAGTGGTAACCACGACTTCCACTAGGTTTATAATAATTATTATAAGTCTTACCTCTTGCACTAAAAATGTTATGTGACGTGGTGGGCTGTGCCAACTCTTCGTCCTTAGCCGCACGTACTGCGTCCTTCAACTCCGAATAATCACGTGCTGAAATTATCGTGCTTAATCTTCTATTTTTCAAACCATCAGCAAAGCGTTTTATTGCTAATTTCTCGTTTATTGGTCTTAATATTTCACATGCTTTCTCGTTACCGTCAGCTTGCGTAATAGTGAGGCCAATAAATAAATCGGACAGTTTATTACCAAATTCATTTATAGACAAGTTATTTTGGGATAAATTATTAAGTTGATAGAGTATAGTATTCGCCGATTTTTTAGTAAGTAAGTATTTTTTAATATCAATTACGAGACTCGTTACATCGCTATATTCACTCTTTAATTTCAATTTTGCTGATTTAGTAAGCCTAGTTTTCAAAATAAAAGATATAAGTAATTTCTTTTGTTCGATTCCTTGGAGACAGTCATTATACATTTCAATACTATCTATTATTTTTTCCGTTGTTTCTTCAGTATTGTCCATCATGGGAATTAAAGAAGCAGCCGTTTTAATATCAAATTTATCCATTTTAGAACCTATCTGCTCTTGTTCTACGTTTAATTGAAAAGACAAGATTTGTCTATATGTAGATTCAATTGATTCCTTAATATCGTTTATATGTACCTCTAAATCTAACGAACTATTTTTTTTTTCTAAGAAAATGCTCACAATATGTTTACAGTCTAGATATAAACTATTAGCTCTTGATATCTTATCACTAACACTATCCTTATATTTTAATCTTCTGGCTGGACCAAGTTTTCTTAAATTTACGTAAATATCTAATAACTCATTTAAAATTAATTCCAACTCTTTTTCCATATAGCTTCTATTAAATATACGTTAGTGTTGTCTTTTACAAAAAAAAAGAAGATATCCAATTTTTTTTTTAACTTAAGCAAAACTTATTCCGAACCAGATAGGAAATAAACTTTTATTTTAAAACGTTATTGTGCAACATGATTAATGTTACTTAATACTAGTAGTATACTAATGTAATAATTATAAAACTAATTGTTCATATTTGTTCACTTCACTATACTGGGCAAACAATTTTTCTTTATAAACTCACCGATCGGGGCAGTCTGATGTCATCAGTAGTGGGACACTTAATTACATAGATTGGGACAGGTGGACATATTCAGCAAGGGGACATTAAACGCAAAAGATCGGGGCAGATTGACGTCTTCAGTAGTGGGACACTTGATATGCAGATTGGGACAGTTACACATATTCAGTAGTGGGACACTTGATACGCAGATTGGGACAGTTAAAGACTTGATACGCAGATTGGGACATATTTAGCGATGGGACACTCAAGCAGTAGAATCTTCCTCGCAGGCCTTTCTTCCTGATAGTCTCATCCTCATTCTTCTGACAAATTGCAATTGCACCTGTTTCTCGATCTCATTCTTTTGGTGTTTTTTCTGTAGTTTGGACAGTATGCCAAGGAAAACAATAGTGACGATAACGATCAGGGTAATCAACAAAATGTTATTTGTTCTGACGTGGGCTTCCGTCTCAGTTTCCGTGGCAGTATTCTTTCCAGCTCCTGCAGCCGTCTGCGCAATGATGACCTCCTTATCCTCGATCTTAGAATATGATTTCCCCATGGTGATGGTAAAAAATTTGGGTAGAATTAGACACAATAGTTATCACTCCGGCACACCTTTCTTGGTTGCGAGTTGTCACGTTACAAAACTCCATAATTTAAAAGAGTCTAAAACGGAGCACCGAGGCACACAGGAATCCGCCAAGTCCGCAAGTTTCGCCCGTTATCGGATACTCGGTACCTATTGTTGACGCGGGCGACTGCGCTGGCCGGGTCGCCATGAAGTGTGGGAGATTATAAATAATGAAATCAAATACGTGTTCGCGGTCCCAACTGTATATTATGACTGACTGTCCCATATTACAATCATCACTTATAAAGTAAAATGCTCACTTAATATTTTATGACACTACAGAGGCAGCACTGCCACCAAACTTTTGTCGCCCACACGACAAACGAGGCAGCACCGCCGCCAACCTCTTGTCGCACACACGACAAACGAGGCAGCACTGCCACCAAACTTTTGTCGCCCACACGACAAACGAGGCAGCACCGTCGCCAACCTTTTGTCACTTACACGACAAACGAGGCAGCACCGCCGCCAACCTCTTGTCGCCCACACGACAAACGAGGCAGCAACGCCGCGAACCTTTTGTCGCCCACACGACAAACGAAGCAGCTCATAACTCGGTAGAACATAGCTCGGGTATGTGATCAATCCACATTAGGCAAGCGTGTTGATCAAACCTAATCCCGTCATACTTAGTAGCGATGACTAGATTTCTGGACTATGATGGAGGACTTAACTCTTGTAGTTAGTTAGAATTAGTTTTTCCAGTGCCGGGACAATCGTTTCTTCCCGCGACAGAGTTTTTGGAAATATTGAGAAGGAACTCAAGACAAAAGAAGCTACTTATTATTAGCCCATAGGAATATGTAGAGATATTTGATAATTTTGGCGCAGCAATTCTTTTTGATATGGATCTGAACTGGGAGTCTGCTTTACTGCTTTGTCTGCTAACCAAGTACTAGGAAGATCTAGTTAATAGTGCACTGTATTTTTGTTCTTTTATAGAAGAGGAAGGCCAACCAGCAAGCGAATCACCTGATGGAAAAATGATCATCGTCATTCGCCACCTAGACATGGCCGCCACCTAGACAAGGCCCAAGAGTTACTTTTGGTTAAAGAGATAAGAAAGGATGTATAATATTCTATAGATTGTTGGTAACCGTAGGTAGATTAGATATATGTAGTAGGTATGTTTTTACTTTACTGGTACCTATTCTATACTGGAACCTATTCTCAGTGGCGTAGCGTAGTGGGGGCGGCAGGGGCGGCCCGCCCCGGGCGGCACATTTTAGGGGGCGGCAAAATTTCACAATAAATAATAAACATATTTGAACCATTTCATATTTTTAACGCAACTACAAAGGACCGATTGAAAAGAGCATGGAATTTTTCATTACTTATTCTGTAACAGATTCGGGGAATCCCCTTTCTTTGAATGATATTTTGTAGCGACTGCGAATTTTTTATTAAAAATTTATTTGCGTTTTATATTCAATTCTCCAATCGACAGCTGTACCTAATCTGCGGTGATGGGTATTGTACAGTCGAGCTCACATCAAGCTTTACACTCGCAGTTCAAGTTTCGATCTTATGCGTTTGTTAATAAGAATGGTGCAAAGTCCAAAGTGTATAGGTTGACGCGTTCTTGAGTGTACCTGTTATAAAAATGTATCAATGTATAATAAAGATGATTGTAAATTAGATTAACTTTTTTATTTAAATGTATGTTATGTAATGTATAGTATACATTAAATTGAAATATCTAAATAAGAGGGCGGCAAAATTGTCTTCCGCCCCGGGCGGCCGACACCCACGCTACGCCGCTGCCTATTCTATACTGGAACAACCAAATCCATTTCCCTTTTAATTAGGATTTATTATTTAGGAAGTGGATGAATTTAATATTAAAAGGCGCTTTTGAACTTCGGTTTATGGTCTTATAACATTAAAGTAGTACCATGGACTAATTATGGTATTAATCCTCCAACCGATTACGGCTACGGCGGCAAATCTCAACGATCAGCCACTTACGCAGGATATATTATAGTGCTCAAGTGTGTGCACAAACACAAGTGCACTCTCTATTCCCTTAAACTCATATTCTGATGGGACGTGCTTAACGTGCTTTCCGAGGCACGGGGGTACAAGACCGCCAACTTCCAGGCTCCGGGCTGCCACTAAGAATTTCTTACTGTATTATTAATGGAGTGGATAGGATGTAATAATAATATACTATTTAATTTGATTGTCTGTTTGTGTTTGCCATATTTTATTCATTTATTTTAATTATGTACTTATTATTTTTTAATTTTTTGACGTTGTATTTTTGTAATAATTGATTTAATTAAAATTGTATCACATAATTATGCATGCATGTAAATTACCGTATGACTTGCTAGCAAATTGGAGAAATCTGTAAGCTAGCATGTAATGATTATGAATAAATAAATAAATAAATACTGAAAACTTAGGTACACATTTTTTGGCCCGACCGCGACCCGGGGATCGAACCCGGGACCCTTTGCGTCGTTTTGCAGCCGTCGCTTTAAATTGCTATCTACTAACAACTGCGCCACCGAGGCAGTCAATTATGGTATTTGTCGATGGTAATAGGTTCCAACAGTTATGTTGGACCTAAACAGTAAAACTGTGGAACCAGCTGTCATCGGTGGTGTTTCAGATACCTTCAAGAAAAGGGTTTATTCCTTCTTTAAGAGCCGGCAACGCATATGTGATATACCTCGGCTGTTGCAGATGTCCATGGGCGGCGGTGATCAGTATCACTCACCATCAGGTGACCCGTCTGCTCGTTTGTCCGCTACAATGTAAAAAAAAAACATTTTACCTACAAATGAACCAGCGCAATAAGTCATAAATATTAAGTATGTAAGTTTCTGCCCAGAAACCCTTAAGGCGTGAAACTCTGGCACGTGTGCTTACAGTGCAGATAATAAGGAAATGATTGCAAAATAAGGGCCACAGCACACACGCTACTTCAGCTTCGGCGATAGGTGATTTTGAGACTGTATCGAAGCTGCATCGCGATATTGCGACTTCCTGCGTTCGGACGCGGTATCAAAAACGCATTATAGCAATGGGTCCGCTAATCGAACGGCAACACTGGATTGATGGAAACGATTGCTGCATTTTGCGGAGTGGAGTATATGGAGTATTTGACCGTGGGAGAGCCACGCTTCGGCATGAATGGGCCGTCTCGACCGGAGTGATACCATAGCCTTACAGAAAACCGGCGAGAAGCAGCATTGTGCTGTGTTTCGCTGCGTGAGTGAGGATACCGGAGGCCAAATCGGGGGGAAAGGGGGGCTTGATGGTCGGCAGCGCACTTGACTCCACTGGCGGCGGCGATCATTCACCATCAGGTGATCCGTCTGCTCGTCTGCCACCTCTCACAAAAAATAGTTGGCTACATTCAGCTACTAAAAAGCGGCTAAATCGCCGATCGCACATGCCAAATGTAAAGTGTGTCTTGTAGCTCTAAAAGCGCGGGTAGGCGAGAGTCAAATGGGTGCTGCGATGGTAGCTCAATATACGGGGGCTCGTGGTTCGAGCACGAACCTCTGGATTTATCAAATCTATGCTGATGGAAAACATCGTGAAAAAATCTGCACGTTTCCGATAGTTTAGTATATTAGGTATAATGAGCTCGTCGGTGGTTGCGCTGACAGCATAGATATATATTTTTAGCTTCTCTCAATCTCGATTCAAGAGAGAAGTTAGAAACAGTCTGAGATGATGTAGGTAAAGTGAAACTATACATCTGTTATCACAAGTGTCACTACTGTCTCACTCACATTAACATCTATTTTTATATGTATATTTTACTTGTAAATTATTATTATTAATTATTTTTATACTTATTATCATAGTCACTGTAAAATATTGTCTGCTGAAAGGATTTTTGCAAAGTGTGTACATATGTAAGGGTTTCAATCTAGCTCCTTAGTCATAAATATATAGCTATATTATTCCTATTGGCTGTAACCTGTTTTGTACATCAATAAATAAATAAAGTTACTGAAACGTGTAACCGTGATTCAGTTGGTCTGATTCCCCTGTGAAGGGTTGCGAAGTTCAGGCGGCAGTCGCTTCATAGTAATTACCTACCAGAATCCCAAATCCTGGATCATTAAAAGCGTTACTCCAGAGTTACAGCTTAGGATAAGGACGACGCGAGGGTCAAATGGAGCAAACATATCGGATGATCCCCAATTCTTCAAACCCCATGAAAGCTGGTTCATTTTGCGGCGTTGGAGTACATTTTAAAAGCCCGCTCGGAGGCCGCGCCATAAATGGAATTAATGAATTCCATATCCAACGTCCATTACCTACGACCCTCTATAATTGTAGAGTGAAAATATTTTTTATCGTGTAGGAGTAAAACTACCATTGTAAAAGGCGACACACATAAAAATGATATATCCCCGCTGTGAGTCTGGGCGTTAAGGCGATTGGTAGCCCTAACTAGCGACACCAATATATTTAAATAGCTACTAAACCGGATCTATTTTAAACAATTTCGAAGCGGGAGTATGCAAACATTTATTTTCATCGTCAGCCCATTTAAGTCCCCACTGCTGGGGCACGGGCCTCCCTCAATCACATGAGGGGTAATTGCCATACTCACCACGCTTGGCAGATGGGTTGGCGAGGGTTTTGGTACAAATGCAGAGTTTTCCTTCTCTGGGTGCTGATGATCATGCCAGCAGCTTTACCTTAGTCGCCTTTTACGACACCTCGGTAAGAGTGAGGGTGGCCTATTCTACTCTGCCGGGGACCACACGGCTGAACATTTATTTTATTTATTTATTTATTTCTCTTCTTACGCTATCTTTACAGGGCTTAGCCTAATGCGATAGTGCAACTATCTAATTATTATATAAAGCTAGGTATCTATATATTATAAACTAAACACGTTCAACATTATAAACTAAACCTATAAATCCTAAATCCTATTTATAACATAATATATATAGTGTCGTCCTTGCGAATTCACTCAGGGGACAACAGAATATGTCCGCGAGTTCCGATACCGCGTTAATAGTGCGCATGGCGCGCGTGAGCGGCGCCTCGGCCAGCAGGTTGGTGCGCGCGCGCGGCACCGCCAGCAGCGGCGGTCGCCGCCGGCGCTCCGCGTGCCGGTCAGGCACACTGAGGTTTAAGTGCTCCAGTACTTCTGCGTTGTGTATTCGGCCCCTTAGCACCTTAACGATATAGCCGACCAGCGCAAAATCTCTCCTAACCCTGAGCTCGTTGTATCCCACCATACCCAAAACAAACAACGTTGGGTACATGAGTGGATAAAACGGGTAAACTCCACACAGTTTTAAATATAAAAATCGGAGATATTTATTTTGCACTCTCTCCAACATCAGACTGTATTTAGCCTCATGTGGTGCCCAGATTTGTGCATTGCACTCCAAGTGACTTCTTACTAACGCGTTGTATAGTGCAATGACCGCCTTAATGTTAGAGAAGCCGTGAGATCTTCGCAAGATGAAGCCTAAATTACGGTAAGCTTTTTTGCATATCTTACTTATGTGATCTCTGAAGCTAAGATTAGCTGTCACCCGTACCCCCAGATCTCTGACTTCTGTTACCCTTTAATAATTGTGCACTACTATTTGATCTGTTTTTTGCACTTGCAATTTGTATTAACGCCATAACTGGCCGTATTTGGCGGTAATTCAAATTTCGAGTTCAAAAGTAGACCCATAATTTAAGTATTAAATAAGTAGTATAACTCCCTTATTACAAATCGCGAACTAAGGATAGTCCCGGAACAAAATTCGTGCCAGCCCCGTTTGATATTACGTGTTAGAACGGGAGCTTTCGTACGTAATAATAACGATCGTGATTTATAGATAGATAGATAGATATTCTTTATTGCACAAAAATAAAATACAAGCATGATACAACAGCAACAGACAGTACAATAAGGCGGTCTTATCGCTTGTAGCGATTTCTTCCAGACAACCTTTGGGTAGAGGAAAGAAATATCGTATTCGTAATAAGGGAAGGCAGTGCAAAGTAATTTAACAAATGAAATTATAGTAAGGTGGATGGTGTTTTCCGAGAGGCTGCAGCTTCGAAATTGTTAAAAAGATATCCGGTTTTGTTGCTAACAATTTAAATCAATTGGCGTCGCTAGTGTGCACTACCCGTCACCTTAAGGTGAAGGGTATACCCTACTTGCGACGCCAATTGATTTTAATTGTTAGTTACTAAACCAGATCTATTTTAAACAATTTGGGGGCTTCAGTCTCTCGGTAAACACCTATACCTACTATTTATTTAATAGTTATAGTTAGCTATTTGATCTGGTTTTGCACTCGAATTTCGAATTACCGCCAAGAGCGGCCACTTTTGGCGTGAATCATAATCAAATCCCCATAATTATTTAAAATATATTTGTTTTGGTAGCTAACAATTAAAGTCAATTGTCGTCGCTAGTGTGCCGTACCCGTCGCCTTAATGGCGTTCTGATTGCTGCCATAAACGTAGGTTTTACAGCTGCAAATTTTACTTTCTATCTGCAGAGCGCTGCATTTTAACATTTCATAGTTCTGCAAAAATGCTGTCATGCAATTACCAAATAATGTGTTTCAAAGCAAGCTGTGATCTCCTATAATGAGTTTTCGCGTGTAAAAAATCTGCTAGATGGAGTACTAGGTATAGGAGTGAAGTCCATATACATTTTTTTTTATTATGGCTCTACCCGCAGATAATTCGCCAATGTCAAGTAACTTATTGAGAATAAGTAGGTAGTCAACAGTCGAAGTCAGTCAAACTCACAGTCACTCAATAAAATGCCGATATTTTACGTTTTATCGTGCTACGGATTCCGCGAATATCACTCTAAAAGCAATCGCAGGTTTTAAGTCTCTATTAGGTCCAAGCAAATTGTCACGAGACAACGCACTCGACATTAAACTAAAAGTAAATAAAAAAGAAAGTTAAAACAAAGTAGGTCCCCGTGGCAATGTCCCCAAAATGTTGGCAGCATTACCCCGCTGGATCGCGATGGAAATTCGCTGGGCGAGGTAGCTGCCAGCTTTTAGCTCTCCCGTGACTTCGACTAGACGCTTAGCTAATTCACGGAAGAAAGAGAGAGCGTCGGTACCCCACGGGCCCAGTGTTTCAACACCGAAAGGTACAAAGTGGTAGGTACCAAATAGATGCCTATACTTTGCAGCTTTCAGTCTCTCTGCCGCGTCAGCCGCAGCTCCGGCACTTCTCGTAGTCCCGGGAAGATGAGACGGTGCCAGAGTGTCGACGCAGGTAGCATCCCACACGAGAGCACGTCCCATATTCCAAGCTCATCCCTTGGACATTCCGTCTGGTCTCTTGCCATCATCACGTAAAATGCCGTTCAACTTAGAGCCTAAGTTTGCCGGCACATTGATGGTGGCAAGCGACCGACGTATAATGTCGTTTAATGAGGAATGCCTGGAGAGACGGCCGGCACTTTTTACACAGGAGAGCCCATGGTGCCCCAAGGCGCTAACAGTGGTGCCACAGAGACATTTGTGTGGGACACAAACCTCAGCACCCAGACGGAGGCCTACGGCGACTCTGAGGGTTTCTGCGTCCAGCAGGGTGCCCACGTTGGCCGACGAGTTGGCTTGCAGCCAATGGCCGGACTCCTTCCTCGAAACCGGTCTGAGTCGCGCAAAGTCTGCGTTGGTGCTGTTGTTGATCAAAGTATTTTGTATGAACTCACATTGAATATTGTCCCAACACCTTTGTGAATTTGGATCCACTGGTAAATTTTGAGCCCAGAAAGCCATTTTCCAGGCATCACTAGCATCAACCAAGCACTCCACTTCAAGGGGAGCGGCCGCATTATTTTTGTTACAAGAGTGGACGTGCTATGGATTGAGGATAGGAAGGCCCGTAGAGCAACATCAGTAGATTTGCGTATCCCGATGCCCCCGAAACGGATGGGCAGGGAAGCATGGATCCAGGACTTATCTAGGAGGTTAATGTTCATGATTTTTCCAAACAAATTCACAGAGGACAGCAGCGTAAAAGATAAGTAAATTTGGGTACAAAAAGACAGAATTTTAAAATCAAGAGCGCTGAATTTGGATTAATTCCAAAAAGGCGACCTGAACATTCGTTGAATTTTGCCATTAATTTTTCAACATGCGGAATAACAGCGGTTTCAAAGATTGGTGACCCCAAAAGATGAAGGCTTGTTTCTGAAAGGATTTTTATGTACGGAGCTACAATTTTGAATTTAGAAATGATTTCTGATTGATTTCTCATTTATCAAAATTTAGAACCAGGCCAATTGAACTAAAATTTTGAATATTATCTGAAAAATCTGACAGGACAGTTTTCTGATTATTGTGACGCTTATATGTTCCTGCGGCTATTTCATTCGGGAAATATTGAAGTAAGTGTTCTTGTATTATTTTAGGCGAGACTATGCACTGGTGTATCTGTCGCAGCCGGAATGTGTAATCTGCCTTATAACAGCTAGCCGTAATGTAATACCATTACGGCTAGCTGTTATAAAAAAGGGCCGTTTTGAAATGCGGCGGTTCAACGATTAGCCGCATTGTCATTGCGATACGTTCTTCAATAAGGCGGTCTACGTTTAGCTGCATATCGCGCTACTACTTAAATTGTAGAGTAACATAGCTTACAACATAAAACAATGTGTAATATTAAAATCAATTTTAAGGTAAGCAGTAATCACGTAAATTGTCCCGTTTTATTCGTTTAATTTAACTCATAACTTCGCAATTTAGCACAATTTCTGTATCCAACACCATTGTTGTGCGGGTATTTATGTTCGGCAGCGCCACTAGTGTTATAAGGATTAAAAACTGTCAAAGATTATAATCTCTCGCTTTATTACATTATGGCTAGCCGTGATAAATGACCTATGGCGCCGAATGCATTCCGGCTCTTTTTTATTCAGCCGCATTCAATCCGGCTAATCGTTGAACCGCCTCATTTTAAAACATATATACATATACATAAACATAAATACATATATTACACCCAGACACTGAACAAACACAAGTATTCATCGCACGAATGTTTGTCCAGGGTGGGGATCGAACCCACCCAAATAAATCCCAGTTGTATCCCAAGCTGTCGCTCCGGGACCCGGGGTACGCTTAGACCATGATTTAGGATTGGAGAGTCTGGTAATTAAAATGAAGCTATTGCCTTCTGAACGGGAACCAGATCAACTTAATCATGGTAACATGTGTCAGAAACTATCCGAAACGAGCAGGCTCGTCTGCCCAAAAGTAAGGAGAAATATCTACCCGTTTAAAAGATATTAAGAGTAGCTCAAGTGCTCGTAACTTTGGAAGTTATTGCTCTAGACTTGACTAAGTCCGGGTAATTAATGCAGCTGCATCTGCATACTGCTTCGGATCTACGCGACGTAGCCTAATTGCACTTGCAGTACGACAAAGCTGTTTTGGCTAAGAAAATAATTTGACAGGAGGGCGTTGTAGTGCATTTTTTTTACATATAAGACTCAAAAACTGTGTCACAAACAGTGCCGTAACTATACCACCTAGGGCCATCTAAATTCTTTAGATGGGGCCCTAGGCATTTATCCACCCGTGCCACGCTATAGTTACGCCGCTGGTCACACATGTGGCACTTCCAAAGAAGACAAGTTTGTGTGTGCCATTCAGCAAATTACATGTGTTCAGTTCAGTTCAGAATCCCGAAAGAACACATCTTTCGGGATTCTGAACTTTCGGTCAAATGAACATTCGACATTTTTATATTCGGCATTCTGTTGATAGTTCTTATGAATTTCGGTCTTTTGTATTTCAATAGGTATTATGATCCGGTTCGGTCTACTTTTAGAATAAGATTTGGTGGTTCCAGCTCCGACGCATGCGGAATCGCAAGGAATTAGCGAAATTATCGTGTAGGTCATTGTGTAGAACACGGGCGGACTTTATAGCAGTTGCATCGGTCGTCGTCGTCTCATTTGTATCCAAAGCCTGGACGAATGGGGTTAGGTACGCTTAGTCCATAACTCAGGATCAATTTCAGTCTAGTACCAATTACGTACCGTAATTAGGTACTCATAATGTATTTACGTATCTGGAGAACCAAGTCATTAGACCGGTTCTTTTGAGAAACTCACGCAAGCGTGGAAGCTTTCATGTCCTTGACATAGGAGACAAACTGGTTGAGAGACACCTACATTGTACGGCCATGTCTTGCGAAAACTGGACAGCTACGTGGGAAACAAATGTCTGGCCATGCCTCCACCGCTGGGTCCTGGTAGAAGGGGTACACCAAAAAAGGTGTGGTATGACGTCGTAAAGGATGACATGCGTGCCAATAAACTGACCACTAGGGATGCATAAGACCGTGCGAAGTGGAGGAGTCGAAGTAGGAAAGCGGACGTGACAATTTGGGATGCAATAGGGATAAAACTTTAAGATGATGATGACGATGATCTGAGGAATCAGACGATCACCTTATCCTCGTAATCATCATCATTCAGATCCTCAACAGGTGCCTACGTCAAAAACATAAGGCTGATGACGTTCCCTGCACATTGAGTCAAAATATTTCGTTCCTATAAGTATTTTGATGTCTTAGCTCTTAGCTTACGGCCGATTCGACTAATCTTAATCCGATACTAAATCTATGGTATAGCGCTGTCATTCTATACAAATCTGACGTTATACGTTGTCACGTCACGGATAATGATTGGTCGAATCGAGCTTTATTGAAAGTTTATATTTACGACATAACATAATAATATCTAACAACGACAGCACATGTTTACACATACATTTTTAATTAGACAATATAAATGCATATAGACTGAAAAGTTATTTCGAAGTAAGCGTCCCCGCTCGCACTGTGAGCAAGATAAATAAATAATTTACACTCTAAGTGCCTGCAGAGCGAACCTAATGAAAAGATGCCCGGCTACAAAGAGGTCCGCCTGTCAAAGCGATATCAAAGAACGATTTCCATAGTAAGTAAATATTTTTATGAATCATTTACAACTTAATTTATTGCTAAATTAGCCTCACTTTGAAGTAACTTGGTTTTCACTGTGATATTATCATTTTAGCGTTTTGTCCCGACTGAATCTGAAATACCAATATCCCAAGGTGTCGCATAGTAGATCGGGGTCCGCTTTCCTGCTTCTACTCTTCGACTTCGCACGATCTTGTGCCTGGTCAATTTATTGACACGCATGTAATCCCTTACGATGCTGTCAAGCCCCCTCATACCCCTTCTGCCGGCACCCGGCGTTGGTACGTAGCTGTCCGGTTTTCGCAGGACATGACCGTACCCCCGCAACCAAGCAACTCTCCAGGTCTCTATTTTTACTGTGGCATTGGAATAATATAAGCATGCAGTGCGTATGCAAATTGGTTGTCAATCTAGAATTAGCCTACTTAACCTCAAGCCTTTTCAATACCAACATAGGGCGCCCTTTCAATTGGTAACACTGTATTTTATTTCAAGAACTGTGGATTTTGTGTATTAATAAATAAAGAAACATATAAGTTTGATTGTCAACTGTAGTGTATGCCTTATATTAAATAATTAAAATGAATAAATTAGACAATTTTTCTTTGCAGGGTGTATCGGTAACAATCATGTTAGTACATCTCTTTAACAATCACTTCTACCAACTATTCTGGTCAAGGTTTGTTCAACTACTTATGGAAATTTCTGGCCAGTATGAAATAATAATGCTTTGTCGTTTAACTACTTTCTATATTATCTTATTTTCCACCTTAATTTCTCTCTTTATATCTGAAAACTCTGTATGATTTGGCATGGTGCAGCTTATGGATAAACGCATTGTTTAGGCTACTCTATTAAACACATTATACTAAGGTACTTTTATTAATTGTATAAATAAGGGAAACCTGTTATTAGCTTTACTCTTTGTAACTTAAAAAATAATGTTTATGCAACCTGTAATGCTGTTGGTTTTCTTAATAATAAAAAAAAAAAATTATAGTGCGTAGGGAAGTGACGACCCCATCGCCCGCTGGTGAGAGTTGGTGCTCTTGCTTAAGATCAACAACTCTCATCAGTGCAGTCAGTCTCCCCAGGGCAGCGTTGTGGCGCGCTAAATGGGAAGTGACATCTCTTGGGTCCCATATCCCCGAGAGTCGATCAGGCTCCTCTCCCCGGCTTGCCTTTATTGGCCGGTTGGGGTGGACCCCAGCAGGGGCTGCAGGACTCCCACCTCTGTCTTGCCTTCACCAGCCGGCCAGAGTGGGATGTCAGAGCTATATGCTCGCAGGGTGGAAGTGAAAGATGCATAAGTCGCGAGTTGGCACAGTGTCTGTAACCACAGACACTGGGTAGAAAGCGGTGTACACCTCTCGGCACCCTGAGCTGCTCACACCAATGTTGCCCGCCTTGCTATTTCTGGTAGCTAGCGTTTGCTTGGCTTCCTGGTAGCTTTTTATAGGGGGCCCACCTAGTGAGTGGCAAGTCACCGCCTGCCTATTTTTTTCGTGATTTTAATCATTGATCGGGCAGGTGCCATAGTTCCTCTATAGTCCTGGTAACCCAATCCACTAGTACCCAACCCAATAGCCCGGTTTCTTTCTACTCTTTTCCTTTCAATAGTTCTACACCAACCAGGGCCTGTCCTTGGCTACACTCTCATAGTGTATACAGGGATAGTCGCCGGATGGTGCCACATCACTTTTGGAGAAAATTGTCTATAGAAAGCGCCTCTACGTGTTGGCTTCGGCCCCACGCACGTCTTCCAAAAATCCGGGACGTAATTGCCCGAGGTTATGTTTCGATAGACCAACATAATAATAATAATTCTCACAACATCTCATACATTGACCTGATTCCGTGCCACTCGCATCCAATGGATTCCCGAAACCTTCACCAGATCGTCGGTTCACCTTGTGGGAGGCCTGCCACGGCTGCGACTTCCTGTACGTGGCCTCCACTCGAGGACCTTTCCGCCTCAACGGCCGTCGGTTCTCTTCGCTATATGCCATTTGAGACATGCAACCCTTTGGGCTATGTCTATGACCTTAGTTCTCCTTCGGTTCTCATCATTTCTGATACGATCACGCAAAGAGACTCCGAGCATAGCCCTGTCCATTGAGTCTCTGAGCCTCCTTAATCGGCACATTGTAAGCGGCCACGTTTCGGTTCCGTACGTCATCACTGGCAACACACACGCATTAAAGGCTTTTGTATTAAGACCCTGCGACACCCTTTTCCTTACGAACATTGAAGATATGAAAATCAATGTCGCGCGGCAATGAGGCGCACACGTGGCCGTGAGTAATGGGATAATGCCACCGCGGCCTCGCGAAGCCCCGCGATCGACCGCTGCTGATATCAGCTGTTGTAGCATCGGCACTTGTCGCTGTCAAAACGAAATACAGTACGACTACGATCAAAAGGCACTTCGGTGACATGGACAGGAGGGAGGGCGACGTACAATATTTTTTCAAAATACTGACACTTGTAAAGGAAACAGCATTAGTTCCCATGTGCCAAATAACGGTAGGACGACTGTCACAATTAGGTACTTACTATAATTTTATTTTGATTTCATACAAGACTACAAATGCTGTAAGGTTTATATATAATAGAGATCAGTTATTGCAATGCAAAAAAACTTGAAAATGACTCTTAATTAACTTGGCAGAATTGACGGTTTTATCAATCATAACTTTTTAACCTTTTTTTTGAAAAACTATCCTACACGTTCCTAAACGTTGTCCGTTAAAGCACAGTTAATTATGTTGTAGTAGCATTAATAACTAAAAATTATTTTGCAAATACAAAAAATGTTACTGTAGAAAACACAACTTCTAAAAAATTCGCCATAAAATACGGCAAATTCCTACTTTAACCCCTAATATTCATCACACCAGGATTTTGGTTAGCATCATGTCTGCATCTGGAGCGGATGATCTGCCTCCACCGGTTTCTGTCTGGCGCATCTCTTACAACTGAGCAGAATTTGGAGGACTACGTGTATTTTAACTGATCGGTCCACCTTGTTGGTGAACGACCGCGCGATCTTGTGCCTTCGCTGTTCCCAACCACAATCAGTTTTTCTAGATTCCCTCCTCGCATTCTGTGACCGAAATATGCAAGTAGGTATGCGTTTTTGGAATATCGTGGGTGGACAGTGTGGAGCTTGATCAGGATCGATACATTCGTGAGTTTCTAACCAGATCGAAGAGAATCTTTTGAGACAAGTAAATGCCATCCTTAGTTTTCTTACTATACTATTTATTAAATAACCATGCACCGATGGTTTGTCCGTTTTGGTACGCGAAAAATTTATTACCGCCAAAAGCGACCACTTGTAGCGTGAATCAATTTTTCGCGTACAATTAAGGACCCGACATTTGTGCATGGTTATTTAATAAATAGTATAAGTGTTTGCCGAGAGGTTGTAACTCCGAAATTGTTAATAGATTTAGTAGCTAAAAATTAAAATCGATTGGCGTCGCTAGTGTGCCCTACCTTAAGATAAGCTGATTGTGATATCTATCTTTCACCTGTGGGAAAAATATTGAATTGCCTAACATTATGCTACTTACCCGATCACTTAGATGCGATTGATGGGAATTTTCAATTGAGAGTGCAATTGAGTTAGCACACATGCATGTCAGCTTTGTTCTAGGCTGATTGTTGATGAGCCGCCATAATCGATCGATGGATATCGAGCTATTAAGTAGCAGTGAAAAAAATAAATACATTATATATTATTAGCTAGTGTGCGGTCCTTTTTACCAACTATGGGACAGTTTATTTCTATAAATTACGCAGATAATGTTTTTATCCGTGATATTAATTAAGAGGCTTCGGAAAAACTAAAAGTCGGTAAAAGTAGACTGTAGAAATCTGCTTCTCCTCCTGCAGGAATCTAGGGGCTGCCTCTAAGATTCTATGCTCTACTTATATGTGTACCTTCGTGGTGTTATTCTAGCTTCTTGTGTGTGATGTGGACTGTATATGCAATATAGGTACTTACTGGCGTGTGATGGGAGGCCTATCTATCAGGAGATTTATTTTAATAATAACAAAACCACAGTTTCCAAGGTTTATAGTGCAGTTTTATTTATTGTTCACCACTCACTGTTCATCACATTACACTTTTCAATGTCACAGCGTAAATTCTTAGTTATTACAATATTGTAATCATTCTTCACATTTATTTGCAACTAAACAATATTGGTGTAAGGCATGTTCTTTATAATTATTATGTATCCACGTATGGGCACCGCGTGCTTCGTCCATTTATTTATAGGGATATTTTAAATGCACTTGTATAAAACACACTACTACATTCGTGATTATAGACGCGAAGTGTTGTGTTGTTTATGTATTTTAATTAATAATTATTACGGCCATGATAGGCACACAATATTGTATAAAACGTTAAGTTCTCATAGCAACTTTATTACCCGGCCCTTTCTTGTGCAGAGATAAAACGGTAATTTTTCTAAGTCTTTGAGTGCCATCATACTAATAATGAAACGGAAACGGATGCAGTGCGCCTTAAGGTGCGCCTTAAGGTTATCATGCGTGAAAAATAGTTAATGCTCGGTAGGATTCGAACATAGACACACAAAAGACGAAAACGTACTCGCACCTACGGTACGGTAGCCACATAGAAATATAAGTATGCAAGTCTTTTTCGTCATTTCAATAAAACCTATCACACGTAAATTCGTCATTGGATCCTTGGCTCGGCTTACATCTGAAAACAATCAATAGTCTGGTCGGATTATAACGCTCACCGTGTCGGCGCAATCAATACCTCGGGCTTCCTCCTGAACTTGAACAGATGACCTATACGGAGCTACTTACTTTCTGAAGATACACTGTTTTAATTGCCTTAGGGTTAATGAATGCCTAAAAAGTCGTGCATTTTTCGTGAAACACTGCGACCTAGGCTTCATACAGAGCGGTAAAGAGGTGTAAGCTTGAACCTCGGCTAAATCATGTGAGGTCCTAACCATAGAGTAACTTATATTGGTCCTAACTACGAGCTCCTACAGCCATAGACTTAGGATGCCGCCCTCTAATTTCATGCTTACAGCTAATCTTTCAAGCGAAAATCCGAGACAAATGAAGAGTGGGAAGAAGAACGAGATTGCTCTTCTATAGGTAGGTACTCTTTTTTTGGCTGAAATGACTGGTTCAAAATCAGCACTCGTTCTTATACGGTCAGCACACTATTGAGAGCTGCTGCATTGAAATAGCAAATCGAAATTATAATTCTATTTAAAAAAATCAAAGTCAAAGATATTCAGGACTCACATCGCCCTAGTTATACTCTGCTTACTTTTTAATGAAAACATTCTAAATTTAAAATCAATGCAATTACAATTCCATTCACAAATTCAACTTACAAGACATTACGAGGATAAAATATATTTTCCAATATGTTCAATTTTCACTTAACTACACAACACATTTGTAGGTAGGTAATGAAAGTTGGTTTCTACAAAGGCACCACTCGTAGCACGAACACATCAATTATTAAATTGATTGAAACTTGCGTAGGTAAATGAATTGTTTTGCTTTGATTAAAGCACTGTAGTTAATGTACATAATCGGTACACGGTACACTTGGTACAAGAATGGATAAATTAATGGATTCCAGCATTTCAGTACAATATTATGTTGTGCCGATAAGGGAGGAATCACGTAAGAATGCTCGTGTTGTGTTCAATATTAATCGTTACCTTTTATTCGGTAAAATCCACGAACCTTATCGGTAAACAGTGGAAATCCTGGATTCGGTTGCAGTTATTTTCCCTTTTCAGAGATGAAAACACTTTTAAATTTAAACGTTCGGGTTGCGATAAAAATAAAAGATAAAACCGATCAAACGCAATGGTGTTTAATGAGCAAATATTAATACTCACACAGCTTGCCTCATTACTATAATTTTATTTTAATATTATGTTATGATGATTTCAAACGTCTCTCCTAATAGCTAGCAGAGTTTTGGAGAGACGCCTAGGTGTCGCCTGGTGGAGACAAATCACAAAAAAACCGAAGTATTTAAAAATAATTACTTGACTAAGACGAGCGGTTGAATAGATTTTCCGACTTAACCAATTTTTTTCTAACCAATATTTGAACAAATCTTACAAAAATCATAATTATTGCAACTGCGAAAAATGACAGTCTATGTACTGAATAATAACATTATGTCTTGTTGGTTCCGGATCCCAGCTGAAACCGGTGGTTTGTTGTTGGCATGAAACCCCTGAGCCATTGCCAATATCAGTACCATTTAGGATAAGTAGATAGTTTTGTAACCTACGTATAGAATTAGTTTCTATTAAGTTACGTATTTACATTCAAATTCATAGCCGCATAGTGCTAAGACGTATTACCGATCAACTAAAATTGAAGTTTCCGCTGAACTAGAAAAACAGATTAGCCTCGATTCTTGATGCGTAAATAGTTTCAAAGAAACTTATAAAAGTTTGTAAAACTTATAAAAATTTGAAATCGATCAGTGAGCGCATCAAACTTCCACCAGTACCGGCAGCCTCAGCCGAGCTACATTAAGAACCCTGCCAAACTTCAACATATACATTGGAACCAAATGGAATTTCCTACCACGAACGATTGGGCTAAAAATGATATGGGCTCATAGATTTTGTCACAGGCAGTATGCGTTCAAAAAGAAATGCTAAGTGTCGAACCGGTAACCTTTATGAAAGTCCTCTGGAGTTGCAGGCGTCTATGGGCTGCAGTAGTTTACACCGATCACCTTGCCTTAAGCATTCCCCCGGGCCCCAGGGCTTAGCATATATATATCTATTGTGCCCAGGGTGCCTCCCGAATCGGAGACCTTTTAAGAAAAGTTTGATTTCTAAATCGACTCGACTAGTTTTAACAACACAGCTACTGCGCCCTCGCTTTGTTACATATAAAAACAAACTCACCAAGCCGTCTGAACTTCTCCGCGGCCGCTCTCAACACTGTCACCACTCTCACCACGGACATCGTCACACTCAACACCGCACAACACTCAGAACACCGTCAGGTAGTAGTCTATGACATGCGCCACGTAGAACAGTAGACACGTGCCGATGTACATGAACACCAGGATCTGAACCAACATGGTGCTGGGGCGGCGGCGGCGGGACTGCGGGCTGCGGGCGAAGCCCCACTAGTGCCGGCCGTCAAGGCAAGCACCGCTTATACAATCATCTGGTTGTCTAAGTACGTAATTAGTGTTCAGGCTGTGTTCAGCTGATCACTTGGTGTTTTTATAATGGTTTCAAATCATCGTGCGTAATTCTACGCCCGATGATTTGAAAAATCTACAGGTCCGAGCTTGGATTCGAACCACGAGCCTCCAACCGTAGCTGAGTGGTTTAGAACGCGTTCAGTATTTGTTACTATGGCATCAAAGCTTTTAAGGTGACGGGTAGGGAACACTAGCGACGCCAATCGATTTTAATTTTTAGCTACTAATCCGGATCTATTTTAAAAAAATTCGGGGTTACAACCTCTCGGCAAACACTTATACTATTTATTAAATAACCATGCAAAAATGTTGTGTCCAACGCATACGCGAGAAATTGATTCACGCCAAAAGCGTCCACTTTTAGCGTGAATTGATTTTTCTCGGACAAAACCGGACCCAACATTTGTGCATGGTTATTTAATAAATAGTATAAGTGTTTGCCAAGAGGTTGTCACCCCGAAATTGTTTAGAATAGATCCGGTTTAGTAGCTAAAAATTAAAATTAATTGGCGTCGCTAGTGTGTCCTACCCGTCACCTTAAGGTGTTATTGGAGTTCAAAATCAACAATTTTGAGTGCTTTAACTAACAAAAACATTTTTTTTTATTCTAACAAAAATGCTAAATCTTGACATTTGAACCACTGAGCAAGTAATCACTACGTTTAATTTGAACCTCAGGGAGACACGTCCCAACAAAAAACAGCAAAAATTATGAACTAGAAAACGGAATGTGCCATTTTTTGGAAAAATGCAATGCCACAGAGTGTGAAGGAGATCAAATCGGCCCTGACGCAGATTCTACTCGGGTGCGGTAGAGAAAGAACGTCGCCCAGCACGTCATTTGAGTAACCTCCGTTAAATCTTTTAACCATTTCACAGCACCCATCCACACGACGAAGTTTTTGGGGCTCTGTCAAATTATGATTATGATAATACGGGGCCGTATTCATCTAGCTCAGGATGATTGACTATGAGATATGATCATAAAGAAGCGGCGTGCAGTGGCGAGCAACTTGATCGACTATGAGACATGATCAAAAAGAAGCGGCGTGCAGTGGCGAGCAACTTGATCGACTATGAGACATGATCAAAAAGAAGCGGCGTGCAGTGGCGAGCAACTTGATCGACTATGAGACATGATCAAAAAGAAGCGGCGTGCAGTGGCGAGCAACTTGATCGACTATGAGACATGATCAAAAAGAAGCGGCGTGCAGTGGCGAGCAACTTGATCGACTATGAGACATGATCAAAAAGAAGCGGCGTGCAGTGGCGAGCAACTTGATCGACTATGAGACATGATCAAAAAGAAGCGGCGTGCAGTGGCGAGCAACTTGATCGACTATGAGACATGATCAAAAAGAAGCGGCGTGCAGTGGCGAGCAACTTGATCGACTATGAGACATGATCAAAAAGAAGCGGCGTGCAGTGGCGAGCAACTTGATCGACTATGAGACATGATCAAAAAGAAGCGGCGTGCAGTGGCGAGCAACTTGATCGACTATGAGACATGATCATAAAGAAGCGGCGTGCAGTGGCGAGCAACTGACCAAACGGCGGAATAACAAGTGGTAACTACATCTAAGTCATTCGATTGAGCGGTAAATCAAGAAAAGGATACGGCGTGTGTGGTCTATGGTGAACTGGTATTGGGATACGAAAAATTTGAAGCGCGGTTTTGTAATAAAATTTTAAAAAATATCGAGAATAATGCTCTTATTTTCCGCCCTTTCTAACAGTACTTTTTTTCTCTCACAACACTAAATATAACAATGTGTAGTGGAAAAGTGAGTGAGGGTACCGGAGGCCCAATCCGGGGGAAAGGGGGTTTAAATGTTGGCAGCGCATTTGTGACTCCACTGGTGTCGCGGGTATCTATGGGCGGCGGCAATCGCTTATCATCAGGTGATACTGCTCGTCGGCCTACTATCACATAAAAAAAAAATTGCTAACGTGTTGTAATTTTAAGACAGAGTACTACATATAGTTGACAGCTGTATTTTTCCTTAAAAAAATAGATAGAATAGAAGTTTAGTTCTGGTTACTTCAAGCATGAACTAAACCACCGATATTGGTTTAGTTCAATGTTATTTTTGTAACTGAATTACATGTGAGGGATAAGTCACTATTTTATTTCAAATAACCTTCGATCAACAATAGGTAGGTATACCGTATACTTACACATTCAACTTCTAAGAAGTACTCGTATACAATTTGCGTCCTATTTCTATGAATACACTTGACTGAAGGAACAAACACGTAAATTAAATTTGTTTTTTAATTGTACGTATATAATTTTTGTTAATGTTTTGTTTGTACCTAATCTCACTCATTATAGTAGATGTCTTTCGTGGGTTGTATAAGGATTTAGACTTTATAAATCTGTGTTCCCTGTTTAATTATAGATAATCTGGATATCTTTACGGCAAGATTGAACTGTAATCTTCTAGGCAAACGCGTTACATTCTAGACCTCCTCAACGCTTTCCAGCCTGTGCGAATGTGGTCATGCTTTATATCTTCTCCAATCAATAATCATTAAATTCTAATAAACTCATGATTTCGAAGTTTTATGTTTATTATGACTTAAATTATCCTATCCCTTGGTCTGGTTCCCCTGTCCAAATGAGTTGCATGGTTGAAGAATCACCAGGCTTGTCATTCCTAGATCTTGGACGTAGCTCGTAGATATAGTAACGGAATTACCTAAGCGCTGTGAGAAAGGTTCATTTTATAGATTATCTACATAAGTGCATAAAAAAATATTAATGTTCAAAAAAAATATTTTTTTTCACTTTTCGTCGCCGTTTTGATATAACTAATTGGACACAAACGAGAAGATAAGATCATTCGAATCACGATTACAATAGCGATTTGGAATGATAAATGCCAATACTGAACAGTAAGTGATATAATATCGAAAAATAATACAAATAAACATGCGTTTATGCGGAATTGATGAAAATTGTTATCTTATAGATAAGGTAAGCCGCAAAACTATTGTTGTATTAAAACGAAGAATTGTAAAAACACAAGAGATTCATAATTTATTCATACGTCCAAATAAATGGTTATCATATTACGAGTTTTCTTTGTGCAGCTTGACATACGAAACAATCATTCGATAAGGATCCACATAGACAAGTAGACAAATGGCTGGAGAGTCGCCTACGATGATACGGTCATGTCCTGCGAAAACCGGACAACTACGTGGGAAACAAATGTCTGGGAGGACCACCGCCGCCGGGTGCCGTCAGAAGGGGTAGATATAAAAAGGTGTGGCTTAACCCTTTACCAGGCAAAGAGACATAATTTATTTCATTGGTTTTCAACCTTATCTCAACTGCACAAAGTTCAAAATCAGGTGGTCTCGTATGATCCATTGCCTGGTTAAACGTTAAAGTCGTAAATGATGACTTGCGTGCCAATAAGTTGTCCACTAGGGATGCACAAGACCGTGCGAAGAAGAGGAGTTGAAGCAGGAAAACGGACCCGAACTCTGAAGTGGCAGCTTGGGCCGCAGCCTATAAAATAAGATAATGATGAAAGATCCACACTGTTCTCAAAGTCAAAAGAAATAGAACCTATGTACGCATAGCGCTACGCAAATTCCTTTTTGATGAGAAGAGCCAAGGAGTGGAACTCGTTACCAATGATTTATTTCCTGAATACTAAAACCTAGGTCACTTTAAGGCAAGAGTAAGTAGATAGGTTCATAGACAAGAATGGCCCACCTTAGTCCTCGTCTTCCCTTTAACATCAGGGAGCCTATTCTCGTGCACTCGAGATTGAAGTCGAATTTAGAGATTTCATACATTCGTCCATACAAATCTCTCACTCTACTTTAACGTCGAGTGCTCGAGAATAGGCCCTCAGGTGTGATTGAGGTCAAGTACTTGTCTGTCGTATAAGAAAAACATTCCTATTGTCTAATCCATTCGTTGACAAGGTAGATCAGAAAGTGTGCGATCCAAAAGAGCCTCAAACTAGCCATATCATTGTGGCTGTAGATATTAAAACGTCACTTCTACTGCAATGGAATCTGGATACTAAAACTAATTAACAAGCTAATTAAAGTTCTGGTAAGCTACGATGCCCGCGTGGACTAATACAGCCTTGGCCAAAAGTACCTATTCAGTGCATACCCTACAAATTATGTACACGGAAAGTACCAAGGGCTTAAAATTAACTCTATTATTTATAGGCGTTTTATTTTTGGTACCATTGTTAATCCTCGAACAAATGTTGAGCTTCGTCTCGTTTCAGATTATTCGTTAATTAAATACTCACAAATATTTAGCCTTCTCTACATAGTAAATAAAACAGATTTCGGTGTCTACCCCTATGTAACTTATGTTTAAAACTTATGACTTTTGACGCAACGAATTTAATGCGGGTTTTTTTAGTAGGTACAATGAGTAATTTAAGATAATTGTTGATATGTTAGGTATCAAAAAAAAATAATAATAAAGTTCTCCCTTGTACTATGGAAACCAGGAACAACGAAGGTACCACAAACACCCAGACCCAACACAAATGTCTGTTTCATCAACAAACATTTGTGTTGGTGCGGAAATCGAACCCGCCACCCTGGCTTCTCAACCACAGTCATTCAAATCAAATTTTGTTTATTAAATAAATAAATCATTTATTTCTCGTCACAAATACGTCTTAAGAGCTAGGTCTTAGTTGCTAATTTTAGATGTAACCCGTATTTGTGAGACTGATGGTTGATATAGGATTCAAAAAGAACCTGTAATTACAGGATTATTACAGGAAAAAATCATTTCTTAGTTTATTTTATGTGTCGACATATATGTGCAATTACATTATTTACAAATAAATTGTTATAATTTTTTATGTATGACGATTTGAAAGTGCTGTATGTGTACATACAAGCCAATGCAAATAAAGATATTTTGAATTGAATTGACTTAATATAATACATGCATAATATTGCACCCATGCGAACCCGGGGCAGGTCGCTAAGAATTTATAATATAAGTAAAGATTAAAGATACTACTCACTGGTACTTCTGCCGCCAAGGACAGTGGTGGCAGGCACGCCGAGCCGGTCCCCCTCCTCCGCCCCGCTCTGCACGGGCAGCTCCACGCCTCCGGGCCACGCCATGCGCCTGTCACTTCATCACCTTCACCAACCCTTTACCAGATCCTTCACCTCACTCATCACCTTCACTGAACACTTCTGGTGGACGCTAGCACCAATGTTTTAAGACTCGATTATTTTATAGACACCGTTTGCTCTCGTTTGGGTTATTCGATTGGTTTGTAATTTTTAAAAAAAACTGATATGTTATTCTCAGAACCTGTACGTAATTATCATAATAATTTGATATGTAGGTACGAGTAACTGTTCCAAATATGTGATGTGATTTACCAAAAGTGTAATAAAATAGAGAGGGATCTGTTGGCAACAGAAGCAGAGTAATGTTTGGCAAGCGCATTTGAAAAAGAGTAGACAAACTAGTATCTTTTTTACGTAACAGGTGGCAGTCGAGGAGACGGACCAGCTGATGGTGATTGCAGCCGCCCATGGACACTTGCAAACCAGTGGAATCATGATTGCATTGTCTGCTTTTTAAAAGTCTTGAAGGATGGATGTTTCCATCTGTCAGGAAATATCGCGGACGATGGTTCATTTTACAGTGTATCCAAAGTGCATGCAGCCAAAACAAAGTTTGGCGGTGGCCACTTGAACATGCTAATGCTAATGGTATTCAAACAAGCCGGAGTGAGAGTGCGGCCAGCCGCTGCCCGCGAGCTGAGGGTTACCGCCCACCGAAACCGAATACAATCTGGTATGAGGATAAAATATGGCGATTAAAAAGAGAAGTCTTGTTTCATACTGGGTCTTCGCATCAGAAACGACCTATATTGACTGGAAATACTACACTGAGTAATGTCCATTATATATAAAAAATAATATATCCTCCATCCGATTATGGCTACGACGGCCAATCTCAACGATCAGCCACGTACGCAGGATATATTATAGTGCTCAAGTGTGTGCGCAAACACAAGTACACTCTCTATTCCCTTACCCCAATATTCCGATGGGACACCAGGATGACACGACCGGAGAGGGATCGGGCGCAGGACCAACGGCTTAACGTGCTTTCCGAGGCACGGGGGTACAAGACCGCCAACTTCCAGACTCCGGGCTGACACTAAGAATTTCTTACCGAAAACTTAGGTACAAATTTTTGGCCCGACCCGGGGATCGAACCCGGGACCTCATGCGCAGCCGTCACTTTAAAGTGCGACCAACTAACCACTACGCTACCGAGATAGCAGATATAAAAAATAAGGAGAGTACGTATCCATTATAGAGAAAAAATAATGACTTGAGGAAATTTTACAGATTGTAGTATATTGTTGAGTGGCTGTCTGTATCATTGCGTCGTATCTCGTCGTGATTCATTAGATTTAAAGCCGAATAATTATGAAACCGCAAGTAGGAATATACACACTACTTATACATACCTACCTAGATATACGTGCGCGCCCCTGTTCCCGCGGGGTGAGCGGGTTTAACCGAGCGTTAACTTGGGACTTAACCAGGAAACACAAGTTCGCTGTATTACTAAGTATCTACTGCTAATTCCAACTTTGTATTGCAACAGCCGACACGGATCTTTCCAGCATATTAAATCTATGCTATTTTAATTAGTGCGTGTATCAATAAATTTCGCGCGCTCTGATCATGCCAATTAATTTCGATTTAAGTTTATGACTGTTTCAAACGGACCGCAACAGTGATTTGAAATTAGTCGTCCATTTACATGGACCACATTTCCCAAGCATTCCTATTTGGATGAAACATATCACATTTCAAACTTATTTATTAGTTACACAAAACAGAGTTGCAGCAATAATATAATTAGGTTACTATTTTTATGTGATAGGTGGCAGACGAGTAAACGGATCATCTGATGGTAAGCGATTGCCGCCGCGCAAGGACACCCGCGACGCCACTGGAGTCACAAGTGAGCTGCCAACTTTTGATTCCCCCTTTCCCCCGGATTGGGCCTTCGATACCCTCACTCACGCAGCGAAACACAGCATAGTGCTGCTTTACGCCTGTTTTCTGTGAGGCCGTGGTATCACTCTGGTCAAACCGGCCCATTCATGCCAAAGCGTGGCTCTCCCACGGTTAATACTGGTAGTCTGTTGATCAAAAATTTGTGTAAACAGCATGGCAATCATTGAAGCAACATTATCTAACATTATTAAGAAGATATAAAATTACACAATGAAGATTACCAAATCAGAAGGAAGAAAAGCCATACAAAATTAAATTGAATAAACGCATTACAATTAGGTACTTCATTTAAATAAGGTGAAGTGTTACCATTTCATTATTTAAAATATCTAATTATAAGTACTACCTTATTGTACTATCTGTTGTTGTTGGAAAGAATATCTATATACATATAGATAATATATTTTTTTAGTAGGTAAATAACGCACTTTTTTTATGATATAGGTAGTCGATAGACGAGCCGACAGATCACCTGATGGTAAACGATTGCCGCCGCCCATGGACACCTGCAACACCAGTGGAGTCACAAGTGCGCTGCTTACCTTTTAACCCCCTTTTCCCCTGGATTGGGCCTTCGGTACCCTCACTCACGCAGCGAAACACAGTCCTCACAGAAAACCGACGTGTGCAGCACTGTGCTGTGTTTCGCTGTGTGAGTAAGACTGCGCGAATAAAGATTAAGTATCTATCGGCAATGGAGTCAAAAGTGCGTTCCCTTCCCAATCTTTAAACCATCTTCCCCCGGATTTGGCTTCTAATACCCTCACTCGGCAAAACACGCCTTGATCGCAGCTTCATCGCTTACATTGCAAACGTTGTCTCTGAACCCTACGAGATAGATCAAAATAATATAGGTACTAATGTACCTACACCTTAAAAAGTTTTACAAAAAAAGTCCGAGATGGTACCTTTATGTCTATCTTAGGATAACCTACAAACAGCTTTTTATATATTACGAGAAATAATGGGTTATTAACGAAGTGAAGTGATTTTGATCAATTGAGTACTTTAAATACATAGTGTATTTATTATAGATCAATATGGCCCTTAACGGCATGCATTTTTTAAATACTAAGTAACTAGTTTCGAAGATTTAAAGATTTACAATGCAGGAACGACCGCGCCTCACCCTATCGTTCACCTCCAACGAATGTCCCAAACGAAGTGCAGTAAATAATTTCACCCAAACTTATTTTACATAACTAAACGAAAACGAGAAACTCCTTCGCAACTATTCCGTAACTATTTCACAACCGGACACAACGATGTGAAAATATAATCAGATCATTATTTTTCCAAAAAAGTCACTCATTAAACACAAAACACAGTCAAACTCCCGCGTAACTCGACAAGTTTCCATCAAAACTCTACGAGTACAAGCGGCCCTTATGAAGTGCTCATCCATACTGAAGAAGGTATCCGCTATGAAAATGGTCTATTACACTCAAAGATAAGGATAGTAAGTACGCGATAAGATTGCCCCAGTTTCCGATGGCGGCGCGACTCATCCAACTTGTAGATAACTTGCAATCTTTATTGGCTAAGTATCGTCATTGTTGTTTGTAAAGAAAAAAAATACAAAAGATAATTTTATAAAAATGCGTTTGTGCTATGTTTCACCGAGTACAGCGACCCATTCCGGGGAAAGGCAGACTTCACTGGCGTTGCGGGTGTCGATGGGCGGCAATCGCTTACCATCAAGTGATCCGTCTGCTTGTCTTCCACTTATCACACACATAAAAAATCATTTTTAGAGTTCCGGACCTAAAAGGCAAATAACGTATAGTAAAGTATTTTAAAAATTATAAAACTCGACTGTGTGAAAAGTCCTGAAACAATAAAAAATTCTATGCTATATTGAAGTAAAACCTACTCATCCCAGTATTTCGGATAGGTATCACATTTCAGTTCTGCTCTAAAGTTGGGTTGACAATACTAAACTCAAAGACTCATTCTACAACAACAATTTATCAGCATAAAGAGTATTAAGAAATTAATAAAATAGTAAGTAGGTTACTGTAGGTATAGTGAATTAAAAGTGAAATAGTAGGTATTCTGAACGTCCAGTTGGTCTGGTTCCCCTGTCCAAGAGCGAAGGTTAGTCGGCTGTCGCTTCATTGTAACTACCAAACTCCCCGAATCCTGGGCGTCCAAGCGTACCCTGGGCTCAGAAGCGAAACCTTTGTACGCAACTGGGAAATACAGGCTAAGATGAGGAAGAACTTTACGATCAGCCATGACACTCAAGATGATCGTAATACACAAATGTGTCATCACCATCTTATCGTTTCGTTGTTGCGTCAAGCTGTCGCTTCGGAGCCCGGGACCCACAACTTCGACTTCTACACTTCGCACTGTCTTGTTATCAGTCATCCCTCCGTCAGTTTATAAGCATGACGGCGCAGTGGAAATCGTCTCAATTGAAATCAGATTTTAGTCAATTAATGTTACCGGTAATTTCCGAACGTAACAGAGCTGTCACTCTAAATAACGTAACGCCGAACACTGGAAGGGCGGCCATATTTGAAGGCATTCGATTGTCGGACGGCGGTGAGCGCACGCGCATCCACGTGTTCGGCGGACGCCATAGTTTTTATCGAAAATTACCGGGTCAATCCATAGTGATTTTCTAATTGTAACAGTGGATATGAATGAATGAATGAAACATTTATTGACACCACAAAAACATAACAGATATCACAAGAATTAAGATATGGGAACAATACATAACAAAAACAATAAGAATAATATAACATAACATAACACAGTAAATATAATTATGTACAAGTGTTGTGCCAAATAGGCGCCCGCTCAGCATAAGTCGTGCCGGGACATTGCTGACACGTCACGACGCTGGTATTCTGCGGGTGACCCTGTAGCATATAGTGTGTCTGTTCAAGATAAAAAAAAAATGTTATAAGAGTAGAAAAGAAGAAATAAAAGTTATAGATGGTCTAGAACAGACACACATCATGCACTGGGGTTATTAAAGAGAAAAGTTGAAGTAAGCAAGAATTGACATGAATAGAGGAAGTAATCGTGGTGTACAAAAAATTAGGAAAGAAGAAGAAAAAAAAACATGTTGAATTGAGAACCTCCTCCCTCTTAAGTCGGTTAAAAATAGAAAGAATACAAAAAAATATTAAAAACAAAACGAGAACCTATTATTATTATTTATACGGTCTGTTGTTGTTGTTGTATCATACTAGTATTTTGCTTTTGTGTAACAAAGACCATCAATCCATCCTTTTAACTAGAAACAAAGAAAAGACAAACACAATCCACACACCTTATAACCTAGTAGTAGTATTGCAACATAAAGCCACATATCGTAAGCGACAGTGGCGCCATTATCAATTTTCCGACTTCACCGGGAGAGCCCAATCGATCCTCACAAGATATCTTAATAATTATAGTAGAGCTATCATACGATGGTATTATTTCCTTGAACTACCCTCTCCTCACCCGATTACCCACGCCACATCCATCGGCCAGTTAGTACCTAGAGATGGAGGCCTATCCTGATAAGGGCCAAGTTCCTTCAAGCATATCAATACATAAGTGTGTGCACTTCTCATATTGCTACCTACATAAGGGATACCAGTGTTACCAGTAGAAAAACGCACAAAGATTTGAAAAGTCCAGGGCCAGAGGTGCGTGCTCGGACTCAAACTTATCTATCTTCTATTTATAGGTGCACGTTTTCAACTAAGCTACAATCACTCATTCTGAGTACTGAGCGACCAAAGGTACAAACAATGAGTACCAGAAATAAATTCTAAAAACGACTTCAAACGGTTAGCTGTACTAATATTTTCAATTCTCAAAATTAAATTTATATTCCTATACAATTACAGTGCAAATACAGGTACTATACAGGTGAAAATACACAAAATCTTTATTCAACAATTTCAATTTCAATTTGTTTATTCAGAAAATAATTTTACAGAAATTATTCCTATTTAAACCTTATTACAATAAGATCCGAAATAAATACAAACTAGGCGAACCTGTTTTTCAGGCTAGAAAGTTAAAACATAACAGTAAGTACTCATAAACAATTACAAAAATATTTATCTGAGAGACAACAACGTAAGAAAAACGACAACTTTAATAAATTATCAACTTCAAAACAATAAACCGATTCTCTGGATCATTATATTACATGTTAAGTAGAGCATCATGGAGGGCACGCTTGCATATAGCAAAACTAAAGGGATACAGGTCTAGAGTACCATTTAATCTATTATAAAAAAGTGGGCCTAATAATACATAGAATCTTGATCTTTTAAATGATGTATTTTATAAGTTTTAGGAAAAACAAGACCTTTCAACAATGTCTCATAAGAAGCGGTTGTAACTTAAAAATGTATAAATAAATAAATATTTCACAACATTACATACATTGATCTGACTCCGAGATAGGTAGCTCAAATACCTGTGTTACGGATATCAGAACCAACAGCGGAATTACAAATGTATACATAATATAATGTTGGAGTCTACACAAGTTATGGTATTTGAGAGAGGACTGCACATTCGTACACAGTTGTGATAAGCTAGTACATACCTATATGTTGGATTTTTAGCATTACTTAGTTTTTAGGGTCTCTGTACCCCAAAAGGTGAAAAAAACGTAATCCTTAAAGATCACTTTGTTATCCGTCTGTAGGTACGTTTGTGGGACAATTTATTTCGGGAACGCGTGAAGGTATCGAGTTGAGAATCGTATTAAGGTGACGGGTAGGGTTTAATTTTTAGCTACTAAACTGGATCAATTTTAAACAATTTCGGGGTTACAACCTCTTGGCAAACACTTATACTATTTATTAAATAACCATGCACAAATGTTGGCTCCAACGTGTACGCGATTTAAATCCCCCTTGGATTTTAAGGTTGGCAGCGCACTTGTGAGTCCACTGGTGTCGCGAGTGTCCATGCGGCAATCGCTTACCATCAGGTGATCCGTCTGCTCATCTGCCACCTATCACATAAAAAACAATATATGTGATAGTGGGATTTAAGTTACTTTCACTGCACTTACACTCATCATCATCATCATCAGCCCATTTAAGTCCCCACTGCTGGGGCACGGGCCTCCCTCAATCACATGAGGGGTAATTGCCATACTCACCACGCTTGGCAGACGGGTTGGCGAGGGTTTAGATGTAAATGCAGAGTTTTCCTTCTCTCAATGGTGATGATTATGCCAGCAGCTTTACCTTAGTCGCCTTTTACGACACCTCGGTAAGAGTGAGGGTGGTCTATTCTACTCTGCCACACGGCCACTTACACTCACTCATATATGCCCCATATTACTTAATGTAAGACCTTTCGCATTGTTATTATTGAATTGAAAACCTGTTTTCACCTTTTTAGTGGCCGTTATGGCGTGGTGGTCCTTTGAATATTCTCTTCTCAAAGTGGTGGTCAGTTACAATGTTTTTTATTTATTTAAGATGAGTATACCGTGTTAAAATTTGTCTTCATATAAAATAGTTAACCTGTTAATGAGCAGTTGATTTTAAGGTGTTTGACTCTGCTAACAACCGACTCATGTCGGTTGTTCTCATGTCGGTTGTTAGCAGAGTCTTATAGTTAGGTCTCATTACCTAACTATAAGACTTAGATGGTAATAGAATTTTATTGAACAAAAGAACGTAAACACAAGAAAATTAAGACAATAACTGAGAAATAAAAATAAAAAGGAAAGTTAAAACAAAGTAGGTCCCCGTGGCGGTGTCCCCAAAATGCTGGCAGCATTACCCCGCTGGATCGCGATGGAAATTCGCTGGGTGAGGTAGCTGCCTTTGGCTCTCCCATGAATTAGTTTAAATATTGATTTAATTATGCAGAATTTACTTTTAATCCTACTGGCTACTCACTCTCCTTTCTGAAGATAATTGAAAATATAGTAACGGCACCTTCATGGCATTCATGCTACAGCTGGCGGGATGTAGTGCACGCGGACTTGCATGAATTGGAGGCAGATTAGTGTCAAGACCGGGACAATGGATTGCCATTGTCCCGGTCTTGACACTCGGATATTGACCTCGTATGGGAGGCCGAAACTCTTTTAGGGTCCCTGAACCATCGAAGTAAGTAAGTAGTAGTAACATTATCTCCAGACTCCCGTTGCGGCCTTGTGTAACGACAAACTTCTGGACACGAGCTCCCAACCACAAAGGCTTAGAGTTTGCAATGTTGTAAACTTAGCGAAAACGTTTGCCTTTTGTATTCGAGACGCGTAGCGCATTAACATTGAATGCAAATGAAAAAGTTGGTTGTTCACATTGAATTCTAGAGTACAACGTAGTCGACAGTTAAAGGGTTTGAATCTCAAAATAATTTTCATAGCAAAAACATGTTGCGTCGAATATTTATTATTTATATCAAAGTTACAAATCATAACTAATGGTCTAATTTCAAATTATAGAATTTACCAATTCGTAAATTAAGAAAATAATAATTATTATTAGTAAAATCTATCGTAAGCTAACAATTTGGTTAAAGTAGCCTATTCGTTAAAAACGTAGAATAAAGATAAGATAAAAAGATAAAAAAATCTTTATTCAATTTAGGTCCACACAGAACACTTACTCGTATGAATGTCAAAATAGGTACATAATATCTACCGCTGGTTCGGAATGTCGATTTCTACTGAGAATACACCAGCAAGAAACTCAGTAGTTACTCTTTTCAAATATTGATGATGCTACAGAGTTTCAATTGAGAAGAGAAAAAAAATACAATTATGAAGGTTAATAGACTACTATGAATAACAACTCAAAAGTTTAATCAATTAACATGACCAAGAATCCTTATCATTGTCTTGTACACTATAGTAACTTTTCTTCATTATGCAGGTTTTAATATGAGACTTAAACTTATCCAGTGATATTTTAATGACATTTTGTGGTAGCTTATTAAATATCTTAATGCTTAAGCCAACACATGAATTACCGATGTTATGAAGTCTGAGGACCGGAACGGCAAGCCTATGTTTATTTCTGGTGTTAAGACTATGACCATCGGACTTTTTTGGAAAAGTGTGCAAGTTCTTAGGTACATACATTATGCATACAATAAACGAAACAAATAAGTTACCAGAGCTATAGATAGCTCCGGTTACTTTTTGGTTCATTTTTTATATACCTTAATTTTTTATATGCACCAAAGAATAGTAAATACATTTTCTAACTAACACAATTTTATGTTTCTTTTTAAAGATAGATAATTAGTTGATTGTTTTTAGTTTTACAGTACATCCACATTATTGGATAGAAATAAATGTATTGTCTATTTGTCACTGTATGCCCTCGTGCAGCCTGCAGTGGGCGAGCCCGTGCGCTGAAAGTGGATTTATTGGAGCCACTATAAGGTTAAAGGAATATTTACAGTTTTAGATAACTTTACTGCCTCGAGGTTTTTTGCTAACAAATCTCAGTGTCTCAGGCCGCGTCTCGGAAAGCACGTTAAGCCGGTCCTCTTTTGTCATAACACTATGTTGTCCCACTGAAATATGAGGGGTAACTTGAGCACTATTATATAATATTATCTTACGTATGACGCTGGACATTGAGATTGTTAGCCGCCGTGACATGTGATAAGAAGTAAATATTTGTAATAAAAGTAATAACTGAATTTTATTTTGTTGATCTAACATGCTAAATGGACTATATTCACGATATCTATTATGAGATTTTCGGGAAGAATTACGGTGTATTATGCAGCGGGTCATTTTAAGAAGTATTATTAAGTACCTTTGAACAGATAAGAAGAAGCTTTTAAAAGTTATATCCAATTTATACCTGGTTGGTTTCTAATTTTTCTCACCTTATATAAACCAATTCCCTGAGAAATTCGTCTGACTGTACATGGATCATGGAAATAAATGACTTAAATTACTTTTTGGAAGAATTTGGAATAAATACTATTTAAATAAAGTTACGTAAAGCCATATCTTTCTCAGAGAACGCTTAGAAAGCGCAAGAGTCCACCAATCAAAGCGATATCATAGCCGTAACTCTCGTAGCTAATGACATCCGTAGCATTGCTACGCGGCTACGAGCTTCACAGCAGCTACGAGCTACGCGCACAAATGACCTCGTAGCTACAACGCTACGAGACTACGAAGATAGGACGAAGATTATCCTAGATTTGTCATATTGTCTAATGTATTTATTAATTCATTTATAAATATTTTGTTAAGGTGACGGGTAGGGCACACTAGCGACTAATGTTGGGTCCGTTTTTCATGTACAAAAAGGGTATATAGAATTGTGCAAATCGGTAAACAATTGGCGGAGAAATCGGTGAACATACATATATTACATAAACATACACATATTTATACAGTCGAACATAGAACCTTCTCCTTTTTGAAGTCGGTTAAAATATCCTTATCTCGTCCGATAACATAAAAAAGATAACAACAAAGAATAAGCAGTAGCCTAATTCCACATAGCGGCTGACCTTTAACTCCCAAACGATTATTAAACATTACGTGACAGGCGCGGCGGCCGCTCCTGCAATCTGGACGCGGTGACGTCACTCCCCCCCAGCCCACCACGCTATGGGGTCACGATGGGTTTCGGTACACATATCAGTATTGATGGTGTGTTTGATTTCCCACCTCGTTCCGCCCACTGCGTAATGTAATAATGTCAATACATACAAATCTATACTATTACAAAGAGGAATGAGGTGGAGCTGGTTGGAGCCAATTCGATTTTTACGATTAAAAAGCCATAAGCTTGAGTAGCATGGACTAATTTGATGTTGCAGGTATCCTTGGTCGGCGGTAATCACTTAGCATTAGGTAATATGTCTGCCCCTTATTTCATAAAAAAGTCCTATGGGAGTAAAACCTACGCCAAAAAAGCGTTTGGTCCTCACTTCCGAGAAAAAGGGTCTTGATTGACACACGAGCAGGTGGACAGACGAACAATAAAATGTTCTTATATGTGTTCCGTTTCTCCCTTTTGAGAAGTTCTCAACTGTCTGTTTTTAATTAACATGCGTCAGCAAAACAGTGTAAGTACAGTCAACAGCAACAGTTGATGCACACTTTTCGCAGTTAGTAACTCTTATGCTCTTCGGAATAAGAACTACAATCTACGAAATATGTGCAGCTACTTCTGATTTTTCAGACTTTAATCTAGTCCTGACTAAGTCCAATTTAAAAATAACCGACAAAAGTTTATATAGTCCAAAAATTGAATCTGCTTTTATCTGTCCTAAGTATGCACATTTATGGTTAAATATTGTCGCGTGGGGCGCCCGACAACCTCATAATAGGCATTTCAATACGGTTACAGGTGCTTGAGCTACCTATCTTGGAGACAGATCAATGTATGTGATGTTGTGAAATATTTATTCATATCATATCATTATATGCCAAAGGTATGAAGTCTTTTTTTTTACATTTATTTGATTTACAGTTTTCGGAGGGCAATCAAACACGCTTTCGGATGCATGCTTTGTGGAAATAAATTTTCTAATTGATTACGGCAAAGTTAAAAAAGAAGGGTTATAACTTTAGAACTCTAAATACATACATATGAGTATGTTTGTGTGTTCCCAGATTGCGCCAAAACTATATTTTTATGAATGCGGTGTCAATCGATTATCGAAACTTTCTTAATGTCTTTGTTTGATGTTTTCAATTAACTTATATTGACCTAATCCCGTACACAAGTCAACTTATTATACACCGTGATCTAAAATTATTACCGTACTAAAGCTCATGTCATCCCGTTCCAACACGCAATGTTAAAAGGGGCTGACACGAATTTCGTTCCGGGACTATCCTTAGTTCGCGATTTGTAATGAGTGGGACATAGTTTATACATAAATAATTAATAAATAAAATACATTTCACAACATCTCATTTACTGATCTGACTCCGAGATAGGTAGTACATAAATAAATAGTATAGGTGTTTGCCGTGAGACTGTAACCCCGATATTGTTTAAAATAGATACGGTTTAGTAGCTAAAAATTAAAATCGATTGGCGTCGCTAGTGTGCCCTACCCGTCACCTTAATGGGTGCGCAGTTTAATTCGACGCATCCGCACCAGCACTGGCGTCACTCGATTAGCACTTGTACTAAGCTAGCAGTTAGTCGGGATTGCATTACCCATTACTAGGGTTGCCAGCTCCTAAAATACGGAAACCGGAGTTGGTGCCATACCCCGGCAAGAAAAGTGTTATCAGGTCTTCTTGTCTGTCCACCTATCACATAAACAAAAACCACGGCGAGAAATGTGTCACAACTCATGTTAGTAACTCGTATTATGCTGTAATAATTTTGTCGTTAGTGCGATCTGGCCTTGAAAGTTGAAAACTTTCCAATACCTACATGGCTTGTCAGCTAAGGTTTGCAAAGGTCTTCGGCATTCGAAACGATCAAAGAATCAGCTAATACACGGCGATCGGTTGATTGTTGCTGCTGCCATATCCCAATCCTACGCGTTCTGCTCCTAATTTGCACCAGCGATTTTTTTCAAATCGTCAGCCTATCGAGCTGCAAAGCATCTTATAAGTACTACCTACGTGTCCCAACGTGGTCACCAATTCACTCTAATTACACATGTTGGCACATGAAAATAAAGACATAAGATCCTTGCACAGGGCTTTTCTTCGGTACCGGTACTCCGGTACCGAAGAAGGTTCGCTGCCGGCCGGTTAGACAGGCAGGTGAAAGTATAGGCAGATAGGGAAAAATTCAGACAAATCCCGGTATTAAGACCGGACAATGGGCAGCCCTACTCGGAACATAGTGCGGACTGATTGAACCGCACCGTACGTCACTAGTGAGAGACCTGGCGTCCGGTTACGAGCTTCAGATTGGTACGTTCATTGTATGGAGAGAACTGTGCTGGATATTGCCAACCTAACAAACCTTTTAAAGTTGTGTGTTTTTTTTGTGCAATAAAGTATATCTATCTATCTATCTATCTAATAGCCCAAAGCTTCCATAGTTTAATTTGAGGCAAACAACTTGAAACATTCATGATTCATTCAATAACATTCTATACATATTATAGGGAGGGATAGAATGGGACTAGGTTCGGATTAGAGTATGCATCAAACGGACATAATTCGCTATGAGACGAACACGAGAATCGCGGAAAGAAACAGCTGTTTCATAAATCAAACAGCGTAAGACCAATCCAGATTATTAGAAGGTTTTCGCTATTTAAATAACACGTTAAAAGCACCTTACCATGCAACAGCCATTAACTGATTGATAATATTATTACTTTGATATATAAGGCAATGTTCTTTGGGAAAAAATGTTTTAATTACTATTATGCCCTCGAGCAATTTCTCGGATATTCAAAAAATCACACAATTCCTTAATAAAAGCCTTTAAGAAATGAAAAGGCTACCATCGTTCCCTCAGTCGGGCACTCCTCCGGCGCTCCCTCCAGGTATTTCAGTGATTAAATTAGCCCACGGTTTACGAGGCGGGCCATGTGCGTAGGGCAGGCGAGCGATAAACCCCGGTAAAACTAATTGGCGCAGTGTTTGACTGGCCTAAACGATGTTTGAGGTTTGTGACCTGTTGTCATAATAGATCTTCGTAAACCTTTCTGGGTTTAAAAGCGAGGACTCATTCGACATCTTATACATTGACCAAATTCTGTACTAAGTAGCGTAACGGATATCAGACAACAGAGAAACTAAAAATATAATAGATAATAAAATTCTTTTAAACTCTCACTACTTTAATTACACTCTTTTAAATATAATACCATGTGTTAAAATTATATACTACACCTTTTTAAATATGATACCAAGTGTTAAAATGATATTTTCACATGAAATGGTTGCAGATACAGACAATGCATGTTATGTTATCCTATCTTGGAGTCAGATCAATGTGACATTGTGAAATATTTATATTTATGTTTTCTAACTCTGTTAATTTTTTACTAATAACATTCCACTTAATAAAACAAATTATGCAACCTGCACGCATGATTATCTTCCCAAAAAAAATAATTAAATAGAGCTCTTTTAACACATCATTACTTACTATGCTGGCTCAGCGACCCGAAGTGCATCTTGGCATCCGATACGTGAATTCGCCATTCCGCTCTGTTCTCAGCCACCTGTCAATGAAAATCCGACCTTTGTAGGTGACTGAGATCCTTCTCGACCTGGTCTATCCAGCGATATCTGGGACGCCCTACTGGGAGTCCAGATTCCATTCTCTCAACGTGGCGGAGCCAGCGTAGTTAAACACATTTATATACCTATGCGACTATACCTTCATGCCGCTCTACAACACGAACGAACATAGCATTTTGTAAATAACTCTACTAAGTAATGAAAAAATAATGGGCACAGTGGCACCCTCTATAACGTTATAAATGTTAAAGGACTTACTAGGGTGGAGTCTATACAGCGATGGTGGCACAATCATCGGTTATTTCCATTGCCAGTTATTTAAATTTAGCGAGCTGTCAGTTTGATGTTTGACTGGAGGGAGACACGCGTTTTTAGTCTGTGGACACGCGGAAACCGCTGGATGGATTCGGAGTGTGTTTTTCTTAGTTTATGATGGTATTTGCTTTGGTTTGTGATGGTGTTCGATGGTGCTGATACCAGAACGGATTATGGGACCACGTAGATATTTTAATGAATGTGGTCAACGCTTGACCACAATCTCACCTGATGGAAAGTGACGATGAGGTCTAGGATGTAACGCGTGCACCTAGAGGATGCCTATTTACTCTGGTCTTAAAGATGTCTAGATTGTAAAACAGAGTTCCATTCCTTAGCTATACACATTATGAATGTATGTCTGTGTGCGTAGTGAACGAATACAGAAGAATGTGCAATAACTATCGCTGTGTTGAACCTGTCGCATTTCCGCGTTTATCCTTGTGATCTTTCGCATTGAATATTAATAATTTGTTCAATAGACGCTTAAGTCTTCCGAAGTGACTTTGCTTTATGCTTTGTGGACTCTAATTTCAATATTACCATTTCATTGCCATGCATAACCCGTCTGATAACGACGAACCAGCCTCCGTTATAAATAACATTTCGGGCCACACTTCGGGCGCCACAATGAAGACCCGCGTTGCTTTATGGTTGAAATCTGCATATATTTTAATAATATTATTATTACAACAAGCTGGTAAGCCACGCTACTAATTATTTTTACACTTATTTTTTGATAGTAAATGTCTTGAAAGCATCGTGTGGAAACTTGCACGTTACGGATAGTTTCGTCAACGCATTACCATGATTCAGTTGATCTAGTTCCCCTGTGTAAGGGTTGCGTTGGTCAAACGGCCGTCGCTTCAACTCACCAAATCCTGGAAAAGCGAACCACGGCCTCCATAGCGATGTGATTGGACGCAACTGGGAAAGCTAATGATGATCTAAGAAATAAGATGAGACTTGCGATATTAGTATAGCTAGTCTCATCTAGGTAATTATTTTTTACTACATTTCTGTATAAAATACTCTACGGTCTGGCGGCAGACCGTAGAGTATTTTATACAGAAATATGACACCGACTGTCACGTGTTTTATCTCGAGTTACTTCCGTAAACCTACTGACCATTTTGAACAACTTAACTGTGATCATAATATATCATCAAATGAAACTTTACCGCCTGGCGCGTACAATGTTGAAAATTTTCAAGGCAGCTGAATTCAATTTTCAGAAGACTCGTTTGTCGCAGTGTTCCGGAGCCAATATCGCGATCTCACATTTACCGAGTCAGGTGCAATACGTTGCATTTTTCAGGTGATTTCACGACGCCATATTCTATCTCTTTTTAAGTTTACTTAAGTTCTTTATAAATATCTGTGAGGCCTGAACAATAAGTCGAGACCAAGCTCCTAGTAGGGGAGCGAAAGATCTGGAGGAAGATTCTGGGACCTATCCAAACAATGGATGGCACTTGTAGGAGGAGAAAGAACGAGCTAGAAAACCAGGTGCGCGAGCCTAAGATCATCGGCGGAATTAAAGCTCGATTTCGTTGGCTCAGCTCCCTCGAGAGAATGGGAGAATATCGTGCGGTGAAAAGAGATTACCTGGGACGCCAAATAGTTGAAAGTCTGTTGGCCGTCCAGTACCGCTGAAGAGTTGAAGTCGGAATGGATTTGCAAGGGCTCCTGGCGGATGGTTGGCAGGAGGTGGCCCAAGACCGACCTAGATGGAGGCTCTCATTATCGGAGGCCCAGGCTCATTTTGGGTCGCTGTAACAACTTAGTTAGTTAATTAGAAATATCTGTATGTATCGACGAGATAGTCTCTATATATATAAAAATGAAACCCGTTTCGCGTTGTCACGGCATCACGTGTGAACGGCTGAACCGATTTCGATAATTCTTTTTTTTAAATGTTTGTGGAAGTCCAAGGATGGTTCTTACGGAAAAAAAATATTAAGAAAATCTCTGAGAAATATTGAAAAGTATACATTTAATTTTGCATATTTTAAAAAACGCGCGTTACGAATGTCAACGTCATTCACAGCCATAGACTATATTAAAAGAGCATCGTTTGTTCTGAAACGTGGTAAGTTGACAGCTTCATATCGATTTTTGGTAACTTTTGGTGACTACATAATATTACAATTTGGTTATACAGAAAATATATGAGAGCTTGCACAATTTGCTATACAATTACCTAAATACATATTTATATTCTTGCAGATTCAAGGTCAAATATATCACCGAACAGGTTCCTTATTGCCAATGCCCGATAACGACTATAGATTTTTGCAAATCTATTTTATGGGCAATTCAGCAAGAGAAGTCGATCAGCGTTGCGCACACAACAACTCAGTGAAAAGATCCATTGTGGAACAACTTCAAATATTTTTCTCGCTAAGTGTATGTGGCATCAATCTAGAAAATCAATGTTTTTCACATGGCCAATTATATGTTGCCTGTTCCCGTGTCGGAAAACCATCAGCATTATTTATTTACGCGCCAGAACATAAAACTAAAAATATAGTGTACCAAAAAGCATTAGATTAAAGAAACAGCAGCATTAGAATAGAGAGAAACAGTGAAGGGTATAGAGGCTATTAGTTGTTTTCTAGAGCGCGCGTGGTGTTAAGCTCAGTATTTACTTCAAAATGCCAAGTTGTTCAATAGCGATTTGTAAAAATATAAGTGGAATTATTGAATCCTATGGAATAAACACTATTATGAATATATATATTTTGTTTTGTATTTAATAAAATTAGGTCCTTTTCAGATATGGCGAGACCAGGGAAATAGGGATTAATTTATATATGGAGGATATTATAGATTCCAGTTCAAATTGAATAGGTACTCATACATAAGATAGGTCAACTATACAAAATAAAGTAGTGCATCAAAGCTACTCTAAGGCGGTACGAAGTTCGCCGGGTCAGCTAGTATACAATAAAAGTCATAAATATATAAATAAGCATAAGTAGTAGAAATAAGTTAAAGAGACCGAAGAGCGGAGCCGCCTGACACAAGCTCAATAGCTTAAAAGGAGCCCCTTTTATGATAATTTTGTTCAGAAAATAAAAACATTTTTCATTTTCATTTCAAGTTAAAATAGAAAAAAAAGCTTTCATAGGAGGGAAATTTACAATAATGGTCGGATAATTGCTCTTCCCTGTTAAATATGCATATAAAAGGGCTACCCAGTGTAGGCGAAATAAATCCATCCAAGTGATGTGGATGGAATTTGGCATAGTTTGATTACACTGGAAGCTACACACGAAGCTCTTGTCATAACCATAGAATTAGGTAAACATAAAGATTTATTTATTTACAAAAACATGTGTTGGTAATAATAATACATGAATATCTTACTATCAGTTCCTGAAAGAATTATAGCTCAACATCTTTTACCATGAATAGGTGTACAAATATCATTATTTATATAACTAATAAAATGTCATCGTACAAAATATGTAATAATAACAATAAAGTTACAAAATAAAAACACAATTAAAATGTCGTAGGGGAGATACAAATAAAACATTAGAATTTATAGGTAAAACATGCACTTACAGAGATTAATCAAAAATCAGTCAAACTATATTATCCTTTAACAGTTTCTTCATCGCTTTCTTGAACAGTGTTGTATTTATAAATCTTAATGTTTGTAGGTATTTTTTTATAAATTACTAGTGCCCCGCCCTTATTTTTTCAAAACCTGGTCTTTTCTTCTTTCTTAAAAGGAGTTTAAAAAAGTACATATAATTATATATTTCAACTAGCTGACCCGGCGAACTTCGTACCGCCTTAGAGTAGCTTTGATGCACTACTTTATTTTGTATAGTTGACCTATCTTATGTATGAGTACCTATTCAATTTGAACTGGAATCTATAATATCCTCCATATATAAATTAATCCCTATTTCCCTGGTCTCGCCATATCTGAAAAGGACCTAATTTTATTAAATACAAAACAAAATATATATATTCATAATAGTGTTTATTCCATCATCATCATCATCATCATCATCAGCCTATCGCAGTCCACTGCTGGACGTAGGCCTCTCCAATTGTTCGCCACTGTGATCTTTCCATGGCTTCTCCATATGATATGATATGGTTATTCCATAGGATTCAATAATTCCACTTATATTTTTACAAATCGCTATTGAACAACTTGGCATTTTGAAGTAAATACTGAGCTTAACACCACGCGCGCTCTAGAAAACAACTAATAGCCTCTATACCCTTCACTGTTTCTCTCTATTCTAATGCTGCTGTTTCTTTAATCTAATGCTTTTTGGTACACTATATTTTTAGTTTTATGTTCTGGCGCGTAAATAAATAATGCTGATGGTTTTCCGACGCGGGAACAGGCAACATATAATTGGCCATGTGAAAAACATTGATTTTCTAGATTGATGCCACATACACTTAGCGAGAAAAATATTTGAAGTTGTTCCACAATGGATCTTTTCACTGAGTTGTTGTGTGCGCAACGCTGATCGACTTCTCTTGCTGAATTGCCCATAAAATAGATTTGCAAAAATCTATAGTCGTTATCGGGCATTGGCAATAAGGAACCTGTTCGGTGATATATTTGACCTTGAATCTGCAAGAATATAAATATGTATTTAGGTAATTGTATAGCAAATTGTGCAAGCTCTCATATATTTTCTGTATAACCAAATTGTAATATTATGTAGTCACCAAAAGTTACCAAAAATCGATATGAAGCTGTCAACTTACCACGTTTCAGAACAAACGATGCTCTTTTAATATAGTCTATGGCTGTGAATGACGTTGACATTCGTAACGCGCGTTTTTTAAAATATGCAAAATTAAATGTATACTTTTCAATATTTCTCAGAGATTTTCTTAATATTTTTTTTCCGTAAGAACCATCCTTGGACTTCCACAAACATTTAAAAAAAAGAATTAACGAAATCGGTTCAGCCGTTCACACGTGATGCCGTGACAACGCGAAACGGGTTTCATTTTTATATATATAGAGATAGATATTCATCTATTGAAATATAACAAAAGTGTGTTTAAATTAAATTTCATCTCGGCATAATCATCTTAGCGTTTTGTCCCGGTTGCGTCCCAAACTCTGGAGCCCGTGATTTGCTTCGACTCCTCTACTTTGCGCAATCTTGTGGATCCATTGTGGTCAATTTATTGGCACGCATGTCATCCCTTACGACGTCAAGCTTTAAAAATGACAAATCTTGCATACGACGTTCACCCTTTTAGGGGTTGAACAAAAAAATGCTTAAATATATTTTTTATTATTAATTTCTTATTAATCATTAGCTTAAAAAATAAAGAATCTTCCACACGAAGTTCTTACCTTTCAGCCCTTTAGAAGCCAAAAAAAAAGTTAAAAGCACTTGTAAAATACAAGTGCTTTTAACTTTTGTTTTAAGATCCCAAACACCAATTTTCATGACTCTAGCTTTAAAAATGATGAATTTTCTATACAATGTTTTTACCCCATTTTGACCCCTTTATGGGTTGAGTTAAAAAAACTGAAAATTTTCAAATCTTTAACATCAAAACTGTACGACTTTCATACGAACATTAATGCCCCCTGAGACTCATTTAGGGGTTGAATTTTTAAACTTCTTAGTGCGCACCTACATAATAAATACTACCTCTGTTCCAAATTTCATGATTTTCGGTCCAGCAGTTTCAGCTGTGCATTGATTTGGGAAAGATCTAAAAATATTTTCTTATTCTCACATCTTCACATACATATTCACAAATTTACCCTCCAGCAACGATGGCGCTAATCTGACTGTTCCATACAAAAATGAATTTCGCATCTACATCGCGGTGCAACATTTTTGTACCGACTTGAGATTTATACGACAAATCAAATTAGAAAAGATACATCTTCCGTACGTCTTCGAAAACGTACCTCTTTATAAATAGCAAAGATTTGAACCATGCGTACGACACTTTTATGCAGCAGTGCAGTCTTTGACGGGTGGATACAAAGACTATTTCGTAGATTACGTTTCACATAATCAGAAACACGTGGAAACTGATGGGGATTACTTTCAATAAATGTACCTACTTCTAATATGTAATGTGATGGTAATGGGAGAAAGCAATATTTTAACAGTTAGGATTCTGTAGGAACATAATATTATTCTCATAAAAACACCATCGTACAGATAGGATGACATTTCCAGAGAGAAAAACAAGCAGCGCCTTCTACCTTAATGTTAACAAAGATAGCTTGCAAGAAGGCGTTTACGAAGACTATCTATAAGATAAGATAAGATAAGAAACAATTTATTGACCACAACACATTACACATAGAACAAAACAGAGAAAACAAGGTACAGAGAAAAAGAGTTGCGGCCAACAAGGCTCAGCCTCAACATATGCTGAGTATATATATAAACTACTTTATAATTTATATTTATTATTTAACAGATGGAACTGTGAGAATATTATTTATTGCAAAAAAAGGTTTTCAACTCTCGGGTCACTCACTACTGACAATGCACAAAGTTTAAATAATTCTAGCAACAGAGTGAGGGGCCGCTAAATATAGCGAGCCTTCGGAAACAACCGTAATTACCGCACCACATCGATCGACTAATCAATTATTAATTATCTAACAACTACTTAGATATCGGTCTATCATTTATTTAACTCGTAAAGAAGTTGAATGTAGAATTACGTACACGCGACGATAATACACTATTTCTTTTTGAGTACATAAATGTGAATGCGCTGTTTTAGAAATCCTAAACAATTGATGTGAGTCCTTAATGCTGTGATCGTCGTATCAAACTGGAACGAAAGGCGAGGGAAACAATTTTATGTATTAAACTCGTATCTATTTATTACTCACAATAAATATGATTAAAAAAGGATTTTATTCGTACAGACAATTTATAAGGACATGGTCAAATCACGGAGGAGAGGAAGTGACAGATGTCATTGCGTTTACGAAGGTAGCACAATAGGTGCATTTATAAAGATAGTTTTAAATGAATACATTCCAACAATAAAAAATTTCGTTTGCAAGGTACAGTTTTCCAATTTTATAAGTTACACCAATGAACCTGCGCTGAAGTCTTATTATCGAATACTGCGGCAAATATTAACCAATCACAATGCTCTATTTACGCGCGCCAAAAATTACAATTTCTTTTTGGTTGATGCGTCAGCGCCATGTTCGGTGCAAGTGCGGCTAAGAGAGGGATAGCATTCCTCTCTGGATTTATTGTATTTAATCTTAACGTAAGGCAATAAAGTCTGTATTTCAACTGCTTTCGCAATCGTAATCAATCGGATTTAACTTGCTCTTCTGCGTAGACGAATTTTGCCGATGTAACTTATAAACGTGGTACACCTGTAGCCGAACTGATTCTCTTCAAAATGTTCATGCTGTGGTGTAGAGATGTAAGCAATATATCTTTAGTATTTAAGACTTAACTATGTATGTAATAAAGACATATTAAATCGGGATTTTTTTTTCGACTATTTTTTGTGGTGCACATATCGTGAATTTAAGAAGAAATGCTATTGCTGGGCAAAGGCTTCAATCGAATAAATCAAGTCATCGCTACTATGGTGGGATTAGGCTTAATGATGACCACGCTTGCCTAATGCGGATTGGTGATTGATTACAAACCCGAGCTCCTTACCTATATTCGAAAAATTCAAAACATATTTTTTTCTCGACCCGAGACTGGAACCATGGTGGGTGTGTGACAGACACTATTGCTAACAGTGGCCACTTTTTACAATACCTAGTTAACTTACAATTTTGGTTTAGTAAAAAATATTATATGTACATACTCAAATTATACTCATTTTACTCGAGTGCACTCTACCGAAATTGTTTAAAAATAGATCCGGTTTAGTAGCTAACGATTGAAAACGAATGGTGTCGCTAGTTAGGGCTATCCGTCGCCTTGATTTTTTTACCTACCTTACGTAAATTTTGAGACATTTTTGATGTAAATAATTTGTGTTTGTCAATAATGTCCGAATGTGACAGTGATTTTGAGGACTTCGCAACACCGAACATCTTAGAAAAAGCTTCGCTATACGTTATTCAGGCTTAGTTTAAATCAAAATGTATTAATTACAGTACAAAAGTACAAAAAGTATTCAGGAATGCTTGTCAAAAGTGTTTCCCTATGATTTTTTAATTTGCAGATTACAACATAAATGTAGATAAAGTAGTGTATAAGACTGCACGTAACTCGCTATTAAAACACTCTTTAAAAAGACAAGGATCGTTTTTTGAAATATAGTTCGTGTTTTCTCTCTCTCTCCTGTCGATTCCCTCACTGCTGAGGATCGTGACTCCTTCCGATTTTGTCGACCAGCTGTCGCCATCGGCTGCGCTCCGCCGCTCGGTGCAGGGCAGTGCTTATCGGGATCTCGAGCTGTTTCGCTATCTGGTCTGACCATCGCTGGGGACTATGACCTCTCGGTCTTCTCCCTTCTACTTTACCTGTTACAATCAATCGCTCCAAGTTATCCCCACTCCTTCGTGCAATGTGTCCAAAATATTGCACGATACGTCGCAAACAGGTGGCGGATAAGCGCTGAGTATCCTCTATTTTTAAATGTTTGAGGACCGAGACGTTGGTGCGGCGGGCAGTTCATGGTATTCTTAACATGCGACGCCAGCACCACATTTCAAAGGCGTCGATTCTTTTCCGGTCGACTGCCTTGATTTTCCACGTCTCCACACTATAGATGGCGATGGGGAAGACAAGTGTGCGAACAAGGTGTATCTTCGTTCGATTTGATATGTTTCTGTCCCTCCAAATCTTATTCAGTTCAGTCACTGCTGCCCTATTCATTCCACACCGTCTTCTTATTTCTGGTTCACTGCTACCTTTTTTGGTGATCATCGAACCTAGGTACAGGAACTGATCCACGGTATCATATTTCTGTAAAAGATTAGTGCGCTGTGTGCTTCCGAAGCGGTCGATTACCATAAGTTTGGTCTTGGGCTTATTGATAGCAAGACCCATTCCCATGCTCGTGTTTCAATAAATCTAATTATGTGACAGTCACATAAAATATTATTATTAACATTAAGCGATTGGCGTCGTTCATTGAGAAGACTGCAAAGCCTTAATTCGTTTCGCTTAGGTACCCCTTGATTAAGAATTTTGTAGTCACACAAACAATAACACGCTAACATTACACTTTTACGTACTTAAGTACTCCCAGCTACAAATAAATCGAGGACTATGAAGCTTAGCAAAAAGTTGACTCTTCCGAGTAAAGTAATTGGAAGCGGGAAGACATTTGAGTCCAAGGCCGATAGTGAACGAAATAAAATTCCTGCATTGTCTCCGCCGACAGCTACAGAGGAATATGTGAAATAAAATAAATAAACGTATTCGTAGGACTACACTATAATATGAATTATTTGGTCTGCAAGCGGAACGATACGAAAAAGGCCAGCTAAAAAGAACGTTATAACGGAGATACTTATCTAAAAAATCATTATGCTTACGTCCCTAATAATAAGATGTAATTTCCAAATTTATGAGAAATATGGGAAAGTCATGCTTCGGCATGAATGGGTCGGCTCCACTGGAGTATACTCCAACATTCCCGGAATCGGAGCTGAAGTTACTATACCTACTTATTACTAATGGGAAAGCATTATGTGTATATATTTGTAATCTCGCTGTTGATTCTGATATCCGTAACACAGGTGCTTGAGCTAACTATCTCGAAGTCAGATCAATGTATGTGATGTTGTGAAATATTTATTTATTTATTACAAAACCTTGCATTTGGAGAGCTACCGAGGCGACGTAGTACCTAATACCACTCTCGGAAATCCTGGATGTCTCTGAAGAGTTCCAGCCAGTTTCGCGATGGAGATTATTGTGAAACAGTGCATACTCGTAACTTTCTAAACTGAGAAAAAAATATGTCCAAAGGAGGCCGAGGTTCATGATAAAATTAATAAACTGATATCAGGCTCCTGGTTAAGTGGCGTGCGGCAGCACCGTGGCGAGAGCCGGTCGTGAATTCGGTGCAAGCGCTGGCTAACCGGCTAATATCCTGGAGGCGAGCCAACGCGGGAACACGCGGCCTGTATTCAATAAAGCCTGTTTAACTTTTCCTTGTTCTTTAGCCCTGGATTCTAGAATAAGAGGAAACTTGTATTTTTCCTGGATCAGTTAAGTAGCCCTCTTTGCATAGGTACTCTCCGTGTTTCTTTTTGATATGGAATCGTTACTAGGAATACTTTCTATCTCAGTGTTTTGGTTTTTTGATTTGGATGATACGCGTTTGCCTAAAAGATGCCCGTTCACTCTTGCCTTAGGTAAAGCTGTCCAGATTATCATCATCATCATCATCATATCAGCCCACATCCACCCACTGCTGAGTATAGGCCTCTTTTTTATCACGCCATTCCCTTCGGTCCCCTGCCAGCCTTATCCATTGTTTCCCCACTGCCGTCACAATATCGTCGGACCATCGTGCAGGTGGTCTACCCCATTCTTGGTCTGGTCGCTCCCATTCTTGGCTGCCATTGGGTAAGCCTTATAATGCACCTATCATCTTTACGCCTTGCCAGGTATTCTGCCCATCTCCACTTTAGCTCACACACTCGCGTACCAACGTCTACTGCCCTGGTTCTCTTTCGAATTTTATCGTTGTTGTTGTTGTGTTGGGTTGGTTGATTATGGTGGTCAGGAAAAATAGACCTCGGCAGGGAGTTCCATTCATTCATCGTCAGCCCATTTATGTCCCCACTGCTGGGGCACGGGCCTCCCTCAATCACATGAGGGGTAATTGCCATACTCACCACGCTTGGCAGACGGGTTGGCGAGGGTTTTGATATAAGTGCAGAGTTTTCCTTCTCTGGGTGCTGATGCTCATGCCAGCAGCTTTACCTTAGTCGCCTTTTACGACACCTCGGTAAGAGTGAGGGTGGCCTATTCTACTCTGCCGGGCACCACACGGCCATTCATTAGCCGTCCGCATTATAAATGTGTCATGAATCACATTAAATATTTTTATTCCAAGCCTATGCAAATAAAGATATTTTGAATTGAATTGAATTGTGGAAGCGGATCGCTTCGTGTGGATAAGGGGTAGTTCTCCCCCATTAAAATAAAAGCCCTCGCCGCGCCTTGTCGTCCGGCGATGGGTTTTAATTACTATTGAACAAAAACGTTGCCTGGCTTTCTCAATATTGCAACACCTACCCCTCCTCTACTATTAAATGTTCATTGAATGCGTCTTATAATTATGATAAGACCGCCGAAGTTCTACATTTAAGTTACTGTGATGCCTAATATTTATTTATTTTTGTATATTGTATTTCCTGCAATAAAATCTGTTGTTTTCTATGTATTATAGGTACGTATGTTTTTTACAAAAGAAAAGAATTATATGTATATATTTGTAATCCCACTGTTGATTCTGATATCCGTAACACAGGTGCTTGTGCTACCTATCTCGGAGTCAGATCAATGTATGTGATGTTGTGAAATATTTATTTAATAAGTGTAACACTATAAGGGTAGTTCATATACTTGGATATGAAAAAAAATGAGTTCCATACAAGTTGCATCAAAAAAGGACAAAGTAGTAGTACATAATAAAACATACAGTCGAACATAAAACCTCCACCTTTTTTAAAATCGCAGTAAACCGTGGGATAGACGGAAAAAACCTGTTTTAATATAATTTTGTGGTTGAGCATAGTTTACTAAAGTTCAAAACAGTGCTGCTTAAAGCGTCTCTTGCAATATTAAACTTGTCAAGTAAAGCTAGGCACTTTCATTGAAATAGTTTGTTGAAACAAAAAGTTTTGCCAATAGATTTTGCTTTGCGGTTAGTCCGAACTGTATCGTAGAATCAGTGGACCGATTAAACTAAGTATATCGAATTTGTTCTGCCCACTCCTGCAAGGACAGAATGATTTTTCGATAAAGAAATCTTTTTTTTAATGCTATAACAGATAAAGGAGCAAGCGAGTCACCTGATGGAAAGTAATCAACATCCGGGAAATCAGAGATATCGCTAATGTGTTGCCGGCCTTTTTAAAAACCGGCCAAGTGGGAGTCGGAATAGCCCATGAAGGGTTCCGTAGCAGCAACTAAGATAACATAGGTAATTGTAATGCAATTGAGTTGACTAAATTAAAGGTAAATTGCGGTTTACGGTTTATAATAACATATAAAAAAAAACTACTTACTAGATCTAGTTCAAACCAATTTTCGTTATTAACTTTTATGGTACCTAATGTAAATCCTATATTTTTTTTAGTTTCATCATTCTTTTATTATAAAAGTTAGAGGGAGGACACACATTTTACCACTTTAGAAGCGTCTCTTGCGCAAAGTATAAGGTTCACAAAAAATATATATTAGAAACCTTAACATCATTTTTAAAGACCTATCTATGGATACCAAACAGTTATGGGTTTGAAGGCAAAAAAAATAAGTTTCAGTTCTAGGTATGGGGACCCCTAAAATTTTTATTTTTTTCCTATTTTCATGTAAAAATTGTACTATCTTTATCCTTATCCTCTGTCATAAAATATTTATGTAGATATATTATAAAATCTAACATCAGACTATAACCGTATCTCCCTCATAATGTTATGCTGTATATGTGTTTGTATACGTTTTATTGTTTTGTTTTAGGTGGTGTAACCTTCAATTAAAAATAAAAATCAGAATGAGTAAAATATCCTTACACCGGTCAATTTCTCATTTAAAACGTGTCTCTTTAAGGCGACGGGTACCTAACTAGCGACACCAATCGATTTAAATTATTAGCTTAGTAGCTAATAATTTAAATGGATTGGTGTCGCTTCGAGAGAAAAGCCTTACTCCATGGCTTGATTTAAGCCGCTGTCAAATGTACTTTTGTTGATAGCACTTAAAAATATACTGTAAGATAACTAAAAAGTTTAACTTATCTACCACAAGTGCCAAAATTAAGATGACGGGTAGGGCACACTAGCGACGCCAATCGATTTTAATTTTGAACTACAAACCGTATCTATTTTAAACAATTTCGGGGTTACAACCTCTCGGCAAATACTTATGCGGTTACAACCTCTAAACAAACACTTATAACTATTTATTAAATAACCATGCACAAATTTTGGGTCCAACGCGTACGCGAACAATTGATTACCGCCAAAGGCGGCCACTTTTAGCGTGAATCAATTTTTCGCGTACAAAATCAGATCCAACATTTGTGCATGGTTATTTAATAAATAGTATAAGTGTTTGTTTAGAGGTTGTAACCCCGAAATTGGTTAAAATAGATTCGGCTTAGAAGCTGAAAATTAAAATCGATTGGCGTCGCTAGTGTGCCCTACCCGTCACCTTAATCGCTGGACATTGGCAGAGTTATATAAGTGTTCGCCGTGGGCAACACAGTAGCAGCCATAATAAAAAATTAAGGTGAGCCCTGTGTTCACAGAGCCAGCGCAGGCGCTTGAAAATATGAACTACTTAATTACTTACTTACTAGTTTTAGTTTCTGTGGTTAGCGGCGTGCTCGGCGAAATTGTGCTTAAAGTTAACCACACGAGTGTGGCGAGGCAAATACGTGTTCCGGAAAGTTGGTGGGATCTGCCTCATATTATTATACTTGTAACATTTTATCAATTTTATAGTTCGCAAGAAAATCGGACCTGGAGCCCAATTCTCGGAACGTGATATTTTGTCATCATACGACATAATATTGCTAAAACATTGTTTTTATGGTTTTCATGTGACATCCGCCGTGTTTTTTCATATCTAAAATCCTAGAATTGGCTCCTAGCTGAAGTAAATTAACGGAAAGTAAAGACTGGGACCGAAAGGTACATTTAGTGTGAGTACCTAATACCAGCCTTAAAGGATGGTGGATTCGATTCCCACTCTGGAAAAACTATATTGAACAGTTGTGTTAGTAATGCATGCTGCCGTGCTCTATCTATAATGCCATTAAGTACCAAAACCACATTCGCAAAAATAGCCTTCATAAAGAGCGCTCTTTAAGTCCATTTTTCTCCGACTTGTAGTGGTAGGTATTTAACGGCATTATAGCTAGACCACGGCAGCATGGCTGTTATAACATCTAAATATCTAAGAGATGTCTCCGACTCAGAAACCCATATTATTACAAATACTTATTCAAACTTGTTTATTCGCGATTTGAGTAGTCGAGTAGTTTACACTAGTAAAATAAAATGTTCCTTATTAAAATATCTATTTATTTATTAAATTAAAGAAAACAAAACAGATTAAAACCATTGAAATTAAACATTAGCTATTCATGATTAAATTGTATTAGATAATAATCCTAAATATGTTTTCACGGCAATTACATTGTGGCTTAACTTAAGTTAAAATTCAAAATTCAAAAGTAGATACATACTTTAATATGCTTTATTTGTACAGCTCAAAAATATAAATTATAACCATGAGTATTATACATGTAATTAAACATATACCTATGCAGATACAAAAAATATTATACTAAGAAATGAATAACTATAATATATTAAAATGCATAATTCTAATTCATCATCAGCCCATTTAAGTCCCCCCTGCTGGGGCACGGACCTCCCTCAATCACATGAGGGGTAATTGCCATACTCACCACGCTTGGCAGACGGGTTGGCGAGGGTTTTGATATAAATGCAGAATTTTCCTTCTTTGGGTGCTGATGATCATGCCAGCAGCTTTACCTTAGTCGCCTTTTACGACACCTCGGTAAGAGTGAGGGTGGCCTATTCTACTCTGCCGGGAACCACACGGCGAATTCTAATTATCTTCAATATAATACATTGAAAGAGTTTGAGCATTCCATAAACAGTAGGAGCAAAATATACGAGTACAGAAAACATTAATCGTTATCACTTTCATTTAGCGAGATATCCTTAAGGATAATAATCATTGAATTATACCTGGATTTAATCTAAGAATTATACTAATGCAATAGTACAATGCCTAATAGAAGTGCATCCCAACAATGGTATTCCGCCTAATTGATCGATTAACTGCTAACCAGCCAACATTACATATGACATTCAGTGCTCGACATATTGAGGTGATCGGTCACCGGGAGCTTGTAATCAGATTTCGTAATTACAAGTAAGTTCGCGACTAATTAAGCGAAATGTCCATTATGACGTCATACATGATGTGTCTTATGACATTGCAAGCTTCTCAAATAGCGCTGTGATACACGCGTATCTTAGTACGCACTTTTCATAGGGATAAAAAAGTACGCGTAACATACACACTTGTATAAGTGTGTACGTTGTTAGAAAAAGATAAAAAGTAGCCTATGATACTGTCGATCCTTTTGATTATCTCCATTTAAAAAAACACGTCAATCCATCGCTACGTTTTGCGGTGAAAAACGGACGAACAGACACACACACTTTCATAATAGTAATAGTATGGACGTGGTTCTAATTTTCTGAATATTTCTTAATGTTATAATATCTTCCAACCGATTACGGCTACGGCGGACAATCTTAACGATCAGCCACTTACGCAGGATATATTAGAGTGCTCAAGTATGTGCGTAAACGCAAGTGCACTCTCTATTCCCTTGCCCTCATATTCCGATGGGACACAAGTGTGTCACGACCGGAGAGGGGTTGGGCGCAGGACCAAGGCTTTCTTGTACCCCCGTGCTTTCCGAGGCACGGGGGTACAAGACCTCTAACTTCCAGACTCCGGGCTGACACTAAGAATTTCTCACCGAAAACTTAGGTTATCAAATTTTTGGCCTGACCCGGGGATCGAACCCGGGACCTCTTGCGCAGCCGTCGCTTTATAGTGCGAACCACTTACCCTGCGTCACCGAGGCAGTCAATGTTCTGCTATAGGCACACACCAGGATAATACAATATGTAAAAAATCCTAAAATTCTTTATTCAGTTTAAGTCCAAACAGAACACTTATGAATGTCAAATATGTAATCTACCGCTGATTCGGAAGGTAAATTTCTACCGAAAAGAACCAACAAGAAACTCAGTTGTTACTTTTTTCAAATTTATTATATCATCATTACAATTTTAATTGTGCTAACAAGTGATAAACGCCCTGTTCGTCTAGTGGTTTAAGTCCCGGGCCGTGATCTCGGGGTCCTGGGTTCGCTTCCCGGGTCGCGCAAAAAGTATATTTCGAATTTTTCGAACATAGCTCGGGTTTGTGATCACCAACCCGCATTTGGCAAGCGTGGTGATTGAGCCGAATCCCATCAAATGTAGTAGCGATAACTTGATTTCTATGATGGAAGCCTTTGCCTTGCAGTGGAACAGTTTATAGGCTGATACTTTTAACAAGTAATACTTACTAAGATATCAATTGATATGGAATACAATTGATACAATTGATATACTTATTAAGATTACAATTGATATAGAACCTAACATGTTCGATATTAAGGTGAGAATCGAGTGAAGAAATTTGACAATTATGTTCTACTGCCTACTTTAGATTGGAAGTAAGAGAAAGTGTCTATGAATTGGTGGATTTAGCGCTCGGATCCTATAGATATAAACACAAAATGCAAGTATATTTACCACAGAATGTACAGAAAGCATTCACTTTGAATCCATAAACATTTTATTGCAACTTTACTGCCTTACTCGCTCATAATTATATGAAACGGCGGTCATAGCTAAAATGAAGGGAAATATTCCACTTGGCCTCTAATGCTGTGCTCATAGCGATGTGACATCAAAAGGAATCAATGTTACTACAAGCAAACCTGAACTTTCTGATCTAACAGTTAAGCATAATTTTCTGTGCAACAGATAACTGCTAATAATAATACTCAGACAAATTTACGAAAGGTAATAAGTGCTCATAGCATATCAAACGAATCAATTTGAAAACTGACGAACCTTTCCGTTCTTTGACTGTACAATCACTTTAATATAGAATATCATCATCATCATCATCATCATCAGCCCATTAAGTCCCCACTGCTGGGGCACGGGCCTCCCTCAATCACATGAGGGGTAATTGCCATACTCACCACCCTTGGCAGACGGGTTGGCGAGATATATAGAATATATCAGCAAACATTCAAATAACGATCATGTTTTTAAGACTATCAAAACATTGAATAAAAAAACGGCAAAAAACTTAAGTACTTTTAGGTTTGCAAATTCACGTAGTGTCTAGTAACAGCCTAAAAGCGCGTAACTAAATGCAAATGAGGGGGGCGCTCCCGGCTATCGCCTGATAGCGGCAAAGCACTTTTCAAAATTTCAAAATTTTGAAACCATTTGTTACTTTCGACCCGCCGCGTTACTTTTGTACCCGGTCTCCCCTACATACGAGTATGTATATTAGCAGATCCACCCAATCCCTCTCCCCTTGTTATAAAATGCGATCGAAAATTCCGTACCGACCGTTCCAACCTTTTCAGAAGTCAAAAATCATTTATTGCAAACTGGCATGCAGTGTGACAATAATAAAAAATAATAAAATAAATCTAAAAATGAGATAGAAGTAAACGTAGTACCTACTTGCTCAGTGATAGTAGATTATTACTATGTCAGCTTTTTCGATTACAGCAAGGAATAATTAATAATTTTTTAAGTATTTTGGGTAAATTAAATGAATCAAAAAATTGTAAGAATTAAAAATTGTTTTGAATGGGCCGGCTCAACCGGAGTTATACCACGGTCTCAAAGAAAACCGGCGTGAAGCAACTGTGTGCTGTGTTTCGCTGCGTGAGTCAGGGTACTGGAGGCCCGATCCGGGGGTGTACACATCGTGTTCGGGGCAACTCCAACTGCCTCGACGTGGACAGAGTGTTATTATGAAACACAGGACAAGCGTCCAGCCGACTAAGGACACAAAGTGCTCTCACAATACTTTTGGATTTGTGTAATAAAGAATACAATTTTTAAATTATGCATTTTCGACATTCAATTAATTCAAAATTTAATCAAAATTAATTCACAATAATTACTAACATATTTATAAGGTCACTAGTATGCCCGAAATACTTAAATGATTTTTATTTTATTTATTTAAAGATTGGCAGCGCACTTGTGTGACCTCACCGGTGTCGCGGGTGTCCATTGGCGGCGGCAATCGCTTACCATCATCTGCCACTAATCTGCTCGTTTGCCACGAATCACATAAAAAAATGAAAACAAAGTAAGTACTTAATGTCAAATATGAAACATTCAACATTAAATATAAAACAAATAACATTGCGTGTTGCATGAACTTTGTATGGATATTTAAGATCGCGTTTAGTTATAAGGTGGTCTTTGATCTGCTTGGTATGAAGAGGAATGAAATTGCTACCATATACATCAACAATGCCGAAGCACAGTCATGCCGCTGCCTACCGTGAAAGAAGACCTTTTTTCAAACTTCTTTGGTATGGGAGAATGGGGATATTTTACACAAAAAAATACGTTTGTGATACTAAACTAAGAAAATGCGACCTTTTTTCAAAGGTTCTTCGTGTCAAAGTTAGTTCCTAAGAGGGAAAAAAGTCCCATTCATATATGTATAGCGGCGCATCCCCATTGAACTGAACGCTGCGCACCCGCGACATTTCAGTGCGTCGCGTCGTCGCTCCGCTTTGAAAACGGTCGCAATCCGCCAGTGTGGCAACTCCCTGAGACCTCTTCAAAATAAGGTAACCAGTGAAAGAATCGGTCGGCATGGAAACTCATCCAGATCACAATTTTAAAACCGCATGAGATACAATTTATCTAAATTCTCTTCGTGACTCGTTCGTTCGCGTCTTTTCTTTGAAAGTCCCAGTACAGTAGACGTGGGTCTAATTTTAGAGCCTGCAGCAGTGCACGTGACTCCACCCCCTCCCCAACAAGGGCCAATTTAAATTAAAAATTAGAGTTCAATAGTACGTGTCAGTACGGATCCGACTCCGAACTCCGAAGCGACAAATTGAGTGGAACGCAACCGTTAGTGGGTGATTTCCGCCCCTCATGGATACTCGCAACACCAACGGAGTCCCAAGTGCGCTGCCAATCTTTAAATTCAAGGAAAATAAACGCTGAATTGGACCTCAGGTACCCTTACTCACTCGACGAATTGTAGCACAGACGCTGTCTTCACGTCGGTTTTCAGGGTGAGGCCGTATTACTCCGGTCGAGCCGGTCAATTTATGTCGAAGAGTGGCTCTCCCATGGTAGACGATCTGTCTGATATCGGGAGCTGTCAGTAACAAATGCTTTACTCATCTTCTTTATTGATTGTACATACAGAAGATAATAAAAATCTTGATTAACGATAACAAAAGCCCAATAAAGACGAGAGCCTTGACGAGACGAGAGTCTATTCGTTTCTTTCCCCGTTAACCCACTTTTACATAATTACTTTTCAATCTCCGATTCCACATGATATTTCGAACCTTAAGCTCTGGTTTTATGGTATAAAATACAAAAAACAAACGAGAGAAAATGTTAGAGGGATAGTGTGGAAAAATTAACAGTGAAGCAATATATTTACGAAAATAAATATAAGTGATTAGATTCTGCGAGAGACATTATCTCCCTTATTTCAAAACGCGGTCTAAGAAAAGTTCGGGAACTATACACATGCCCGCCGCTTTTAACATTGTGTATTGGAACGGGACGACTTGAGCATTAGTTTTTTTTTTTTTTTTATGCTAGGGGCGGACAAACGAGCAAATAAATCAATATGTTGAGACAACATCACCATCATACCATACTTGTACTTTGTTTCTGTGCTGTAATGGCTATCTATCTAAACACTGGTCCAACCGGCCTTTTCATACCGGAGCGTGGCTCTCCCACGGCCTTTGGCATTTTCTTCCGCGACGGGAATATCTTACTGCTATCCTTCCAAGTGTGACGGCAGGCCATACTTACACTACTAATGCACTGTATGACACTCTAAATATCTTTTGTGATTCCCCCTTTGAGGTGGTAGTAGGGGGGGCACGCGTAACCTATAGGATGAACCTACTGGACCCTTCCGTTGTGGGACACATCTTTAATACGATATTCTTTTGCTTTCCTTATTACCTTTTTCCATTTGCAGTGTTGTAATATAATCTGTTAGGAAAAGGATATTAATGTTATCCTACCTTACCAACTTGAAGGAGCGATGAAGCATTTATTTTTTACAGTTGGTAATTTACGTAGATGGGTTTTTCTTAGAGATTTCAGACTTCCTTCCGGCTCCGTCTCATTCTCAAAATATTGTGAAGTCCTAAACTGAAAAATATACTTTAAATTTTATCGGATCCCCGTTTTTTCTTCACATCATCTTCTAGTTTAGTTTACTATTAGCTATTAACCCGTTGACGACCCGTTTGGAACAGTGGTAGTGAACGCTGCCTCTGGTGCAAGGGTTTCGGGTTCGGTCCCCGCAAAGTACAAATATTTGTGTGCATGAACATATCTGTTTATATTGGTCTGGGCGTTATCTATGTATTATAAGTATGTATTTACAAAAGAAAAGTATTATATGTATATATATTTGTAATATTATTATTATATATATTTGTAATCCCACAGTTGATTCTGATATCCGTAACACAGGTGCTTGAGCTACCTATCTCGGAGTCAGATCAATTTATGTGATGTTGTGAAATATTTATTTATATTTATTAAGGATGCCTAAAATATTTCATTTTAATACAAACTTCTAATTTGATTTGGCTTTTCTTAGAAATAAACCTCCTCATCTTAGCATGTAACTCCCAGTTGCGTTAAAAGCTGTCCCTGTCTTGGAACCCGGGGTGCGCTTAGACGATTATTCAGGGTTTGGGGAGTCTGGTGCCCAATTGGTACAGTGAAGCGATTGCCAACTCACATTCGCAACCCTTTGACAAGGGAACGAACCAGTTGTATCATGGTTACGTTTCAAAAACTATCCGAAACGTGCAGCTTTCACCGCCGAGCTAATGTTAGAAATATGCACGTAGATTTGAAAAATCCAGAGGTGCATGCTCAGATTCAAACCAACGACCTCCCGAATGGAAGGTGCACCGAGCCACCATCACTGTTTTCTTTACGAAGTATAAGTATCAGCCTATGAACTGTCCCACTGCAAGGCAAAAAGGCCTCCATCACAGAAATCAAGTCATCGCTACTATGGTGGGATTAGGCTTAATCACCACGCTTTAACGCCCTGCTGGTCTAGTGGTTTATGTACCAGGCCGTGATCTCGGGGTACTGGGTTCGATTCCCGGGTCGAGCAATAACTATGTTTCGAATTTTTCGAACATAGTTCTGGTTTATGATCACCAATCTTTACAATACCGAATATTTATTAACTAGAACAAGAATGGAATAAGTTATAAGAAAATTACAGTTTTACAATAGAATACAAAATTATTTGTTTTTGCACGTCTGTAATAGGCTGGTACTGGTATACTCTTCATTTAAGACATCTTCATGATCAGATGTATTTATGTAAATAAAATGTATGTCCATTTCTTTACTTATGTTTTTCAGTGACATTAGGTAGATACAAACGTTCTGTGACAAAGCCGTAAGTTAATTCTTCATTAAGTATGGTCAGTGTGACCAGCTTTAGCAGAATTCTGTGATTTTAGCAGAATATGACCCCCCATTTAGGTCTTAGAATATTATGTCGCAGATTAGAAATAGTTGGCAGTTTTTAGCAGAATCTAAAGTACCTTAGTATATATTTAGCATTAGTCGACATTTTTAAGTAACCTTCTGATTTTTGACTTTAGTACATACATATGACGCCTTGTTGGTCTAGTGGTTTAAGTACCGGGCCGTGATCTCGGGGTCCTGAGTTCGATTTCCGGGTCAAGCAAAGTATGTTCCGAATTTTACGAACATAGCTCGGATTTGTGATCACCAATCCGCATTTGGCAAGCGTGGTGATTATGCCTAATCCAATCATAGTAGCGATGACTTGATTTCTATGATGGGGGCCTTTGCCCGGCAGTGGGACAGTTCATAGGCTGATACTTTACATTACTTTTACATACATATGATGTGCTAAAGCTTCCTTAATCTTGATTCCACTAGTTCAACAAACAAGTACTTATAAGAAAATTATTTTAAGCTTGTCATTATTATCGCTTGAGTAATTAAACAAAAGTAATTTAAGTACCTCACACCTTAGATTACATCAAAATAGCGGTAGATAGCTGACTGGTCTCAACCGCGTGTAGGTACCGCTTAAATTAGGTCCCCGTCGCCTAATTGCACGCAGTCGCAAACTGGCGGGTCTGACAAGCGGTCGTGTCACACAAAAATATTATTTAATTGTTTTAAGTGGGATAAAAGTTACCAAAATGCCTTTAAACGCGTTGTGCAAATTATTCAAAAAAAAAAAAACAAATCTCATGGAATCACATTTCACTCATAAGTAGAAGAAAATTTTTAATTTCTTATGATATATCTAAATTCAATAATGTTTTGGTCACCATTTTGCAGAGCAAGATAGAAATATACGACATCTGAAGCGTAGCTGCGCGTAGTATGCTTGACTCACTCTCACTTATGTGAAAAAATAGGTTTGTCTCTGTATTCCAATTTTAAACCAATGTGTCATAGAGCTGTATGTGAGCATGTAGTTTTGTATCAAGCCCGTTTTCAGTTGTCTAATTGAAAGGAACGTGCCGTATCTTCCGCTATTTTATATTAATCTAAGCCTCACACACTTTATTCATAAATAATCTTTTAAACTACGCCGTGTGGTCCCCGGCAGAGTAGAATAGGCCACCCTCACTCTTACCGAGGTGTCGTAAAAGGTGACTAAGGTAAAGCTGCTGGCATGATCATCAGCACCCAGAGAAGGATAACTCTGCATTTATATAAAAACCCTCGCCAACCCGTCTGCCAAGCGTGGTGAGTATGGCAATTACCCCTCATGTGATTGAGGGAGGCCCGTGCCCCAGCAGTGGGGACTTCAATGGGCTGACGAAGAAGAATCTTTTAAATATTATTTAATGCTCCATCATCATCATCATCTTAGCGTTTTGTCCCGGTTGCGTCCCAAGCTGTCGCTTCGGAGCCCGCGGTCCGCTTTCCTACTTCTACTAATCCACTTCGCGCGGTCTTGTGCATCCGTAGTGGTCAGTTTATTAGCACGCATGTCATCCCTTACGATGTCAAGCCACACCTTTTTAGGTCTACCCCTTCTGCCGGGACCCGGCGGTGGTGCTATGGACACCACCGCCAGACATTTGTTTCCCACGTAGCTGTACGTTTTCCGCAGGATATGACCGTACCAACTTAGGCGACTCTCCAGTAGTTTGTCTGCTATGTCACGGACATGAAGGCTCCCACGTATGCGTGAGTTTCTCACGCGGTCTTTTTGCGTAACTCCACACATCCACCTCAGCATGTTCATCTCCGTGACATGCAACTCTTGCTTGTGTCGCTCAAGTACAGGCCAAGTCTCGCTGCCATACAAATGTACCGGTCTAATGATGGACTTATAGACCTTTAACTTAACCGGCATTTTGGGGTCACAGATGACGCCTGTCACCTCACGCCATTTGGTCCACGCGGCAGCAAAACGTGCCTTGACGTCGCAATCGATGTCTCCGGATGAATGGAGTACCGATCCCAGGTACTTAAAATGGTCCGTGCGCTCTACCTCATCATTGCCAATACGGACAGACGTGAGATCAGAAGAGCCGCTGACCATGTACTCTGTCTTCGCCACATTAAGTTTCAGACCACCGTTCTCAAGCGACTCCTTCCACTCATTAACTCGTCTCACCAACCTGCCCTTATCCGAATCCACCAGCGCGATATCATCAGCATACATCAGCACCCAAGGAGGCTGCTCATGAGGATTTTTAATGCTGTCTGACAGAACGTCTAGTATCACGCTAAATAAAAACGGGCTGAGGACGGAACGCTGGTGTACGCCCACAGTAATGGGGAAGGGTTTGGTGTCGCCAACTGTAGTCCTAACTAGAGATCCGGAATCGTGGTACATGTCTCGAATGATGTCGATATAAACTTCGGAAATTCCTTTGGACCTTAGAGCCCACCAGATCATCACTCGCGGAACACAATCGAAGGCCTTCTGCAGGTCAAGAAAGAGGAAGTGCAGAGGCGTATTCTTCAATCTATACTTTACCATGATATCCTTTGGGCAAAAATAGGGTCCAAGGTCCCTTTGCCGACAAAATCCGTACTGACGGTCCGAGACAGTACACTCCTGTCTGATCCTGGAATCTATAATCCGCTCAAAGAGCTTCATGGTGTGGGACATGACCTTTATTCCACGGTAGTTTCCGCACTCCTGTGCCGCTCCCTTGCCTTTGAAGAGGGGTAATAATACTCAATCTCCATTGGTTTGGGATTTTCCCTGTGAGGAATATGCGGTTGTAAAGGTAGGTTAAAATGCCCACACCACGAGGACCCATTGCTTTCCACGCCTCAATGGGGACTCCATCGGATCCGACAGCTTTCCGGTTTTTCATGCGGCGAAGGGCTTTAAGGACTTCCTCAGACGTTATCGGCGGCGCTAGTCCCTGGTTCAGAGGGAGTTCCGGTGGCTGCACCTCTTTGTGTTGCTTGTTTAGCAACTCGTGGAAGTATGAGCGCCACCTCTCCTTCACTGCGAGATCTTCGCATAGTAGGTTGCCACCAGTGTCTTTTACACAGCGGCATTGTGAAATGTCTTGTGCAGCTTTGACCTTGGAGCGCGCCAACTTGTAGATGAGCTTCTGCCCCTCAGACGATTCCAACTTGTCATATAGCGGTTGCAAGTGGTCTCGTCTGGCTTTGACTACTGCTCTCTTAGTGGCCCGCTTTGCAGACCTATACGCGTCGCGGTCTTCTGGAGATTTGGTCGCTTGCCACTGCTTAAAGAGGGTTTTTTTCACCCTTATCTCCTTCTGGACCGTGTCGTTCCACCATCAGGTTTCCTTGTCACATTTGCGACCACCTTTCGACAAACCAAGCACTGCTTTTGCTGCACCAATGATAGAAGTCTGAATCCTATCCTAGTAGCCTTGGACCGATTCGTCATGTGTTTTGAGACGTAACTTCATCAAGCTTCCACCATCTGATTTGGCATCGGCACTGCTCGATACGCTTGTTTTTAGGCCTGACACAGAGGTCCATGTATGTAGGTGTAAAATTAAATATGACACATCGGAAAAAATAATAACAGATCTTACTGATATAGCAGAGACTTTTAATAAATATCTGTTAGACCTCACAAATAACAACAAGCGCAAGTTAACTACACCAGTATCCGCTCCCACAAGTAATAAATAATACCTTTTGTCAAAACACCATTTTTCTTAGACCAGTCTCTGAAACTGAAGTTAAAAACATAATATCTTCCCTTAATAACACCAATGCGGAAGGCTTCGATGAAGTCTCAACAAAAGTTATTAAGGCATGTAAGGATAAATTGTGTAAAATTCTGGTGTATTTAATTAACTTATCATTCGAACATGGTGTATTTCCGGAACTACACAAAAATCTATAGTGAAGCCGCTCCATAAAAAAGGTGATAGTAGAGTACTAGGTAACTATAGACCAATTGCTCTCATTCCAATATTTTCAAAAGTGTATGAAAAAGCGATACATGCGCGACTAAGTGACTTTTTTGTTAAGAATTCTGTAATAAAAGAACAACAATTCGGCTTCCAAAAATCAAAATCGACTACTTTAGCAGCTTTTCATTTAACTCACAATATTTTACTAAACGTGACAAAAAATATTTGACTACAGTTCTATATTTCGATATGACTAAGGCGTTTGATTTCGTGTGTCACGACATATTATTGCGCAAACTAGAACACAATGGAATTAGAGGAAGAGCGTTATATTGGATCAAATCATATCTACTAAACAGGCAACAATGTGTAGAAGTAACCAAGTTAAATACTCAACAGATCGTCACAAGGTATCAATCTGGATACAAAATTAATAAATACGGTGTACCTCAGGGAAGTGTGTTAGGTCCTTTACTATTTCTCATATATATTAACGACATTACTGAAATAACATCACACCAAACAATTTTATATGCAGATGACATATCAATAATAATTAAATCCGAAATACATTCATTAGAACTTCATTTAATTGACATACATAATACAATAGATTTAATAGTGACATGGCTTAGTTCTAATAATTTAAACGTAAACTTGACTAAAACGAAACTAATGAATTTTAACAAATTAAATGATTTAAAAATATTTTTTTGTGACAATATTATTGACGATCTTAAAAGTGTGAAATTCTTAGGTGTTACAGTAGATAGACACCTTAATTGGAAAGATCACATAGAAGAACTATGTCAGAAATTAAATAAATTCGTGTATGCTCTGAGTCAACTTAGGAGAACAACTTCTCAACATACTGCATTACTAGCTTACCACGGATATGTAAGCTCAGTCTTAAGATACGGCATCATTCTCTGGGGTCATGGCACTGAGATCAACAGAGTTTTCATTACACAGAAAAAATGCATTAGAGCAATATGTATGGCACATCCATTGCAGAGCTGCAAGCCCTTATTTTCTAAATTAAATATTTTACCTTTGCCATCCCTTTATATTTACGAAATGTCCTGTTTTGTAAAGCAACATACATATTTATTTAAAAAAGCATCGGAAATATACACCAGAAATACGAGGAATCCCAATAGGTTAGTTCTTGATTTTACACCTCGAACCACACTTTATAAAAACAACTGTTACGCAATGGGCATAAAAATATTTAATAGGTTGCCACTCGAGATAAAAAATCTACCGATTGTTAAATTTAAAAAGGTTTTACATGAATGGCTCCTTCAGCAAAATTTTTATAAAATTGACGACTATTTGATGAATTAATTTATATAAATGAAATATCTAAATTGTATTAATTATTAATTAATTTTAAGCATTTAAGACGTTAATATTATAATTTGGTATGGGTTATATAATGTTTGCATGCAATATAAATATTGCAAAACATGTGGACTTACTATTTTTAAGAAGAACTGTATATTACCATGTTCTATGCAAATAAAGTATTCTATTCTATTCATGACAAGCAGACGGTGCTGTGATGGGAGGCTCTCACCGGGTATGACCTTGCAGTTGGCTACTTTGCTGATAAGGTGTCTCCGAGTCATCAGGAAATCGATCTGGGTTGCGTGCCTTCCACTCTTGTACGTGATTAGGTGTTCGGGTTTCTTTTTGAAGTGCGTATTTACGACGGCAAGGTCCGCTGCTGCACACGTTCTGAGGATGTTTTATTCCTTTAGAGTTGCGGCTGCCATATCCAAAACCTCTGTGTACACGCAACAACTCCTCGCACCCCTCACCCACATGGCCATTCAGATCTCCACCCAGTATGATTCCCTGCGCCAGTGGGATGCCCCGGAGGATTCCACCCAGAACATCATCCTCTCAGTGTCACTACAACCGGCCTGCGGAGCATAGGCGCTTATCAGAGTGATTACTCCTTCGATAAGCAAGCCTATAACCATGATCCGGTCACTTAGGCGCTTTACTTCCAGGATGTCGCCCTGTAATCCCCCAGCAACACCACGGCAACCCCATTCTGACCACTCGGAGCACCCTTGTAGATCAGTTTGTAGCCATTCCCTATGTTCCGGGAGCTGCTGCCTTTTCACCGAGTCTCCTGCAGAAACGCCACGTCCACCCTCCGCCTAAAGAGTACGTCAGCTAACTCTCTCACCCGTCCAGTTAACGTGCCTATATTCCACGACGCGAAGCGGAGCTTTCTACTTGGGGCTTGCTTCTTTGGCCGTGCTCGCCCATTGCACGGTAGCCCTAGCCCGCTTGAAACAGGAGTCGGGCGATGCTAAATATTATTTAATAATAAACAATAATAATAATAAGGGTGTACAGAATCAGCACCAAACCCACCCAATCCATTGAAGAGACGTGAACTGCCTTTAAAAGCTTGGGTGGATGTTGCTGTTGATCTGATGGGTCCCTTACCTAGTAACGACTATATATTAGTAGTAGTATACTATTACTCGCGCTACAAAGAAATCAAAACATGCCGATCAAAAACCAGCAATTAAATAATCAGTCTCTTAAGTGATATTTTTTGTCGTCTTGGTAATCCTGCATCAATAACAGCAGATAATGGAAAACAATTTGTTAGCCAAGAATTTAAACAATTCTGTGCAGACCGGAACATAAGAATATACAACACTGTTCCGTATTATCCCCAGCAAAATGGAGAGGTGGAGAGACAGAATAGGGATATCCTTAAGAGACTGAAAATTTCCCAGGCCGAGAAGAAGAATTGGAGAGAAGCTCTCCGGGATTACTTAGTCATATACAATAGTACGCCTCATACCGTCACTGGTAAAACTCCATCGGAATTGTTCTTTCGAAGACAATTTAGGTATAAATTGCCCATGTTGCGTGACATGACTGCTAATTCTGAAGATTTAGAGATTAGGGACAGAGATAAAGAACAGAAAGAAAAGGGGAAGGAGTATACGGATAGAAAAAGACATGCTATGAGTTGTGATTTAAACGTGGGTGACAAAGTCTATGTAAAAAATATGTCTAAAAATAAAAAATTAAGTTTGAATTTTGATCCTGTTACTCATACGGTTGAATCTAACAAAAATGGAGGTATAGAATTAAAAAATGATGAAACAGGGCAGCACATTAGAAGAAATATAGTTCATTTTAAAAAAGTGGAAGGTGAATGGCTAGTTCTGAACAGGGAATTAACAGAAGACCAAGAGTAGTAGAGTAGTAAAAATAATGATTATAATTAAGAAGGAAAATAATAAAACAAATTAATCTAGCATGCATTATTTTATTTAATTTATTTTGAAATCGAATTTAAAGCAAGGGAGAGATGTAGTGTATGTATTCGGTTGGTGCGAAGAGGATGGTGGGGAACGGCAAATCGATCGTAGCGCACGACGTGGCAGAAATGTGAATTAATTCTGGGCTGTCATGTGTCAAATTGCTTTATTCTCATAACTTTCTTTATATTTTTAAGTAAAAACGTAAACATTTGCGATATGGGTCATAGTACATGCTGTGTCGTAAATTGTAAAAACAATGGGAAAAACAGTTTGAGCAAGTTTTATTCGTTTCCAACATCAAAGTGGACATTACAACAAAGACAAAAATGGATAGCTGCTGTGAAGAGAAAAAAGTAAGAAATTTAACCTAGTACACTATAATAATAATAATAAGCGTTCCAAAATTACAGTCCTTTTTTATTTGTTTTAGTGCTGATGGGTCCCTATGGCACCCAAAACGACATGATACAATATGCAGTGAACATTTTATTGGAGGCAAACAGTCAGACGCAGAGGCGAGCTCTAGCTATATTCCAACAATATTCCCGTCAAAGTATCGGTGTAAGAAAATTGACCATTCTCAGGTCACTGCTAGATATAATCGTTTTATGACACAAAGATATCCGGATCAACAATTTATTGGAAAATACGAACAGAATCAGTTACTAATCGAAACAGTTACTAAAGTAGGTAAATGAAAGGGAATTTACTATGATGGCCGATAAAGGATACCAAGCAGATATTTATAACACGTTCATCATTTATCTGGAATTAAAATAAACAACAAAATAATTAATATAAGTAAGCTGACATGAAGCTAACTCAAATACACTATTTCTTTAACTTGATATGTAGGTAGGTATGTACTCACATTTAATGATGTTTTGTAGGGAGTTTGTGTAACAGATGTTTGTCTTATGATCAGAGCTCTTATTAAGAAGCTTTTACCGTTCGTTCTAAGCTCTTCCACTTCTCTCACATGCTGTGCTAATACTAATTTTTCCCTTTTTGCTCAGTTTGAGGTTGTAAATGTATTTTATGCTTAATCGATTCAAATACGTACGGGGTATTATAATATCTATATTTTTCACGAGGAAGAAAATCGCTAGGTATAATATACATACTCACTTTTTACACTATTTTTTTCGTTCGTTTCGTTCGTATCAATTTCGTTGAAAAACTAGTCGAAAATCAATATCACAAAGATATCTTATCATCTAGTTGACATGATTTGACAGATGACAAGACCTGAATAGTTGCGGCCACTAGGGGCGCTGTCATCGCGCACACAACGAATAGATGTTTCTTAGTTAATACCGTCGTCTCGAGTGACGTACCATGCAGAGGTAGCGGGGATTGGGTTACCGACCGCCGCAGAGTGAAGACGTGGTGCGTGTACTACCGAGCCGATTTAGAAAAGAGCTAATCAGGTGGTAAACAAAGCCACTACAATTATCATCGCCTTATTTACAGCCGGAAGGCCTATTCCTAGCTGTTGTTGAAAGCTCTCAATTTTTTGTCTCGCGATCAAGCAAATTCCGACACTGCAGCAGCTATTTCCGGATTAAGGAGCGGCGCTCGAAATACCCTGCAATTTTTTGCAATGGCATTTTCCTTTAATAATTTATCTGTTTGCTCCTTAGTTAGTCCTATGCGTAGAATAGGGGTCCATCTTTGCGCAAGATCAAGATGTATATCCTCTCCGTAAGTAACTTCTTTTGGAATACGCTCTCCCAATGCTATCAGTACGTCTGGATCCATCGAAGACAAATTTGCCTTAGAAACTGAAGTCTCAGGGTCAATACTTTGATTGAACAATATCTAACGCGTTAGGAGGTCCTTATTTGGACACTAATGCCTCCTGTACTATACCAGCAGGCTGAACATCGATCGTGTTAAGTGTGAAATGTTCGTTAATTGCGACATCTAAAATCAAATATCATTATCAGAAAGGCCGTAGAAATGTATTAAAATTTCATTAGAAAAAAGTAGGAAATGTACCTATTCCCCTTCAGTTTGTAATTTTTGTTGTCAGTTGACTCACTGACAACTCGACTTAATTGATACCCATTGGCCTAAGTGAGTTGATCACTTAGGCCAAATACGCTTTTCGGCTAACTCGCGATCAATTGTGAAGCTTTGAATTTAAATAAAATTAATTGAGCGCCTTGGAAAATTTGAAACCAAACAGTGGGTAGGCGGAAATTAACCAATTCGCTTACACGGTTTTCTTCGCAATCAGATAAATCCGAGTAAACTATAACACGACTACGACGTTTGGTTTCCTTGCTTTTAAGCTTTTTGATTTTTTTCGCATAGTGAGTGATTTTTTTCTTCTGCACTTCGGTTCGGCATTGTAGCTCAGTAGTAGGAAAAAACGCATGCATTTCGTTGCGCGCACAATAAAAAAATTGAAGACAAGACGTGGTACGCTAGGTGACTAGCGGTGACCGAATGAACGATCAAATCGATTTAATTTAATCATATCGATATTTTAGTATAAAATCTTAAAAGCGTGCGAGTGATTGCTGCTTAGGGGCGATAATAATTAGGGAACCGGACGTGCCGTCCATGTCGGGTTATTCTAGGGACAGTGGCTAATCCGGTGTTTTGATTAGTGTCCTTTAGTATGTTGTGTGTTGGCAGAACGGTGTTGTCGGAGGAAGGTTCCTTTAAGATGTATGCTGGCTTTAGGCGGTCTACGGTAACAGTGACTGGTTTACCTTTTATAAGGAGTTTAAAAAAATTGTCTCTCTCTAGCACTTTATGGGGTATGCTGGCTGGAACGGAACGCGCGAGGCATCTTCACGAAGGAAGACATGGTCGGCGGTGGCTAACTCATTGAAGATAAAGACTTTATGCTCACCATGACGGGAAGCTGGAGCTGGTTTCAGGTTTTCCGCAAAGTACCGTAAACGTGCTATGTACTCAGACATATCTGATGTATAAGGGGTGATTGGGTCGAAGAATTCTCCAGAAAGTCGCAGCGGCTCGCCGTATAGCAACTCTGCTGAAGAAGTCTGCAAATCCTCTTTGATGACGCTCCGGATTCCTAAGAAATCTGGATATCCAGGCTGAAACTAATGCTTTAGCTACAGTTTCAGCAGTGATGTCAGGGATTGGCATAACTTACGGCCACCGGGTTAATCGGTCCATAGCCGTAAGACAATACCGGAATCCTTGCGAGACGGGAAGCGGCCCTATCAAATCAATGTGTACATGTTTGAACCGGGCGCGGGGTAAATCGAAAGTGCCTAAGGGTGCAGATACATGACGGCTCACCTTGGGACGGTGGCACGACAAACACGTTCTTGCCCATTCCCGACAATCTTTCCGGATTCCGGGTCATACATATCTATCAGCCACTAACTTGGCTGATGCAGTAGCGCCTGGTTGGCTGAGTGCGTGGAGTGCCTGAAAGATCTGCTTTCTTAAGTTTTTAGTGACGAGTGGCCTGGGAGTGGCAGTACAAGAGTTTACGGCTTCCAGGGTATTCCATCTTTTAGAGACGAAGAGATGAGGTCGCAGACAGAAACTGAGCTAGTTCCGCGTCTGTTTCTTGGGCTTAAGCTAGATCTTTTAGATCAATTGGAGCAGCCAGTTCTTCGACTCGAGATAAGGTATCGGCCACGACGTTGTTTTTGCCGGAAATGTGCCTTATATCAGTCGTGAACTGTGAAATATAATCCAAATGTGTAAATTGTATGGGCGAACACTTAAGCTTCCTTTCGTGGCAGGCATAACACAACGGCTTTTGATCAGTATAAACTGAGAAATGTCTCGCCTCGAGCATGTGCCAGAAATATTTTATGGCTTCGTAGATCGCGAGTAGCTCTCGATCATATGGCGAATATTTCTGCTGACATAGACTTATTTTATGAGAGAAGTACGCTAATGGCTCCCACGCGTCGTTTTGCAGTTGCTGCAAAACGGCTCCAATTGCCACGTCTGATGCATCTGTCACCAATGCGAGCTTAGCATGGTAATCTGGGTGTGCCAGCAGGGCTGCATTAGAAAGGCTTTCTTTGGTTTCTAAGAAAGCCTTCAGAGCATCGTCTTTGAGGGTAATTGGTGTGGAGCCTTTGGCTGTCCCCTTCAGAAGGTCATTAAGAGGTGCTTGGGTTAGGGCGGTACTGGGCAAGAAACGCCTGTAAAAATTAGCCATCTCTAAAACCTTCTCAGCGACCTGACGTCCTTAGGTAGGGGGAAGTTGCGTATGGCTTGTACCTTTTCATCCAAGGCTTTGGTTCCGCTCGCCGAAATCCTGTAACCAAGGAAGGTTACTTCGGGAGCTCCGTAAACGCACTTGGAGACGTTTATGACCATCCCATACTCTCGTAGTCGAGAAAATACCTGTCGGAGGTGGTCTTCATGCTGGGACTGGCTCCTGCTGAAGACCAAAAAGTCATCCAAATAACAGTCGACGAAGTCTAGCCCTCGTATCATCTCATCCACAAATCGCTGGAATGTTTGGTCTGCATTCCGCAGACCAAACCATCTTGGGATGCGTTCGAGTCACCGTCGTCGCTCATCGTGTACAATTCGGGTCACCAATTTAGTGATATTGGCTATGCGGATGATAATGATAAATGTACTTAGCTGAGGTAGTTATAGGTGGGGACTCAGGTGCATCTACCTCTTCGAGTGGCCCTGCTGGTAATCAGTTCTGTCCTGATTCCAACTTCGGTTGGTATTAGGCAGAAACGGTTACCGCGGAGCACGGTTTTTCCTGGGCAATGACGGGTAGTAATTCATTCGTGGATTGCTACCTGTTAGCCGAAGGATGCACACCCGACGGACCGGCCCTGTCGTGCGACCGCGCTGAAGCGCACTTCGCTACAGGGCCTACATTGTCGCGCGGAGGGTCTGAGGACCGGCGTCTTCGCGTCGTTCCCTGACGGTGCACTAGGGCCCGTGAAAGCGGGTTAAACCATTGCACAGCGGGGTTGCAGGCGCCATTTTTGTCTTCGGACCTGGGGATGCTGTGTCCGGCCCCGCCCGCGCGGGTTGCGCGGCGGTTTTCCGGCGGGGCGCTTTGACGTCGGCATCCCCCTAGAGTGGAGCGCCTCCGGGCGCAGTGGCCGCAAGGCCCACGTTTGGGGACCTGCGCCGCAAGGTCGCAGCCAGCGGATTGCGGTGGTAGGTCGGAGTTGTTTGCGTCGCGGATTTCCTCGGCTCCGCAGCCAGCGGAGTCGGTTTCTGCGACGCGTTATTATGTTGAAAGCCTGCGGGTTTGTCCCTAACTCGCACTGCACTGCAACCAGCAGTGTATGTGCGGGGAGGGGTGCCCGCAGTCCTCCTCTCGGTGGTGCTTGCACTGCATCCAGCAGCGTGGGTGCTACCCGGGAGGTTGAGTGGGAGAGAGGCCGAGCTGGCGAGCCTCTTCGCCCCGACCGGGCGACGGATGAAGCCCCCGTGGCAGTCCTCACCCCGGTCTGAGTGTTTCCTGGGCGAGGGATGGGAACGCCCCAGTGTTTTTATTGGGTATGCCTCCGGACGGTCTCTGATTAGCAGAGACCTAACCCGGAGGAGAGCCCCTCTCAGCGTGCATAAGGTGCATTTTCACTGGGTCATCAAAAAAAAAGAGGTAGTTATAGGTGCGAGAATGATGAAAGCGATGAATGTTCAGCGGTTTAATTCCACACACAGAAATCGTCACACAGGTAGGTACACAAGTAACACGCAAGTCAATAACATAAGCAGAAAGAAGGAGAAGCGATAGTTCACAGTGACAAGAGATTATAGAAGATGAAAGATGAAGAATGTATTATAAGTATGTATTTACAAAAGAAAAGTATTATATGTATAACATTTGTAATCCCACTGTTGATTCTAATATCCGTAACACAGGTGCTTTAGCTACCTATCTCGGAGTTAGATCAATGTATGTGATGTTGTGAAATATTTATTTATATACGCGAAACAATAGGTAGCGGTAAGCAAGGCCGGTGCGCAAGCGACGTGCGTTCAATGTCGGAACGATGCTCTGACTGGGGTGGCGACACGCGCGCGGCGGCGCGGGCGCCTGTGCGCGCTAGCTGTAGTTATGCATGTTAAGTTATGGTGCAGTTTCTTGTTTCCAAATACGCTAGCGACGTATGGCCGGCTGACTCACGCACGGCGATGACGGATCGGTAAGTAAGATGTTGTATGAAAGATTTGTGTTTTATAGAATAGTTGTATGTATGTTATATAGGTGTGCATGTGTATTATACATTTAGGTATATTATATATAGAAGTAGAATCATATATTTTATGATATGTAAATAAATACTTTTATGTAGAAGTAACGTGGGAGAAGCCCACAAAAGTATATTAACACGGAGTAGTCTGTATTTAGAATGCGTGGTAAGTGTGCGAGTAATATTTTTTGAAATTAGGTGTGTGTGGGTGTGTGTGAATAATATATCCTTCGTAAGTGGCTGATCGTTGAGATTGCCGCCTTAACCGAAATTGGTTTGAGGATTTATTATTATGCATATACCTACCTAATACTCACATTTTTTTTTAAATAAATATATTTCACAACATCACATACATTGATCTGACTCCGAGATAGGTAGCTCAAGCACCTGTGTTACGGATATCAGAATCAACAGTGGGATTACAAATATATACATATAATACTTCTTTTGTAAATACATACTTATAATACATATAAAACACCCAGACCAATACAAACAGAGATGTTCATGCACACAAATGTTTGTACTGTGCTGGGATCGAACCCGCAACCCTTGGACCAAAGGCAGCGTTCACTACCACTGTTCCAAACGGGTCGTCATTTATATCTTCGAATAAAGTGACGAAATAATAATGACAGTTTCTACAGTTATTATCTAAGTAGATCTTAATGTAAACAAAAAGTATTTGGATTTGCAGTTAAGTAACGTTAATACCAATTTAAATAAGTCAAATATGCCTTATTTAAATGGCAAAAACGACAAACATCTTCCAATAATTTTTTACTCTCATGAACCATAAAAAATAAATTATTTCATAATTCAGCGAGAATATAAATGTACTTACCTACGCACCAAAACATAAGTACGTCATTCAGTTACAACAAAAAGTGATCATATCAAATACGCATGCCAAACTTTTTACGTTACCGCCAATTTAAAAAATACAAACTTGGAAATGAACAGGAATCAGAATGGAAACTAGAAACACTTTTGATATGTATCTCTAAAAATCACTAGGTTATTGTATTTTTGTTTTCTACCGGTGTCACTCGAGCGCGCGCGCGGGGCCGGGGCGAGCGAGCGGTCGCTCCGCGCGCCGGGTCTGCACTACCTCGCGCCAAAGCTCGAGCGAGCTTTCGCTGATTTTTTCGTGATCACCAAGCTCTGAAAGGTATTGTTTACGGGAGCTTTTGTTTTGTTAGGATATTAATTTATGCTGTTTTGTTCGGGGACTAGGAACAGTAAAATGTGGCTTGTTTTCAGCTGTATAATATCCCTTCCTGCTTTTTTATACCTAAATATTTAAACCAAGCAAAATCATTTACGATTTTGCTTCGTTTTAATATTTCAGTTTGAATTTATTAAGGCACATCCAATTATGTTATGTTAAGTTAATAACAATATCCTCCAACCGATAACGCCTACGGCGGCAATTACGCAGGATATATTATAGTGCCAAAGTGTGTGCGCAAACACAAGTACACTCTCTGTTTCCTCACCTTCATGTTCCGATGAGACCCCATCGTGACACGACTGGACAGGGGATGGGCGCGGGATCAACGGTTTAACGTGTTTTCCGAGGCACGGGTTACATACATGACCGCAGACTTCCAGATTCCGGGCTGACGCTAAGAATTTCTTACCGAAACCTTAGGTAAACATTTTTAGCCCGACCCGGGGAACCCAGGACTTCTTGCGCTGCCATCGCTTTGCGACCCACTAACCACTGCGCCACTGAGGCAGTCAAATCATTAATTAACAATACGCAACAACTTCGTATTACCTACTTAGTAATCGTTTTAATATAGCGACGACGCGGCTTACAAGCATGCGGCTCTCCTGAGGGCCAAATTAAAAGCAGACGTTACGACCGAATCGGGGTTTCCCTCTCTTTCACACGTGCTGTGTGTCTCCATTGTTTGGATGCGACAGGTATATTTTCGTTCGTTACGGGACGGCTTCAAATTAAGCCACCTGGTCGTAAGCAATTGTACACCTGACAGTACAAAGGACTTGCTTATCATCATCATCATCATTATTTCAGCCAATAGACGTCCACTGCTTGACATAGGCCTCCCCCAATGTTCTCCACACAGATCGGTCCTGTGCCGCCCGCATCCAATAGATTCCCGCGACCTTCACCAGATCGTCGGTCTACCTAGTGGAGGGCCTGCCACGGCTGCCACTTTCTGTACGGGGCCTCCACTCGGGGACCTTTCCGCTCCAACGGCCGTTCGTTCTCCTCGCTATGTGCCCTGCCCATTACCACTTGAGGCACGCAATCCTTTGGGCTATGTCTGAGACCTAAGTTTTTCTGCGGATCTCATCATTTCTGATGCGATCACGCAAGGAGACTCCTTTTCTTTTATTTTGGCATGACTGAAACTGAAAGCCAACTACTAACATACATATCTCTTATCAACTATGAATTGGGTGGATGCAGCTACAGGATGTGTCTGTGAAAATTTACATCCCTTTACACTACGTATTCTATCAATCATTTTGAACAACATTTGTACTATGACTTTTGGAAATTCGCATAAAAAAACAACATTTTTATATGTGATAGGTGGCAGACGAGCAGACAGATCAACTGTTCATGTCAAACAAAGTCGGTCATGTGACTTAATTGTCATTTAATTATGGCAGACAAATGAGCAGACGGCTCGCCTGATAGTAAGTGATTACCGCCGCCCATGGACCTCTGCAACACATGAGGCATCTGTGATACCTATAAGCTCTTTTCTTGAGAAGCGCACTGTGGTGGAATTAAATCCTTTGCTCTTTGATTATCTTTTGCTTGTAGTATGGGGAGTCAAAAAAAATTCGACAAATTTTGTAGAACAAAGAAAAAGTCGTAGAACAAATTTTGTTCCCTTAAACTACGTGTTCTACTTAACATTCTGATGTGTTATACTACACGTAGTTTAAGGGAATAAATGTTTTTTTTATGTGATAGGTGGCAGACGAGTAGGCGGATCGCCTGATGGTAAGCGATTTCCGCCGCCCATAGACACCCGCGACACCAGTGGAGTCACAAGTGCGCTGTCAACCTAACCCCCCTTTCCCCCGGATTGGGCCTCCGGTACCCTCACTCACGCAGCGAAACACAGCAGAGTGCTGCTTTACGCCGGATTTCTGTGAGGCCGTGGTATCACTTCGGTTGAGCCGGCCCATTCATGCCGAAGCGTGGCTCTCCCACCGTCAAAACCGTCAAAATACCTAACTGCAAATTTTATTGTATTGTATAGTCGTTGTCCACAAGGTGGACCGACGATCTGGTGAAGGTTGCGGGAATCCATTGAATGCGGGTGGCACAGGACCGGTCTGTGTGGAGAACACTGGGGAAGGCCTATGTCCAACAGTGGACGTCTATTGGCTGAAATGATGTGATAGTTGTTGTGAATGCATTGTGTGTGTCTAAAATTCTAGTTTAATTCATAGTTTGTAGTAGATCTTAGTATAATCGTTTCGAACAGTGGCATCGATCTCTCATAGATCATTAGTTGTGATAGTTCTCACCACCACCAATAGATGTCACTATGCATAGTTACATCGCACCAGCGTTTGGTGTTTTCGGAAACATAAGAGGTTTGAAAATGTATGGGATTTTGGTTTCGCTTTCAATATACCTTTTGGTTATATACAAGCTTTGAGTTTTATTTGAGAGAGATTTGGGCCCCTATTTTTACATGGTCCTTATCGAGTCGGGTTAAAGACGAAAGTGGAACAGTTGAGTAGTTCCTGTCTTCCGGCGACTTTTTGAGGAGGAACAGCACAGAAACCAGTGGCGGACCGTCACTGAAGTGCAGGGGTCGAGGTACTTGAGGAGTACCTTTGGAGCAGACTTCAAAGTGCGCTAAAGGGCGCTGGTGTTGCTGTACTGCCTAGGAGCCGCGGGTGACGTAGCGGACGGATGTGGAGACGTTCCGGAGTTCCGGAAGGAAGTGGAGCCTATAAGTGAATCGTGACGTATGCGAACGTAATTGTGTGGTGCCGTTAACTGTGAGTACTTTATATTGTTTTCGTAAAATCATCCTTATTTCAAGAAAAAATTGCAAGTTGAAGATTTCGCTGGACTTAGAAAGTTTCGTAGAATAGTTGGACTTTGAAAAATTTGTGTTGTTTTATCTAGTAGTTTTAGACTTAGTATAATTAAGTAAAAAGTGTTCTGACGGGGAACCTATGCCCGATTTTCCATAGAAATTAATATTGGTCAAACACTTGTTTAATTTTGCGTCTTTCGTTACGTCAAATACTTGTAAAAAATTTGCTACTTTCATTCCTCATATAAAACACTCGTAAAAGTTTAGCTATTTGTATTTTTCAAACACTTGTAAAATTTTGAAATAAAAATTTAATTGGTAAAAACTTATAAAAATACACAAAACTTGAATTTAATTTGTCAAAATAAAAATAATCATGGAGAAATTATATAAATTACAAATAGATAAAAGTAAAACAATAGAAAAAGGAAGAATTAATTATAAAAAATCACCAAAAGATAGAATTAATCGATCGTATGTACAAACAAGATTAGAAACTTTAGAGGATCAATGGAAACAATTTGTAATTAATCACGAAAACATAATTCAACTGGTAACGGAAGCTAATTCTAAAGATGATTATTTTGTGAATAACATTTATGAAAATACAGAAGAATTGTATTTTACTTCTAAGTCGGAACTAAAAGAAGCACTTGAAAACATGAGCCAGTCGTCAAGTAAGCTAGTGTCGTCTAAGTCTAGTCAATCTAAGGAGAGTTCTTGTGTAAAATTGCCTAAGATTTCTATCCCCACCTTTTCTGGTCAATACAGCGAATGGCCAACATTCAAAGATTTATTCTTATCGCTTATTGACAGAAATGGTAGTTTAGACGACGTACAAAAAATGCACTATTTAAAAGGTTTGTTGTCGGGTGAAGCAGAGCAACTCGTTAGACACATACCAGTGACTTCGGCTAATTATCAAGAATGCTGGTCTTTATTAAAAGGTAGATACAACAACAAAAGATTTTTGTCAAATTGTTTGCTTAAGCGGCTCATGAGCCAAAGTATTGTATCTGAATCATCTACAGCTATTAAGGGTCTTTTAGACACAACTGTTGAGTGCTTGAATGGTCTAAAAAATCTTGGTGTTGATGTCAGCAGTTGGGATATTATAATAATTTATATTATAAGTTCGAAACTTGATCCAGAGTCGCGCAAGCAGTGGGAAACAAAAATAAGTCCAACAGATAGTTTGCCAAGGATGACAGAATTTAAAGAATTTTTAGAAGCAAGATTTCGCGCATTAGAATTTTTAGATCCAAAATTTAATAAACCTAAGCAAAATATAAATAATTATAAACCCAAAGTTATGCACACAATTACAAATACAACGCCCAAGTCTGTTTTATCTTGTCCCTTTTGTAAAGATGACCACAAGATTTCAAATTGTAAACAATTTGCCAAGGAAAGTTACGATTCGCGTCACAATTTTGTTCAGAATAATGGGCTCTGTTTTAATTGTTTGGGGTTCAAACATTCAGTCAAGCATTGCCGTCAAAACTCCACTTGTCGTATTTGCCACAAAAAACATCATTCGTTGTTACATCCCAAATCTTTTTCAAGTACCACTGTAAATGAAAAGCTGTCAAATGCAGAAGTTGAGATGAATGCAGCCGTGTCCATGGTCCAGACAGCGCTGACAGAAGGCGAACCATCTACATCAAACTTAGTAACTCATTTCTCCAGGGAATCAGTGTCAGTTCCTACCCAGGTCTTATTGGCTACAGCTCTTGTCGAGGCACAGTCGCGTAACGGTTACAATCAACTGTTGAGGGTGTTATTGGATCAAGGATCCCAGGCATCATTCATAACTGAATCAGCAGTACAGTCACTAGGACTGAAGAAGATGCCTGTTACGTCTGTGATTTCAGGTATAGGCGGTGATGTAAGCTCATTAGCTTCCAAGTCCATCGTCATGGTGACGATTCAATCCCGGCTAGATCCTTCATTTAGTGTACAGGTAAGAGCGTATGTACTGGGAACCATAACTTCCCTTCTTCCTTCGGAGAAATTATATCGCTGCAACTGGCCAGAGTTTCAAGCGATCACATTGGCTGATCCAGAGTTTCACGTACCCAACAAGGTAGATATGTTGCTTGGTGCGGAGATATATGGCCTAGTTTTGAAAGAAGGGTTAATAAAGGCTCCTTCTGGTAAACCCATCGCCCAAAACACTGCTTTAGGCTGGATTTTATCTGGCCAAACAAATGTTGAGCAGGATAGTATTCATTGCCATCATGTCATCAGTAGCTCTCATAATCAGGCAGATGACAATGAATTAACTGAAACAATTTTGGGAAATCGAATCAGTAGTTCCCGCAAAGATTCTTTCTGAGGAAGAACAACGTTGCGAGGAAATATACATGAAAACTACATCCAGAGATGACAATGGGCGCTACGTTGTCAATCTCCCGTTTCGTTGTGAAGATCCCCAATCACAGTACGGAAATTCTCGAGAATTAGCGATCAAACGATTTCTACTTCTCGAGAAAAGGTTTGAGAAACATCCGGAGGTAAAATCAAGATACTCTGAAGTAATTCACGAGTACATCCAATTGGGTCACATGGAGCGCATTGATACTCGCACAGAGTCCCATCCACCTTCCAAAGCCGTCTATCTGCCACATCACGCTGTGATACGTGAGGACAAGTCTACGACAAAAGTCAGGATTGTCTTTGATGCTTCTATGAAGGGAACGAATGGAGTATCTCTTAATGACGACCTTATGGTTGGCCCCCAATTACAACCCCCTCTGCGTCACACAGTAATGCGATGGAGGATGCATCCCATAATTATATGTGCTGACTATCATAAAAATGTACAGACAGGTTAAAGTCTCAGATGAACATTGTGATTATCAGCGCATAATTTGGCGGGATGATCCAACATCTGAGTTAGAAGAGTACAGAATACTTCGAGTCACCTTTGGCACGGCATCAGCTCCTTACTTAGCGGTAAAAACACTTCAGCAAATAGCTGAGGATGAAGGTGACAATCACCCAGAAGTAAAGGAGTTGGTAAAAAGGGACTTTTATGTTGACGATTTGATGACAGGGTGTCAAACAATAGAGCAAGGGCTTGTAATACAAAGGGAAATGTCAGAGTTACTTCAGAAAGGCGGTTTTGAGTTACAAAAGTGGATAAGTAATAATAAAGAATTAAATCAAAAAATATCAGAAAAATCAACAATTAAAATATGTACAGAACAATTTAATAATCAACAAAGTAAAGATGTATTTACAGAATTAAATAATAAAAATATAAAAAAAGATATAAAAATTGATGAAATAATAAAATTTCTAGGATTATCATGGGATTTGGATACTGATACGTTCAAATATTCCGTACACCTTCCTCCTCAACAATTGCCAATTACTAAGCGACGAGTCATATCAGATATTTCTCGACTCTTCGATCCATTGGGTTGGGTATCACCTTGCGTGATCGTTTCCAAGATATTTATCCAGAAGCTCTGGCTTTCGGGATTAGGTTGGGACGAAGAGCTTTCACCTGATTTGTTGCATGAATGGCAAACTTATAGAGCAGAACTGGAGCAGGTAAGTCAATGCCAGATTCCACGATGGGTCGAGACTAGTTCAGACAACGCCTTAGTAGAGTTGCACGGGTTCTGTGACGCATCTATGTCAGCGTACGCAGCCGTAGTGTACATCAGAGTGATAGATGATCAAGGTGTTGTCAAGGTGAATTTAATCACAGCCAGGACTAAAGTCGCACCTGTAAAACAAATATCTATTCCCCGATTGGAGCTCATGGGAGCAGTTTTATTGTCGAATTTGATTACTGAAGTCGCAGAGGTGATGAGTGTACCAAAGCAAAACATTCACATGTGGACCGATTCGACAATTGTGCTCGCATGGCTCAGTGGTCATCCTAGTCGGTGGACAACTTTCGTGGGCAATAGAGTTTCTCACATTCTGACTCTCTTTGACAATACACACTGGGCTCACGTAATCTCAGCTGAAAACCCAGCAGACATTGCGTCAAGAGGATTAACTCCACAAGAACTGCATTGCACCGTTTTGTCATAGAGGGACCCTCATGGCTTAAAGGTGAGGAAATAAATTACACAAGGCCACAATCAATCACTACTTACATGGAACAGAGGGTAATTAAATCACATGTAGTAGCTGATAATTCACATGAAGAAGTATGGGCGAAGTTTTCTTCACTACGCAGGCTGGTTCGTGTAATAGCATGGTGTAAGAGATTTTTAAACTCTGTGAAAGGTAAAAGGACAGGTGCTGAGAGGAAGGCTTACTTAGAAAGGGAAGAGCTGTCAGATGCGTTGAACACATGCATCAGACAAGTACAGGGAAGAGAGTTTTCAGAGGAGTTAAAAGAGTTGAAAAACAAAAGAACCGTGAAGACCAACAGCAAGCTAAAATGTTTGTGTCCATTTTTGGATGAAGACGGCATCTTGCGCGTTGGAGGGAGAATTAATAACGCCCAGTTAGCTAGTGACACAAAGCATCCAATAATTATCCCTCACAACAGCCATTTTGCGTACTTGCTGGTTGACGAAGCCCACAAGAAAACACTTCACGGTGGTCCAACTCTTATGCTCAATTATTTACGCTCGAAATACTGGGTAATTGCTGCAAAGAATCTGGTAAAAGGCTACGTTCGCAAATGTGTCACCTGTGTCAGGCATGCGGCCGTTTCAAAGGCTCAATTTATGGGTCAATTGCCTTCTTGCCGTGTCACCCCAGCTAGACCATTTGTTCGGAGCGGAGTTGATTTTGCTGGCCCTATCAACATCAGAATGTCGAAAGGTCGCGGGAATAAATCATACAAAGGGTACATATGCCTCTTTGTGTGTATGGTCAGCCGTGCAGTTCACCTGGAAGTTATAAGCGACTTAACTTCTGAAGGTTTCATTGCTGGATTCAGGAGATTTGTAGCAAGGAGAGGGCACTGCAGTGAAATATGGAGCGACAACGGTACAAACTTCGTTGGTGCATCCAAGGAGCTGTACTCGTTAGTCGCAGCTGAACAATCCTCTATTGCACAAGAGATAAAGAGTTGGCTAAGCGACAACAGTGTAACTTGGCAATTTATACCCCCGCACGCACCGAATTTTGGTGGCCTTTGGAAAAGCGGGAGTTAAATCCACCAAGTTCCACCTAAAAAGAGTCATAGGTGACTCTACCCTCACTTATGAGGAGATGGCCACTCTGCTCTGTCAAATCGAGGCTTGCTTAAACTCACGCCCGATTTCTCAGTTGCCCAGCAATCATGAGGATCCTATGCCACTGACCCCTGGTCACTTCCTTATTGGGGAACCTCTTGTCACTGTACCGGACCAAAGGTTTTTAGACTTTACCGCGAGCAGTTTGAGACGTTGGCAATTTACACAACGGATGTTGCAGGACTTTTGGCGGCAATGGTCGAATGAATATTTAGTACACATGGTTCAGCGGTATAAGTGGACAAATCATGTTCCAGAGCCTGCTGTGAACGATGTCGTCCTAATAAAGGAAGACAACCTGCCCCCAGCTCGATGGCTGATAGGCAGAGTTGTAGCTAAACACCCAGGTTCTGACGATGTGACGCGAGTCGTATCTATCAAATGTAAGGGATCCGTTATTAAGCGCCCTACATCTAAGCTCTGCATTCTCCCGGTAACAGAGTAGTTTGTTATTTTTAATTGAAGTGCTTAAATTAACTAGTTATGCTTGTAGATTGTAGTTGTATGTAGTTAGTATGTAGCTATGTAGTTGAAAATGTCAATTTTGCTGAGTAGATTTAGAATGCATTCACGTAACTAAGACTGTTATAGATAGTTCAACCCCCTTGACCTCATGGTGGGCGGTTATCTTAGTTATGGAAGGACATTAATATGTCCTTGGTGGGCGGTATGTCTAAAATTCTAGTTTAATTCATAGTTTGTAGTAGATCTTAGTATAATCGTTTCGAACAGTGGCATCGATCTCTCATAGATCATTAGTTGTGATAGTTCTCACCACCACCAATAGATGTCACTATGCATAGTTACATCGCACCAGCGTTTGGTGTTTTCGGAAACATAAGAGGTTTGAAAATGTATGGGATTTTTGTTTCGCTTTCAATATACCTTTTGGTTATATACAAGCTTTGAGTTTTATTTGAGAGAGATTTGGGCCCCTATTTTTACAGTGTGTGAAGGTAATGCAATTAATGCATTACCAGACTCCCCAAATCCTGAATCATGGTCCAAGCGGGTACGCCTCCTTCAGAGTGACAGCTGTCACCGGGGATCACACGCTAAGATGAGGACGTTGTAAATGCAAATAAATAAAATTATTATTACAAAAAGTATTTAGTATAAGGAGAAATTCAGTCCTTGGCAGTAAAATCACATAGAAATATTAAAACATTTTCAGTTACGCGCGTGTAATATTCCTGTAAAAGTTGTTGTTATCATGGACGCGTGAGACAGTCGCCCACTATCTGGACAGGGGCTGCCACAAAATACTGCGGACATTTTAAAATAAACTTTATTAACTGCCCTCGCAGCTGACAAGTAGGCTGGCAATTTCTCGTTAAAAGAAACCCCCTTTTAAAACATGAAATATGTCAGACCAGCGTTCCCGGCCGCTCGGTGAACCATTCGCCTCTAGGGGTCGCAAAACCGAATCATTCAAACAATACCGATAATCCGGGTACGCCTCCTTCAGAGTGACAGCTGTCACTCTGAAGGAGGCGTACCCGCTTGGACCATGATTCAGGATTTGGGGAGTCTGGTAATGCATTAATTGCATTACCTTCACACACAATGCATTCACAACAACTATCACATCATTTCAGCCAATAGACGTCCACTGTTGGACATAGGCCTTCCCCAGTGTTCTCCACACAGACCGGTCCTGTGCCACCCGCATCCAATGGATTCCCGCAACCTTCACCAGATCGTCGGTCCACCTTGTGGACAACGACTATACAATACAATAAAATTTGCAGTTAGGTATTTTGACGGTTTTGACGGTGGGCAGGCACATACAAGTATGTACTATGTAGTACCAAAGTATAGCCGTGGGATAGCCACGCTTCGGCATGAATGGGCCGGCTCAACCGAAGTGATACCACGGCCTCACAGAAATCCGGCGTAAAGCAGCACTCTGCTGTGTTTCGCTGCGTGAGTGAGGGTACCGGAGGCCCAATCCGGGGGAAAGGGGGGTTAGGTTGACAGCGCACTTGTGACTCCACTGGTGTCGCGGGTGTCTATGGGCGGCGGAAATCGCTTACCATCAGGCGATCCGCCTACTCGTCTGCCACCTATCACATAAAAAAAAACATTTATTCCCTTAAACTACGTGTAGTATAACACATCAGAATGTTAAGTAGAACACGTAGTTTAAGGGAACAAAATTTGTTCTACGACTTTTTCTTTGTTCTACAAAATTTGTCGAATTTTTTTTGACTCCCCATACTACAAGCAAAAGATAATCAAAGAGCAAAGGATTTAATTCCACCACAGTGCGCTTCTCAAGAAAAGAGCTTATAGGTATCACAGATGCCTCATGTGTTGCAGAGGTCCATGGGCGGCGGTAATCACTTACTATCAGGCGAGCCGTCTGCTCATTTGTCTGCCATAATTAAATGACAATTAAGTCACATGACCGACTTTGTTTGACATGAACAGTTGATCCGTCTGCTCGTCTGCCACCTATCACATATAAAAATGTTGTTTTTTTATGCGAATTTCCAAAAGTCATAGTACAAATGTTGTTCAAAATGATTGATTGAATACGTAGTGTAAAGGGATGTAAATTTTCACAGACACATCCTGTATAGCTGCATCCACCCAATTCATAGTTGATAAGAGATATGTATGTTAGTAGTTGGCTTTCAGTTTCAGTCATGCCAAAATAAAAGAAAAGGAGTCTCCTTGCGTGATCGCATCAGAAATGATGAGATCCGCAGAAAAACTTAGGTCTCAGACATAGCCCAAAGGATTGCGTGCCTCAAGTGGTAATGGGCAGGGCACATAGCGAGGAGAACGAACGGCCGTTGGAGCGGAAAGGTCCCCGAGTGGAGGCCCCGTACAGAAAGTGGCAGCCGTGGCAGGCCCTCCACTAGGTAGACCGACGATCTGGTGAAGGTCGCGGGAATCTATTGGATGCGGGCGGCACAGGACCGATCTGTGTGGAGAACATTGGGGGAGGCCTATGTCAAGCAGTGGACGTCTATTGGCTGAAATAATGATGATGATGATGATTGTGCATTTCGTGGCGTATTTCTCCAATTCAATAAGGCAAGTTGAACATCAGACTTGTCTATGCTGCATTTTCTTAGTAAGTTTTTCGCTGTTTGAACTGCTTTTTCTGCGAGACCATTGCCTTGATGGTGATGTGGACTGGATGTGACATGATTGAAACCCCATTCTTTTTGAAAGGTCTTAAATTCTCTAGACATGTATTGTGTTCCATTGTCAGTTTGGAATTCTTCTGGTATACCATGTACAGAAAACCATTTCTTAAGTTGTTCAATCACTTCATATGATGACTGACCTTTAAGTTGTTGAAAGTCTAGATATCCAGAGTAGCTGTCACATATTACAAGGTAAGTTTTCCCGCTCAATTCAAATAGATCTGATGCAACCATTTGCCATGGAAGTGTAGGTATCTTTTTCACTAGAACTATGTCTTTAACATTATCTCTTTGTGTTTTTTCACAGACCGGGCAGGCTTGGACTAGTCTTATTATATCATCATATTGTCCTTTCCAATAAAGAAATTGGCGGGCTCTTCTTAAGCAGGATTGTATACCTAAGTGTCCTTGGTGAATATTCTTTAACATTTTAGGTATAAGTGATGTTGGCACAATGATTTTATCTCCTTTAAGTATCATTCCTTTAAGATAGCTTAGTTCTTCTTTGAAATTAAAGTAATGTTGTATTTCTACAGGGAGCTCTTTGACAGTTTCTGGAAATCCTTGCAATATAGTATTCAGAAGTAATTGTAGATGTGGATCTTCTTTTGTAGCTGTAATTAACTCTTCTTTTACATCCAATGACATAGGTAGTATGACAGAAATGTTAAGATTTTCTTCTTTTTCATATTTTAGGTTTGATGCATCACAATCTCGGCTCAGAAAGTCAGCTAATGGTATTTCGGTGCCCTTTTTAAATATAACCTTTGGTGAATAGGGTGTAAGATCAAACATTATGCGTTTCAACCGTGCTGGAGCTGATTGTATGTTTTTCTTGAAAATGGTTTCAAGTGGCTTGTGGTCAGACTCAACTGTCAGTTCCTTACCATAAACATATTCATGAAACTTTTTGCAACCAAACTGTATAGCAAGAGCCTCTTTTTCAATTTGTGGATAGTTCTGTTCAGATTTGGTTAATGCTCTTGCTCCATAGGCTATAGGTTGACCTTCTTGAAGAAGCGCAGCTCCTAGATTTTTTGAGCTTGCATCAACTGTGAGTGTGACAGGTTTGTTCACATCATATAATCTTAATACTGGGGGACACTGTAATACTTGTTTTATTTTGTGGAGAGCTTCTTCATGATGACTTTCCCATGTAAAACTTGTATTTTTATGTAGCAACTCTCTGAGTGGATTTGTTAGGTCTGACATATTAGGAATAAATTTATTTAAGTAAGTGATCATACCCAGTAGTCTCTGTAGCTCAGTTTTATTTGTTGGTGTCCTCATTGCTTGTATGGCTTGAACTTTCTCAGGATCTGCTTCTAGTCCATTAGCTGAAACAATATGACCCAAGAATTTTATTCTTTTGGCTTTAAAGATACATTTGTTTTTGTTAAGTTTAAATCCAGATTTTTTTAGTGCTTCAATAACTTCTCCAACAGTTTTGCGTAATTCCTCCCTGCTTTTAGCATGTATAAATATATCATCGATTGACACTCTAACATTTTTGAAGCTACTGAGCAAATTTGTAAGTATTTCTTGAAATATTTCAGGTGCTGACGAAACCCCAAACGGAAGCCTTTTAAATGAATACCTTCCCCATGGAGTAGCAAACGTTAATATCTTTTGTGTCCTTTCAGAGAGCTTAATTTGCCAGAACCCTTTTGTGCAGTCTAATAATGCAAAGAATGTTGAACCTTGAATGTCGGCTGAAATATCTTCTATAGTTGTAAGTGGGAAATGACGTCTCAGAATATTTTTATTTACGTCTGATGGATCTATACAAATTCTTATTTTACCCTTTTGTTTGACAACTACCATAGGACTCACCGCAGGTGTAGGCTCAGTTTCTGGTTTAATGACATCTAACTTAACCATTCTATCAAGTTCTTGCTTTACCTCAGCTCTTATAGCATGTGGAATTTTCCTTGAAGATTTTATCTCGAGTTTAGGGTTCTCAACCAGGTCTATGTCATATTCGTAGTCCTTATAGCAGCCTAATCCTTCAAATATATCATCTGTACATTGACTTACCTTCAATGTTTTTACTCTTGCAATAAGTCCTAATTTTTCACAAGTGTCAAGTCCTAGGATGGGTGTAACTTTCTCTTGAACTACTTTGAATATAATATTTATTTCATCACTTTTTATTTTGCATAATAGTTCTGCTTCACCTAGAACTGCCATTTTATCATCTGTATAGCTTATTAGATTTCTTGTTCGGCTTGGTTTCAGGTCCACCTTTGTTTTGTCCATCAAATGTTTTGGTAATACATTGCATTCCGCTCCTGTATCCAGTTTGACAGTAAACTTCACATTGCCAACTTGAACTTTTTCCATCCAGTTTTTGCTTTTTCCAGCACTTATTGTCGATATGTATACTTCATCATCCGAGCTTGGGCTATCTTCTAGTAATACTTGAACGGCCCCATTTCTCTTCTTAGTGCGGCACATTTTAGCAAAATGGCCATTTTTATGACATTTGGTGCATTCTTTTTTGTATGCTGGGCATTCTCTGGCTTTGTGATTTGTGCCACACCGTTTGCAATTAAAGCTTTCATTCTTTCTAGTATTCTTGGTTTTATTGATTGTCATAACTTTTTCTGTTGCGTCTTTGTTTCCGAATTCATTTAACTGTTTGGAAGCCTCTTCGCTTGTTTTGCATATTGCTATTGTTTTTGTCAAATCTAATTTCTCTTCGGTTAGTAATTTTTCTCTGACTTGGTTGGATTTGATGCCGAATACTATTTTGTCCTTGAGCATTTCATCAAGGAGGCTGCCGAATTCGCATTTGAAGAAATTCGTTGAAGTACTCGTCCTCATTTTGTTACTAAAATATGTACCTTTCGAATGAAGTATTAATTTTTGGGGCGAAGTAGTCGCTGAACCGTTGTTTCAATATTTCGATGTTATTTTTTTCGGCATCGGTGATGTTGAAGCTGTTGTATATTTCTATGGCATCCTGACCTAGAACAGCCATAAATGTTGCTGCTTGGACATTAGCTGGCTTCGTATTGAGCTGTATTGCAGTGGAGTACCATTCAAATTGTTGCAGCCATATTTTCCAATTTGACTTATCCTCATTGATTTGGATATTGGGTGGCGGCTTTATGTTGGACACTGCGTCACTCATTTTGCACCTTTCTTATGTTTTGATCCTTATCTGACACCATGTAACATTTATCAAAGGTTTGATAAATAAAAGAAATCAGGTTATGAAACTTAAGCGGCATTTATTATTGTGACATAAGATGAGTATCGCGGACCACAGATAATGTCAATATGGTACATCCTAATTTAACGTTAGATTCTATTATAATTGCCTATACTTTACAACGACATCTATTTTGGTTGACTTGATGAAAACATTTTTATACCTGCATGATTACTTAGTGATTACTAATAATTATACTAGTTATTACACGTGTGTAATTATATAGTGTGTGGTGATGACCACATGTGTCCCATGCCTTGCTACGTAAGCAAAATATAACCGAGTTTTTGAATTTCCTAGAAGCGTTGCCGCTGTCTGTTAGGATTTATCTCTTTATAAAACGTAAAAAAAAGATAGAACATACTATACATATGTATACATAAGGACGTACAAACAAGGGTTTGATAAGGACTTCTTAATGTACACTATGAATATAAGTCGCCTATTAAATTTAAGTAGGTTTCTTATGTCAAAATCCTTGGAACCTTTCATACGTTCATTATTCTGAGCAAGAAAAAACAGGAACACGAGAGCCTGTATTTTTTAAACTTAAGAATCTAAGTCCGAAAGTTTCCAGTTAGGTAGGTACCTACTTGGATAGTGTGCTTGAATTTGAAGGTTATATTTTGAAGCACACTATCCAAGTAGGTACCTACCTAACTTTCCATAGCGAATTTTCATCGCGATACTGCCAGCATTTTGGTGATGCTGGTACAGAGACGTACTTCATTTAAATTCATTTTTATTTATTTTTAGTTTCATCTCTGTTACTGTATTTTCATAGGAACCTAGATAATATGATAGACTCCCCGAAACATATTCATACCAAAACCAAGGGAACAAACTAAATTGACCGCGATTTTTATTTGTCGCAACTTCTGCAATCAAAAGCTTTTGTTCCGCTTTTAATCACGTCCGTGCCGCGAGTGAGAGTTTCAAGGGGATTGTTGTTTCGCGTAGGTACCTAAGGTATACTTCCGATTAAATCTTGTATGATTCGCCAACCCTCACATGTGAAATATGACATTGTTTTGGCAGTAATTGTAAGGTATTATAAACGCAAATACTCGTGGCAGACAGTAGTACTTTACGTATTAAATATGAAAGAAATAATACTAGGTATACCTTAAATTACCCTTCGAAACACTATTCTTCGAAATTGATACATGCAGTCGAAACCTTTATACTGCGATGGCTTGTTTCTGCGAGTTGGTTTGTTCGAAGTTTCATTACATCGAAAATCATACATGAATGCCTTGTTTCTACGAATTTTGTTAGTCAGATGTATGGAACGTTACTTCGAAAAAAAATTGGGAAGGTAGGTATGTAAAAATATTTTTGTGTTTATTCTCTTCTGTATCATAATGAAACATTTCACCTACCTTTTGCATCGGTATCATATTGACAGTGTTATGACATAGTTATATAGTATCTTTTAACGTCTATACCATGGTGAATGCTCTGAAGAGCTTTTCTCCCTCATCCCACCTGCCCTATTCCGTCACAGAACTACACGCGCCGGACAACGCAGTCACCGCTTTACAGTGGAAAACATCCAATCACGGACCAAAAAATTTGGCAGTTCTTATTTCTGCCGCACCATCAAGAAATGGAGCTCGTTGCCGGCGCATGTATTTACCCCTTCCTACAATATGGAATGGAAATTCCTTCAAACGAAGCGTGAGGAAGCATCTCGCGGGCCAGTATGGCGGTGCCAACGGAGGTGATGCCTCTACATCGCTTCCGTCGTAATTGCAACTTGGGCTCTTCTCTTGCTTACCATCAGGCTGAGAGCCAATATATTTTGCCACTAAATATAAAAAAAATCGTCACCAAATTGCACTTCGATTTAACTCGTCGAACATAGATTATACCTACTATTATCATGATCGTGGATGTGACTGCATTTTTAAGAACACTCCCTACATGCTGGCCGTTTTACTCGTAGTTACAGGTTCATCACACTAAATACTTCATTAGTAAGCGCTCGTGTAAGGATTACTCTTATTATGTAGTCTAAAGTAGAACTTCAAACTTAGGCTCTCGCAGCTAATATAGCAACGCGTACAACACGGTTACACCTAACTTTGGTAACTTGACGGCTTAGTCTTCTTAAGTTAATAAGTATCTAGTTTAATTAAGACTTTATAATGCACTAAAGTTAGGTCTATGCATAATTTAAAGGTTATAGCTTATATTTAGTGCAATAAAAAGGTCATTATGCAACACCTTAACTTTTTAATTTTCTTTAAAAACCATTTCAAAATGTGTCTACTTTTTATTTCTTAATTTGAAGATACCTAAAGTATTTGACCGTAGGAGAGCTACGCTTTGGCATGAATGGGCCGGCTCGACCGGAGTGATACCACGATCTCACAGAAAACCGGCGTGAAGCAGCACTGTGTTGTGTTTCGCTGCGTGAGTGAGGGTACCGGTGGCCCAATCCGGGGGAAGGGAATGTTTGAAGGTTGGCAGCGCACTTGTGACTCCACTGGTGTCGCGGGTGTCCATGGGCGGCGGCAATCGCTTACCATCAGGTAATCCGTCTGTTCGTCTGCCACCTATGACAAAAAAAAGATTAGTTTTATGACATGAGTGATAAATAGATTACACAAGATTGAGCTTAAATTCTTAAAGTGGCTTCTTTGAGTCGGTAGACTATATTTTTAAAAAAAGTTACATAGATTTATATACCCATTTTCTTTCTCCTTTTTTCAAACCGATAAAATCAATATTTACCGTGTATTTCAGACTCTGCAGATAACAGTTTCGCATTTAACAAACGCCGCAATAACGGAAACGAATTAGCCAATGAATTTGCGTGGAGCAATTGAAATGCAAAACGAGCAAGGATCCGCACCGTATACGCACGTCCTCGATTTTAAATATTCAGCAAGGGAGTGCCAAATTTCTACCAAAGGTTACCTACTCTACTGCGCCATCGATTTATGCAGGTATTTCAATTTGCACGTGGTAGAGTAAAATGTAGGGATCTATAGTATGTACATATAATAAAAATGGATCTTCGAAACGTACGGGTCATTCTCATAGAGATGTCATTACCGTGGTTTTTTTTTATGCTAGAGGCGACAAACGAGCAAGCGAGTCACCTGATGGAAAGTAATTAACGCCGCCCATCAACATCCGGGAAATCAGACAGATCGCTTAAGTGTTGTCGGCATTTTTTAAAAAGGTACACTCTTCTCTTAAGGTGACGGGTAGGGCAAATTAGCGACGGCAATCGATTTTAATTTTTAGCTACTAAACCTGATCTATTTTAAACAATTTCAGGGTTACAACCTCTCGGCAAACACTTATACTATTTACTAAATAACCATGCACAAATGCGGAGCCATCATTTGTACTCGCAAAATTGATTCACGCTAAAAGTGGCCGCTTTTGGCGGTAATCAATTTTTCGCGTACAAAAACGGACCCAGCATTTGTGCATGGTTGTTTAATAAATAGTGTAAGTGTTTGCCGAGAGGTTGTAACCCAGAAATGGTTTAAAATAGATCCGGTTTAGAAGCTAACAATTAAAAACGAATGGTGTCGCTAGTTAGCTACCCGTCGCCTTAAGATTCTTAAGTCGTAGCCGTCGAAAAATACTCTACTATATTCCTAGGGGTAAAATAAACATTTCACCCCAAGGAATGAAGGTGGTTTCATCAGTATAATGCCATCAAAAAGGGAGTAAGACGGTTAAAAAGCACGGTGTATATTGGTAGTCTAGTCTCCGAAATTGATTACATAGATTACAACTTTTAATGGTAGAGCAAGTAAGTATAAATACATGGTTTACTTACTTTTGTGGACTGACTGTTTATGCATAAGTATGGTTTATGTTTATGAAATTTTATTTTTCCAAAAAAGTATTTAAATAAATAAATATTTCACCACATCACATACATTGATCTGACTCCGAGATAGGAAGCTCAAGCACCTGTGTTACGGATATCAGAATCAACAGTGGGATTACAAATATATATGTGACCGGAAAATAACAAGATCCGTAAGTTTATCAATTTACTAGTAAGTTTATAAACTTTGGTAGGATTCTAAACGGGAGATAAGTTGTATTATTTTACGTCCACACTTTCGTAATTTTAACAATTTCCGACGTCACACGGTAAATTTATGAACTAAAAGATATCTACTCGTAATATTTTATATGGTTCGACCAATCACAGAAACTTTTTTAAATATAAGAATCTTTGAAATACGTAAAATAACACTCTGCTCTCTGATTGGTCAATGTTCATAGTGGCAATGCCAATCAAATTGCGCGTAGCGTTCGGATATTACTTACTTATTATTTTACGAGTGAGTTCAGTAAGTTTATCAATGTACGAAAATTTGGTCGTAAAATAATACAATTTATCTCCCGTTTAGAATCCTACGAAAGTTTATAAACTTCCTAGAAAATTGATAAACTTACAGATCTTGTTATTTTCCGGTGACATATACATATAATACTTTTCTTTTGTGAATACATACTTATAATACATAGAAAACACCCAGACCAATACAAACAGACATGTTCATGCACACAAATGTTTGTAATGTGCGGGGTACCTATATATGGGTACCTATATAAATAAGCGAATGATGCGAGAGCCGAAATATTAGATTACAATGATCTGTGTGCCTATACGTACTTACATTATTTTTACTTTAGTTAGTGTGTTTAATTCGGCAAATATAACCATTTATATATCAGGGTTTCATGAGGGATTAGTGGTTTTGAGTACATACTTAGTGAATAGGTTGTCAATGTGTCACTCGTACACACATTAGACGGATTATCATGCCAGCCCAGTTCTCGCGTGTGTTTTTTAATTAAAGCAGAGGAAGGCCTGGGCTGGGATGTCCACTTTGATGAATTAATACCTAATCAGTCCCAGGTCAGCCACGATGTGACACTTAAAAAAACCGGGCAAATGCGAGTCGGACTCGCGCACGAAGTGTTAGATATATATCTAGATAGATACTCTTTATTGCATAACATACACATCTTAAAAGCTAGTACAGAGTTACAATGTACAATTTAGGCAGTCTTATCGGTCGGAGCTAGGGTTCTGTGTCACTAGGTAAACAGCAGTAGGTACACAAATTTCATATTAATATATTTATTTTTTCATTTTTTATGTGATAGGTGGCAGACGAGCAGACGGATCAGCTGATAATAATCGATTGCCACCGCCCATGGACACTCGCGACACCAGTGGAGTCACAAGTGCGCTGCCAACCTTTCACCCCCCTTTATTTATTTATTTATTTATTTATTATCATAGCACACAAAACAGATTACAATCAATGAGACTTATTTTAGTAGCATGAAAATGTACATGACGAGATTGTAGTCCAAAATTATGTATGCCTAAAAGCTCAAGAGTTAATTAACATAACAATAAACAAATGAAGTATTAAATTATAAATTAAATTAAATTATAAATTATACCAAATTATAAATTAAATGTCAAAACATAAATTAAATGTCAAATCATAAATTAAATGCTAAATCATAAATTAAATGTCAAATCATAAATTAAATGTCAAATCATAAATTCAATGTCAAATCATAAATTAAATTAATTACAAGTCAAAAGTAAAATATAATTACAAGTCAAATTAACAATTTAATTACAGATTAGGTATTAGAACTTATTATTATACAATTGTCGCCGGAACTGTTGCAGTGTTAGATAGAATATATCCATATCTCTGTCAAATTTTAAAATTTCATTGTATTGGCGACACATCCTGACTATTGGGTTGTAATACGAGGTGTTATTAGTATATATTTGGAGATAAAACATATTATAATTGCGGTTACGAGATCTAAATCTGGTATTAAAATTAAGCAAAGAGAGGAGATAAGGGGAGTCAATTTTGTAGTGTATTATTTTATGGAGCATAATAAGATCAATATGCTGTCGTCGTATATATAGAGGAGTCATCCGAAAATAGCTCAGACGTTCACAGTAGGACGTGAGTTTTCGACTCATGCCACACCGGAAACTAAGGATTTTCAGGCAACGTCTTTGAATTCCTTCTATTCGATTGCTGTGTACTTTATAGAATGGAGACCAAATAACTGAGTTGTATTCAAGAATACTACGTATGAGAGAATAATAAAGATAAATGAAGCTCTTATTCTGTCGAAACTGCTTGGTAGTCCTGGTGATAAAACCAAGTAATCTATAACTACGATTGACAATGTCATTATAGTGATCTCTGAAAGACAGTTTATCATCGAAAATGACACCTAAATCTCTGGCAATGTTATTTCGGGCGAGAACTTTACCCTGAATGGTGTAGTCAATTAGATGTTTTTGTGTCTTTGTGGTGAAAGATATTGCAAAGCACTTACCTATATTAAGTTGCATTAGGTTTTGATCACACCAGAGCGACAGAGCATCTAGATCAGATTGTAACTTGATAGCATCTGTTTGGTCCCTAACGGTAGTAAATATCTTTAGGTCATCTGCGTAGAGGAGACATGGGCAAGATAAGGCGTCGATCAAGTTATCTATAAAAATAACGAACAGCAGAGGTCCCAAATGACTGCCTTGAGGCACCCCGGACGTGACGAAAACTGGTTCAGAGAAATGACCCTTCAATGAGACGAGTTGACTCCTGCGACTCAAGTAAGATTGGAACCAGCGGAGAAGTGAGCCATGTACACCAAAATTAGCCAGTCTTTGGCAGAGTACTGCGTGATTAACCTTATCAAACGCTTTAGCGAAATCTGTGTAAACTACGTCCACCTGTAGTCTTTTAGCAAAGGCAGAGCACAGATAGTTCTTTCCCCCGGATTGGGCCTCCGGTACCTTAATCACGCAGCGAAACATAGCAGAGTGCTGCTTTACGGCGGTTTTCTGTGTGGCCGTGGTGTATGTCGCTTCGTGAGGATACTGGAGGCCCAAAACGGGGGAAAGGGGGGATTAAAAGTTGGCAGCTCACTTGTGACTCCACCGGTGTAGCGAGTGTCCATGGGCGGCAGCAATCACTTACCATCAGGTGATCCGTCTACTCATCTGCCACCTATCACATGATAAAAATCTAAGTATTTATACTACATAGAACAAATGTATACATTTGACTAAACGAGTACGTAACCGTACCAATAACGCTGAATGGAATCCCCACAAGTAATAATTTTAATTACGTTAATCACAACAAGTCAGCACTTAGGTGACATTAATCAACCGCGTAGGGTTTTGTTTTTATATAAGTAAACAATGGAATTATATAATTATATGTGTCTCGTCTCCTTGCCGTAGCAGAAAGAGAGTCTGGCTTCTGGCTGCATGCTCTGCCCTCGGCGAATGTTGGAACTGTTCTGAACAACGTCCCTCTGTCCATAGCGGTTTCCCTTCGCCTTGGGCTCTCCATCACTCAACCTCATACATGCTGTGGAGAGTTTGTGGTATCCTTAGGCCATCACGGTCTGTCGTTTGCCCGAAGCGCCGGGCGGATCTTCCGCCGGGCCTTCATATTAGTCCGCACTTCGGCAGTCCTAGAACCCCTAGGCATATGTCGGAGCGATGGCAAAAGGCCCGATAGGATGACCCTCGTTTGGGATGCGACCTGTGCGGACACATTGGCCCCTTCCCATATCCACGCCACTTCATGGGGCGCGGGTGCAGCAGCTGCTTCGGCGGAGTCCCGAAAAAAAAAACAAATGAACACCTGGTACCGATTCGCTCCGTTCGACGTGGAAACATTGGGACCGTGGGGGCCCGAGGCCCACAAGCTTAACCGCGAGTCGTCTGCCCGGCTACTTGACATTACAGCTACCTTGGCCAACGCATTGGATTGGCCGTTCAAAGAGGTAAACGCGCCGCCGGCATTCTGAGCACAGTAGCGGGTCAGATGTTCCATCTCAGCCAACATCTCTTGTAAATAGTATTATTAATAGTATTGTTAATAGTATTATTTTTAGCATTCTGTAAATAAGGTACTTTTTTATATTCTTATTATTATGACAATGTTGCAAATAAATAAAAATTTAAACAACTCATTCTATGTGTTGGTATAACATAATGAGCCTAAATTCGAACCGGTTTGATTTTGCGACCGCAATCCGCTTTTTCATTAGTAGCACGGTTGCAATATCATGTCGTATACCTAATCGTTTGTCGATTATTGGGCAACACTTGGTTATTATTCTAAGGGGCAACACTAATTGGGTTAGGACTTTAACGATGTAGGTATCTAACTACCTACATGTTCCTAAAGCGAATAATAATCACTACGTTACATGTTCCTAGTTAACGAGCACGAGCACCTTATGTACCGTAAGTAAAGCAAAGGTTTCTCATTCTCACAGAAATTAATATCGATGAATGTCACGTGTCGCGGCTAACGCTTGCTTTGAAATATGAATGAATTGAAGGCGCGGCAGTAGGTAGGTAGAAATTGTATATCAAAGGTTCTGTCCGCAGAGAGCTTCAATATTGTCACATTGTATCCGGGATCACAATTGCAATTTATGGGGAATACCCTGAAGTGCAGACTATAGTCGACACAAACTAATTTGACGTTTCTAAATTTTAGCTTCATAGAGTGGTGACCTACTAATAAACTTCGATTGAAGTGAATAATAGATATGTACTTCAAACAAACGTGAATCGAATACTATAATAATGGAAGACAAGTTATTAGTACTTTTATCTGAGGAAATATGAAACAAAATTATTGAATAGAAAGAGGAAAGAGGGTACCGATCCTAGATATCGATCCGCGGCCAGTTTATTTCTTTTTCTTCAAAATCAAAGCGCTAATATTTTGTGGCAAACATTTTTTCTTTTTACAAAGTTATGAATTTATTTATATTTTTAAACAAGAGAATAATCCGTTTGATTTTAATCAGAATGTGGCTTTTTATTTATGGATGAATATTCCTACACGATTAACATTGTAGGTATTCGTTCGATTATTTGGGGTACATCACTAGATCTTAAAAACATTATTCCAACCGCCAAGTTGTAATAAGATTCTTATCTATATAACCTTCTTGGTTGCAATTGCAACGTTCAATTCTCTAGAAAAGTATTTTTTTAATAAGTTTATAAATAGTTTAACAGAGAAATTAAATCGTGAAACTATCTTTAAGTTAAGAAATTGTGCTTTTTTAACACAATCGTTTTATAAATTAAATGACCGTTATTACACGGTTACGTTGTCGAGTTTTGTTCAAATGTCAAATATGGCCTTTTATTTTGGCCCAACTATAGTCACATTAAATTGACCTTCCGGAAAATAAAAAAATGAGTGAAAAAATATTATGACGTGTCGTGTAGTCAAGGCGTAGCTAGGTACAACATCGACAAAGTACCCGGTAGATTACTTTTTGACCTTAAAATATTGGAATAAGGTCTAAAAGTGGTCCACTGGAAACTTTGCCGGAGTACCAAGGACAAATAAAAAAGGGGCTTCTTTGGGGGTTGGGGCTATTGTGACCTCAAAATATTTTCAAATACGTATTCTCTTATACAAATCATAACTTATTCTCTTACAAATCAAGACACCAAAAAGTAAAGAGTTTTGAAATGGTATCTATCTACCTACTATCGAGATTGCCCCCTTTAGGCACATTTCTCCAGTCCATTCGGCTTAAAAGCACAATAAACATGTCGAGTCGTATTTCAGTCTCCATCCAGGCTGCGCATCCGACGATACGTGAGTTCTGAACAAACTGCACATTCTGGTTGACGATTTACACCAAGCGTAGCTGTTAATGTGAACTTACATTCGAAAATTATCAGCTTATAGGTATACGTAGATACTGTCCCACTGCGGGTGTCCATGGGCGGCGGCAATCGCTTACCATCAGGTGATCCGTCTGCCACCTATCACATAAACACAAATCCATCATAGAAATCAAGCCATCGCTACTATGATGGGATAAGGCTTAATCATCACGCTTCCTTAATGCGGATTGTTGACCATAAAAAATCAGTGCTATCACCGCTTGCACAGACCAACAGGGCGTTAGTTACGTAACTGGGTCGTCCTTTTTTTTATCGACAGTTAGCCAAACTTACAAATAAACATAAACTTTTATATAACAGACTACAAATGATAAATATTATGTCCTAAATATTCGCGCTATTTTACAGATGGACTATAACATTTGATTGATATGGAATACTTTTTGATTGAAATGAACACATCCATCACGACTCCTGAAATTAGTGCCATTTACACCTCTGTCACGCTTTATATTTTTTTTACATAGTTAAAACATGCTAAGTACCTACGAGGTGATAAAACCATGTCATTATTTTACGGCAAATTTGGCATATCTTGATGGAGTGTCGTATATTTTTTTATATAATTAAGTTCAATTCAATTTAATTCAATTCAAATAATTATTTTATAAGTTACTGAGGACGGGCTCATTGTCGATAAAAAATAAGAACGACCCAACTACATTTGTATTCCTATTTTTATTTTTAGTTAGTCTACATTATTTACATGCGCTTAAGATTAGGTAATTTGTGATTTTGCCTCCGGTAACCTCACTGACTCGGCGGCCTGCGACAAGATAGGATGACGACATTCGAAGGCGGGCTGGTGTGGGCTGGATGAGAGTGGCCGAAAATCGGGAGCAGTGGCGTGCATTAGGGGAGACCTATGTCCAGCAGTGGACGAGTGTGGGTTGCTGATGATGATGATGAACCTCACTCGCTCGGCTGAACACAGCGCAGGTGCAGCTTCACGCCGGTTTTCTGTGAGGCTGTGGTATCACTCGGGTCAAGCCGGCATCAAGGTAGGGTTGCTAGCTTTTTTTACAAGAAATAAAGTAGGTATATTCAGGTCTATGAAGATTATTAAACAGTATTTTAGATTATTTATTGTTTTAAATAATACATCTTTTGTAGAGCTTCTCGCAAAACTTACCTTTTTTAAAAACTTTATTACGCCTCATCTCAATTACTGAAATTATACTTGAATGAGGAGCTCATTCCTTATTAAATTGATTGATCTCTGACTTAATAAAAACAAATTTGTGAGCGTCTAAGTACCTATAGCAAATAAGAAATAATTGTGTTGCATTTTGATGCTGAAAACAGTATTTTGCTTAAGTACTTACTTTATTTTTGTTCTACAGTAAAAAGTATAATTTAGTGAAAAACAGTATAATACTGTTTTAAACAGTATAGTTGGCAACCCTAGCCCGAGCTGATACGATTTATGCCGACGTTAGTTAAGTGTGTGCGAAAACACAAGTGCACTCTATATTCCCTTGCACTTCATATTCCGATGGGACACCAGCTGACACGACCGGATAGAGAGATTGGGCGCAGGATCAACGGCTTAACGTACTTTTCGAGGCACTTGAGTAGGTACAAGACCGCTAACTTCAAGGCTCCGGGCTGACACTAAGAATTTATTACAAAAAACTTAGGTACAAATTATTGGCCCAACCCAGGGATCGAAGCACTGCGCCACCGGCGCAGTCAAAATAAAGAAGTTAATGTCACACACAAGCTCCGTTATGTCCCAATTTTTGCAGCTGGCCTTTAGTTAGGCAAAAATGTCGACCCCATGTTGGGCGCCAAGGCCGTGATATTCACTGACATTTGAGAAAAATGTGAAAACGCGTTCTTATTGCTCGGGGACGCCAAATTATGTTCCACTACGCGATGGTTTAAGTTAACTTTATATTTGTAGAGTGGTGTTTTAGAGCTTCTTGTGTAATAAGCGAAGTAGGTTATGTTAAAAATAAAATTACTCAAATACTTCTTAACTTTTTTTATGTTTCAGGTAGCAGACGTGTAGACGAATCATCTGATGTTAAAAAATACAAGTAATAAATAAAAACATTTTTATTTGAAAACAAGACTATAATCTATCTGTCCAATATGATCCGTAATCTAATTCTTTCACGGTGAAGAAACACCTAAACCGTTTTTTTAACCGTCAAAACGTCGTTTTATTGCTAAGCAAACATACCGACCGCGGTATTTACCCACCCGGCCGCTGTTTGAACACTAACGCTAAATAATAAAGGCGCGAGCCAGCAAATGAATTCGGAAGCGACACTACGTAACCGCTAAAAGCTTCCGCTCTCGCCGGACAGAATATCCGGAAAATTTTATACAGTGAAGAAACATATTATCTTTCAGCTATCGAGATCATCATATTTATATAGCTATTGTTTCATTGCATATTATAGTTCGGGTTGAATATAAAAATATTAGACCTATGTACTTTGAGATTTACGCTCGATTCGACTAATCCTTATCCGTGGATAAATCTTTGGTATAACGTCAGATTTGTATAGAATGACAGGCCTACACCATAGATTTAGTACCGGATTAAGATTGATCCAATTGGCCGTTAGGCATAATGCTATTAGAGAGGTATGCTTTAAACTAAAAAACCAAGCATAAGAAGTATCAAGCATATAAGTAACTAGCCATTGGCGTAGTTAACGTTCTGTTGATCTAGTGGTTTAAGGACCGGGCCGTGATCTCGGGGTCCTGGGTTCGATTTCCGGGTCGAGCAAAAAGGATGTTTCGAATTTTTCGAACATAGCTCGGGTTTGTGATTACCAATGAAGCGTGAAGAAGCATCTAGCGGGCTAGTATGGCGGTGCCAACGGTGGTGATGCCTTGACATCGCTTCCGTTGTAATTGCAACTGGGGCTCTTCTCTTGCTTACCACCAGGCTGAGGAGAGCCAATATACGGAGTCAATATAAAAAAATCAAAAAGGATTCTTCCTAGGGGAGACCGTGGCCTCTGTCTCGTCATTCGCTAAGACAGGTATTTATATAGGGTGGGCCCACAACTTTCTAAAGTGGACTCGGCACACCGCTGAATAACCGTAGCATTAGGATCACAGTATCAGAAGATTAGGCAGACCCTCGTCGTCTTAGTAAGTGAGGTTTTCCAGCGTAACTTCCAAAACATGGCCTGGCTGATCGCTTTAATTTTCAGTGCCCAAAATAAAAACCGGTAAAACAATGGCGGCTGATGAAATTTGATGAGCAGATGGTTATTAGTCACTGTCGCTTGATTAACCGAGCAGCCCTGACGTGTCTACAAACTATTTTTAGTTTTAAAAATTCATCAACAACACTAGTGTAGGTGGGTGGGTAGGTACTAGGTAGCCTAGTTCGTGGTAGATGCAAAACAGGCACATAAGTTAGGTAAGTATATAGATTAGCATACCTAAGGTACGTAAGGCACAGATTATTAGGTATATGTACCCAAAGGTCCCAAGCGTTGGCAAAAGATATTACGAGTAAGTAGGTAAGTCATCCATATTCCATAATATGTAAATAAGTGATAATGCACTTTAAAAAAACCAGCCAAGTGCGAGTCGGACTCGCCCATGAAGTGTTCCGTAGCAGCAAGTAAGATATATGGGAGGTAAATTGCGGTTTACAGTATATAACGTATTAAAAAAAACTATTTACTATATCTAGTTCAATCCAATTTTCGTTGTTAGTTTTCGTGATTATGTACATCATATATTTTTTTTAGTTTTATAATTCATTTATTATAGAAGTTAGAGGGGGGGGGGGGACACAATTTAACACTTTGAGAACGTCTCTTGCGCAAAGTATTGTGTTTAGAAAAAAATGATGTTAAAAACCTCAACATCATTTTTAAAGACCTAACCATATACCCCACACGTATAGGTTTGATGAAAAAAATTTTTTGAGTTTCGGACGGACGGACACACTGACGGACAGACATGACGAATCTATAAGGGTTCCGTTTTTTGACATTTGGCTACGGAACCCTAAAAAGGGACTCGAACTCACTATATTTTGCTAGCCAGGCAACTCCTTTGGCAATTTAGCTTTTAATTTAATAAGTGCATTATTATATTTGAGAATAGGCAAAAAATAGCTATACCTACCCAAAAAAATCATCCTTAAATTACTGGTAGGTAATTAGGTAATGTCTCATCAAAGGAAGTTCTGGGTGACATTGTATAGGAGAATAAAAGGTGTAGGATTGTCCTGAATGTTGTACCTACATGACATTTGAAAATCCTGTCTTACAGAGAGGTATAGTTACCTAGTACCTAGTACCTAATATCTAGTGGTTTTTCATGTCATTATTTATATATTTTCTAACGCAAAGGCGTCACCCAAGATCCAGCCTGAAAACCAGCGACGCAGCTGTTGCTTGCGGCAGTTGCAGCATATGCTGAGGCTGAGCCTTGTTGGCCGCAACTTTAATGCTCTGTACCGTTTTTAATTATTATTTGTTTTAAGCATTATGTGTTGCGGTCAATAAATAGTTTCTTTCTTCTTTCCCATAATTTTTTTTTGCCTTGCAAATGTCACAATTCACAAATGGTCACGTTTTCACCCCAGCCAGCTAACTATTCACATAATAAAGCTAGGTACTCACAGAGTCTGGTCCACGGGCTAGTGTAGGCCTGCACCCAACTCGTGAGCCGGTGGGTGTGGGACACGAAGCTCGAGGCCAAGCTCCTCCAGATGCGAGCTTTTAAGCTGGGAGTTGAGTCTACAACATAACGTCAAAATATACTTCTAAGTAGGTAAATAGACTTCGGGATGAACAATAAGTAACTAACATAATTCCCAGAGGTACATAATATAATTATAGGTTTAACCGTGGGAGAGCCACGCTTCGGCATGAATGGGCCGGCTCGACCGGAGTGATACCAAGGCCTCACAGAAAACCGGCGTGAAGCAGCACTGTGCTGTGTTTCGCTTCCAAGTGAGGGTACCGGAGGCCCAATCCGGGGGAAAGGGGGGTTTAAAGGATGGCAGCGCGCTTGTGACTCTACTGGTATCGCGGGTGTCCATGGGCGGCGGCTATCGCTTACCATCAGGCGATCCGTCTGCTCGTCTGCCACCTATTACATAAAAACAAAATCTAAGTATTTATACTTACTACAAAGGACACATATACATTTGACTAAACGAGTACGTGTTAGCTAATAACGTTGAATCCTCAAAAGTAATCATTTTAATTGCGTTAAATAATAAAAAAACAGGAACAACGAAGGTAAGGTACCACGAAACCCAGATCCACCACAATAGGTAAGTATATGTTATGAACCCGGGACCCTTGCATCTCAAACCACTGCGCTATATAGGTCGTGAGAGTCAGAAAGTAAAATAGGTTATGAAATATCTTCTATCTAATCACAAATGCTATGTACAGTAAAAACCAGGGTAAAAACTGGTAAATCTATATTTTTATAGCTTCACTTACTTACATTACACAATGCTCTATATTTAGTTAAACATTTAATTAAGTATTTGATTTCGATAAGCGGGTGCGGTTATTACCTAACCTACTTTGGAAACTTGGTGACACACTCACAAGAACGTCAGGGTGGGGCTGTTATATTTTTAGGTTACCTACCTATACCTACGCCTACGTATCTACCTACACCTGAGTAATTTTACGAGACATCGAAAAATCTAACAAGTTTAGGTATGACAGTATTAATTCTTTTTATTGAAGAAAAATACATTACATTTTTAATCGAAAAGTGCTGTTGTTTACTGTCTTTAACATTTTTTAAAAACCGGCCAAGTGCGAGTCGGGCTCGCGCACAAAGGGTTCCGTAGCAGCAAAGTCCAAAATTACAGTTAAATCAACCTATCTCAAAAACTATAAGAGATACTTTGATCAAACCAAAAATCGTTGAAAGAGTTAATTAGCATGCATCACCTCTATTTTTTTTAGAATTTTATACCCCGTAGTTATAAAAATAGAGGGGGGGGGACATACTTTTTACGACTTTGAGAGCTGATATCTCAAAAACCGTTCACTTTAAGAAAAATGTTTTTTAGAAAACTTTATATCATTTTAAAAGACCTTTCCATTGATACCCCACACGGGTATGTACATCGAAAAAAAAAAATTTCATCCCTCAGTTACATGTATGGGGGGCCCCACCCCCAATTCTTTTTTTTACTATTTAGTGTCATATTTTTGTAGCGGTTCATACAACACATATTCCCATCAAATTTCATCACTGTAGTACTTATAGTTTCCGAGTAAATCGGCTGTGACAGACGGACAGACGGACAGACGGACAGACGGACATGACGAAACTATAAGGGTTCCGTTTTTGCCATTTTGGCTACGGAACCCTAAAAAGTACCTACCTAGATAGTTAAGACTCGGCTCAATCAATCTTGATGACATTTTAACAAACAATAGATACACTCGAAAAAAGGTGTTAGGTACCGAAGTCGGCGCCCAATATTAGTAGGTACAATTACCTTCCCAAGCAATTTAAGAACCCATTGAATGCTGTATTACAAAGTTAGTTAGGTAGACTTAAATGATGTACCTACCTACATCATTTATGACGACCCGTTTGGAACAGTGGTAGTGAACGCTGCCTTTGGTTTCCATTGAGGGTTGCGGGTTCGACCCCCGCACAGTAATAACATTTGTGTAGATGAACATGTTTGTTTGTATTGGTCTGGGTGTTTCTATGTATTATAAGTATGTATTTACAAAAGAAAAGTATTATAATATGTAAGTATAGGTATATTAGTAATCCCACTGTAGATTCTGATATCCGTAACACAGGTGCTTGAGCTACCTATCTCGGAGTCAGATCAATGCATGTGATGTTGTAAAATATATTATTTATTTATTATTCATCAAGTGGTTGGGAAGGTTAGGTAAGTATGTAAGTACTTGTACTTGCTTCGGCAGTACATATACTAAAATTGGAACGATACAGAGAAGATTAGCATGGCCCCTGCGCAAGGATGACACGCAAAATCGTGAAGCGTTCCACATTTTTAAATAAACGCCAACCACTGCCGCTCAGCTCAGGACATGGTCACCCAAGTCATGGCTGAGTGGCAGGTGGACGTAGGCGTGGTGGCGGAGCCGTATTACGTCTCCGCCAACTGGTTGGCGAGCTCTGACGGGCTCGCCGCGGTCTTCGCCCGTCAGGGCTCACCGTTTTTCCCCCTCTCTCTGGTGGAGAGGGGGTCGGGGTATGTCGTCGCCATGGCTGGCCCCTATGCTGTGGTGGCGACATATTTTTCCCCTACTCGCCCCTTCAGGGAGTTTGAGGACTTCCTCAACTCCCTGACCGCGGTTTTGGGCCGACTGGCACCGCGGCCGGTCATACTGGCTGGCGACCTAAACGCCAAGTCGGTTGCGTGGGGCAATCCCCGCTCCGACTTGCGCGGACAGGCGGTCCAACTATGGGCCGTCGGGTGTGGGTTGGCCCTCGCAAATCGGGGGTCGGTCCACACCTGCGTTCGGCAGCACGGGGGGTCGGTGGTGGATGTCACCTTCGCCACCGCCGCCCTGGCCGACCGGGTCGCCGACTGGAGGGTGGACCTGACAGAGTCCCTGTCGGACCACAGATATATTAGATTTGTGGTCCGCGGGACGTCCACCCTCCCGCCCCCGCCGCCGCCGAGATCGCCGTTCCCCAGGTGGGCACTGTCCCGCCTGGACAAAGGCCTGGCCCGCGAAGCGGCCCTAGTCCAGGACTGGATTTCCCCGGTCCTGGACGACGACACCGATGCGGCTGCGGAGGGCCTTCGCCAGTCCATGACCGAGGTATGCGATTTTAGCATGCCTCGGTCACGCCGCCCCGACCCCAGACACGCCGTGTACTGGTGGTCGGCCGAGCTCGACGCCCTCCGTGCGGAGTGTTTCTCCGCCCGGAGGGCCTACACCCGGAGCCGGCGGCGGCGGCGGCGGGACCAGGAGGAGGAGGCGCGCCTCTACGAAGTCTTTCGGGACAGGAGGCGCGCACTCAAGGGCGCGATCGGCGAGGCCAAGGATCGCGCCCGCGAGGAGATGCTCCAGAGTCTCGACGACGATCCGTGGGGGCGGCCGTACAAGGCGGCGCGGCAAAAGCTGCGCCCCATTGGCCGCCCCGTCACCGAGACCCTGGAGCCGGGGCTCTTGGGGCGGGTGGTGCAGGGGTTGTTTCCCCCCTGCGACCGCTCGTTTGTCCCCCCCCCCGATGCCTCCACCATATGGACTATACCAGTTGGTGGAGGCCCCCCCGCAGGTCACGACGACGGAGCTCGGAATGGTCGAGCTCCGACTGCGGGGGAAGAAGACCGCCCCCGGGCCGGATGGAGTCCCGGCCCGCATCCTCTCCATCTGCCTCGGGCAGATGGAGGAGAGGATCCGGGGCCTCTTTGACCGGTGCCTCCGGTCAGAGAGGTTCCCCCGGATCTGGAAGGAGGGCCTGCTGGTCCTCCTTCGTAAAGAAGGTCGGCCGGCCGACGACCCGTCGGCCTATAGGCCAATTGTGCTGCTGGACGAGGTGGGGAAGTTCTTCTAGAAGATCATCGCTTCCCGCCTCGTCCAGCACCTCGAGGAAACTGGGCCTAACCTCAGTGAGGCCCAGTACGGGTTCAGGGCCGGTCGATCCACGATCGACGCCCTGTCCCGGCTCCGCTCCCTCTGCGAGGGAGCGTCGAGCAGGGGGGAGGGGTTGTTGGCAGTCTCGTTAGACATCAAGAATGCCTTCAACTCCCTCCCCCATGCAGTTATTATGGAGGCACTCCGGTATTTCCGGGTGCCTCCATACCTGATAGGGCTGGTCGGCGACTATCTCGCCGACCGGTCCGTGGCGTTTGTTGACGCCGCTGGTTCTGTCCAGCGGCGTCAAGTCGTATCCGGTGTTCCACAGGGGTCCGTTTTGGGGCCCCTGCTCTGGAACATCGGGTACGACTGGGTGTTGCGAGGCGCGCTTCTCCCGGGCATGGGTGTCATCTGTTATGCAGATGACACCCTAGTCACCGCCCGGGGGAAGTCCTTCCGGGATGCAGCGCGCCTCGCATCGGTCGGCGGCGATTTAGTCGTCGGCCGTATCGGCCGGCTGGGGCTAAATGTTGCCCTGGCCAAAACCGAGGCCCTTTACTTTAACGGGCCTCGGGAGAGCCGACCACCCCCCGGCGCAGCCATCCGCGTCGGGGGGGTGGACATCCCGGTGGGGGCCGAGATGAAATATCTCGGCCTCACACTGGATCCGCGCTGGCACTTTGGCCCCCACTTTAGGGGGGTGTCAGCGCGGGTCCTAAAGGCGGCAGACCACCTTTCGTGGCTGCTGCCAAATCTGGGAGGGCCTGGAGAGAGGTGTCGGCGGCTATATGCCGGCATCCTCCGCTCCATGGCCCTCTACGGGGCCCCGATTTGGGCGGAGGCCCTGAGCAGGAGGGGCAATGCGGCCCTCCTAAGGAGGCCGCAAAGGGCCATTGCCCAGCGGGTCGCGAGAGCCTACCGAACGGTAGGCTTCTCCGCGGCCTGCGCACTCGCCTCCACCCCACCATGGGAGTTGGAGGCTGGAGTGCTGGCCGCCGTCTACGAGTGGACGGCGGCCAAGCGAGCGGCTGGCGATCCCTTCTGCCCCCGAGAAAGGGAGGCGAGAAGAAAAGAGGATCGCCAGCAAATGACGGATGCATGGATGGCCTCTCTCCAAGTGGAGAGGTACGGCCGTCCCACGCTCGCGGCGCTCGCCCCGGTCTTGGACCGGTGGCTCGAGCGCCCCCACGGGTTTCTGTCCTTCCGGACGGTGCAGGTACTTACCGGGCATGGTTGCTTCGGTAACTACCTGCACCGAATTCAACGGGAGGACACTCCTATGTGCCACCAGTGCGGCGCTGCGGAGGACTCGGCGCACCACACTTTGGTGGTGTGCCCGTCCTTCGACCAACAGCGGTCCGCGCTGGTCGCGGAGGTCGGACATGACCTCTCGTTGTCCAGCATAGTTGTAGCTATGCTGGATAGGGAGAGTGCATGGTCGGCCTTCGCCCACTTCTGTGAGGAAGTGGTGGCGCAGAAGGAGGCGGCGGAGCGGGAGCGCGAGTCTAACCCCCTCGCAGGCCCGCTTCGAGCAAGGAGAGGACGAGTTCGGCGGAGAACTCTTCGTCCTCTCCGTGGAGGTGGCCAGCCGGCAACAGGGACGGGGGTCCCTGTGCCGGCACTGCCATTGGCACCTCCACCGCTCGTTGGGGACGGCTCAGCTCTTCCGGCTGTCCCCAACCCCCCTCCTCCTAGTCTGAGGAGGGGCGTGGCCGCACACCCCGTGTAGGGGCCTGTGGGGGAGTGGGGTTGCGGGGAATAGCCTAGTGCAGTTCCCGTGACCCCATTCTATACCCACGGGTGGTTGAGCCCCGGGAGTTTTAGTGGGTATGCCCTCAGGCCGCTTCTTGTTAGAAGAAGCGGCCCGGAGGGTGAGTCCCACAGTACCCTGTCGCCCCCCGGCGGCAGGGTCTGCGTAATGCATTTCTCCCGGGAAAACAAAAAAAAAAAAAAAAAAAAAAAAAAGTATGTAAGTACTTAGTGGCCATTAAAAAATAACATGAACTTTACCTATTCATTCATTACCTACAGCTACTCTTGTCTTCTGTCGGACAGTGACATTACCTATCTGAGTGTAGGTAAATTATGTTGGGAGGTCCGAGGATCGTCGTGGGCGAGGCAGGCTGACAGCAGAATAAAACTTATCTTGGATTCCAGTTTATTGATTCAGCAACAAACTACTACAATCTTCGTCACAGGTTATGTTACACGATGAATTCACAATAGGACATAACATTATTCAGATAAGTAATTAAATTTGATAATAAGACCTAAGTAAAAGCGAGCAGCCATAGTGGCAGATTTTGTTCCATGTTGTCGGAAAAATAACCTCACCACCAGGTTTTACGACGAAATAGGTGCTTCCAAGTTGCGTCTTTCGCCGCCAAACAACAACCTCTCTTAGGATGATTCCAGATTCCTTTTTCCTCTGGGCCCATAACCTGTTGGGAGGTCCGAGGATCGTCGTGGGCGAGGCAGGCTGACAGCAGAATAAAACTTATCTTGGATTCCAGTTGTTTATTGATTCAGCAACAAACTACTACAATCTTCGTCACAGGTTATGTTACACGATGAACTCACAATAGGACATAACATTATTCAGATAAGTAATTAAATTTGATAATAAGACCTAAGTAACAGCGAGCAGCCATAGTGGCAGGGAACGGATACGGAAGTGTCAAAAATAAGGAGTGTCAATTGTACAGCCATAGACTATCCAACAAATTAAAGTTAAATCTGTGCTTCGAATAGGGGATCTCTGTAGGTATTGTCGCCCACGGTTATTTGGCACGTGGCAAAAGTCCGAACCTAAGGTCGACGAAACCAATGCTGTTTTGACATTTTCCTATACACATAGAAGAATGTCGTACACAACGCCCCCTGTTCAATGTCACTGAAGGGCCTTCTGATCGTGGTCGCACTGTAATTACATAATAGATCTATACAGTGGAAATGTCAGAGTACCTACCTCCTATTATTATTGACAGATTTACTTATTGATTAAAAAAAATAATGACACACTCGTTTACATTCCAATCAACGTGTGCCTAGCTTGCTACATAATATAGTGATCTTTGCGTATGCCAGCGGGGGCAGGTAGGTAGTATAGGTATACTCACCTAATGATAACAACTATCAACCTAACTACAGACATGGCAGTGCTGAGTAATCGCTCATTGGTTAGACACTCGGACATCCGTTTTTTTTTATTAATTAAATTGTAAGTTTGTACGTCTTTTAATATACATTTATTTGCATGTAAATAAACTTACCTGTCTCTCCAAGGTCTTCGTAATGCCCTCTGTGCCTCCAGGGGAGAGGCATTTTGTTTTTTTCACACCCGAAACACGCACTTCAATGTTGGTAAACAAACTGAGGACACGGTGTTGCCGCAGGCAGTTGGAGACTTCCCTAGATAATTTAATCGGTTTTTTATCACCTACCTACGTTGTGTCAAATGAATGATGTTTTTTTAATCTAGGTACTTATTATCAGTGTGGCGCAAGCATGAAGCTATATTATCTCTAGCTTCATGGGCGCAAGAGTGCATTACAAGTTTGATAATCTGCTAATTACCTACCTATGTGGCCGAGATCAAATTAGAAAAGAAATAAGTTCTGAAATAGGCGACAGCCGAAGCTATGTTGGCCGAAAAATGGAATTGATCGGGTATGTAGCGTTTTATAATAATAAAAACCACCCATGGTGGTGTCGATTTCATAGGCCATCTGAGTGTAGGTAGGTATTATGATAAGTTACTATGTAGGTAGGTACCTACTGCAAATGTTGGGTAGACAATTAGACAAGGTAGACAATTCCGCAAAGTTGTGCAAGCTTTTTTATTTTTATAGTCCCATAATATAATATGTATAATAATATACCTTCATAATAATATGATGTGGACTAGTTATCAGGCTGGCAACTTCATTCTGTATCACCCGGACGTGGCGTCATCAGTATGTTTACTAGAGCGTTTAGGTAAGTATAATTATTTTGTATGTACGATTGATAAGTAAGTAGGTACCTAGGCATTTCACTAAAACACTCATTGACCTTCGGATTCGGCGGTTTAGGTAGATATCATCAACTATTATTAATAATCATATTTTTTAATCTCGCAATAATAATAATTGTGAATTTGGAGCATCTAATGTATGAAGACTCTTGAATTGATTTTCTACATGATTATTATCATTATGGACTAAGGAAATTAATTTTTAAAAGCCATTACGGATAATCTTGTTATCAAAATTGACTCTGCAGGGGATCGAACCCAACGTCCCATCAGAAAAGTAAGATGGGTGCAATCCATCTCACATCTGGAGCCCAATTCTCGGGCTCGTGACATTTATCATCATACGACATATATCAACAAAACATGGCGGATATCGTATGAAAACGTTTTTGCTTATTCTCGCGATGTCGAATGATGACATATGTCACATATTTTCGTGCGACACGTATCGTATGGTCTTGACCATACGATATGAAGTATCACGGTGATTTTGGTGATATTTCTCCAATTCAACGTGACGTTTGAGTCGTTTCGCGTTTTGTTGTTTATTGACGTTTGGTTGTTCAAATCACATAACAAGTTTAAATTAACTGCACAAACTAAGAAGATGATTGATTCTCTGTGTAAACGATTGTTTAGCTGAGAATTTTAATTGTTCTTATATTTTCTATAATTGGAACAATATTTCACCAGTATTACCTACATACCTTTGAATATTCGTCATTAAGCCTTTTTATCTCAGTAACAAGATCAGGAGCCCAATTCTCGGGCTCGTGACATTTATCATCATACGACATATATCAACAAAACATGGCGGATATCGTATGAAAACGTTTTTGCTTATTCTCGCGATGTCGAATGGTGACATATGTCACATATTTTCGTGCGACACGTATCGCATGGTCTTGACCATACGATATGAAGTATCACGGTGATTTTGGTGATATTTCTCCAATTCAACGTGACGTTTGAGCCGATTCGCGTTTTGTTGCTTATTGACGTTTGGTTGTTCAAATCACATAACAAGATTAAATTAACTGTACAAACATAAGAAGATGATTGATCCTCAGTGTGAACGATTGTTTAGCTGAGAATTTAAAATTTTCTTCAATTGGAACAAATTTTCACCAGTATTACCTACATACCTTTAAATATTCCTCATTAAGCCTTTTTATCTCAGTAATAAAATCAGTGTAAAGAAAATTCTTTATTCCATTTTTTTCTTATAACGCGTCTTTTTGCCACAGTTGCCATCTCTTTTTGCCACAGACTGAAAAGAAATCTTTTGGCTTTCGGTTGGTGTAACGGAATTACAATTTCATAAAATCAATTTTCTTTTTCGTCTTTTTGATCGTATTTTAAAGCAGTTATGATAATTATGATGTTACACAAACATAAAAATTGACTGTTGATATAAAAAGGCTAGAAAATGTTGAATTAATACTTAAACAGTTAACATTAAGATTTATCGATTGTATATTTGTGTCAATCAACAAAATGGAACGTATTAGCGGAAATGATATGGGCCATATTCTCTATGGAAGTGACTTTTCCTGTCGCTTGGGCACGAGAATAGAGTTTTTTTACTTTTGTGACATATTGGTGACATTTTCGTACGACATTGGAAAAGTGACATTACAGAAAATACGACATTTTATCGCACGTCCCGAGAATTGGGCTCCAGTGTAAACAAAGAAAATTCTTTATTTCATTTTTTTCTTTTAAACGCGTCTTTTTGCCACAGTTGTCATCTCTTTTTGCCACAGACTGAAAATAAATCTTTTGACTTTCGGTCGGTGTAACGGAATTACAATTTCATAAAATCAATTTTCTTTTTCGTCTTTTTTGGTCGTATTTTAAAGCAGTTATGATAATTATGATGTTATACAAACATGAAAATGACTGTTGATATAAAAAGGCTAGAAAATGTTAAATTAATACTGAAACAATAAACATTAAGATTTCTCGATTGTATATTTGTGTCAATCAACAAAATGGAACGTATTAGCGGAAATGATATGGGCCACATTCTCTATGGAAGTGACTTTTACTGTCGCATGGGCACGAGAATAGAGTTTTTTTACTTTTGTGACATTTTGGTGACATTTTCGTACGACATTGGAAAAGTGACATTACAGAAAATACGACATTTTATCGCACGTCCCGAGAATTGGGCTCATGGATAATACGTCGTACCCATATTGTAGATTTTCTTACTTCATGAAATGTTTGACAATTTTAGGAGTTTCATAAAATGTTCCACTGACTTTTGGCCACATAATGGTGTGGTTTAGACAGATCAATGATAAGCAATTGTTTCTCGATATAGGCAACTAACCGCGCGACAAATTCGTGAAATGATCAAGATTATTTGATCATATTGCAAAATACCATTACCGTCGACAGAGGCGCGTGTAAGATGGCCGACGCTTATTTTCTAAAGAAATTTGTTAAATTTTGATACAAATAGGTATTTGTAGGTATAGTAGGTGTTGGGTGTAATTTAACGGCTCAACAAAAAAAAAATACTAACCTACCTCATAAATGATTGGTCAGCAAAAAATCTATTTGCGCTGCAAATAGGTATGATCAGTTTAAACTTGGATAACAAAATCGGGAAACGGAATTAAGGTGCATTTCATGAAGCGAGCAAATCTACGATATGGCCACGACAGATAGATGTTATGGCAAGCAAGCAAATGCCGCGGTACCTTTATAGGGCCGGATGGAGTCCCGGCCCGCATCCTCTCCATCTGCCTCGGGCAGATGGAGGAGAGGATCCGGGGCCTCTTTGACCGGTGCCTCCGGTCAGAGAGGTTCCCCCGGATCTGGAAGGAGGGCCTGCTGGTCCTCCTTCGTAAAGAAGGTCGGCCGGCCGACGACCCGTCGGCCTATAGGCCAATTGTGCTGCTGGACGAGGTGGGGAAGTTCTTCTAGAAGATCATCGCTTCCCGCCTCGTCCAGCACCTCGAGGAAACTGGGCCTAACCTCAGTGAGGCCCAGTACGGGTTCAGGGCCGGTCGATCCACGATCGACGCCCTGTCCCGGCTCCGCTCCCTCTGCGAGGGAGCGTCGAGCAGGGGGGAGGGGTTGTTGGCAGTCTCGTTAGACATCAAGAATGCCTTCAACTCCCTCCCCCATGCAGTTATTATGGAGGCACTCCGGTATTTCCGGGTGCCTCCATACCTGATAGGGCTGGTCGGCGACTATCTCGCCGACCGGTCCGTGGCGTTTGTTGACGCCGCTGGTTCTGTCCAGCGGCGTCAAGTCGTATCCGGTGTTCCACAGGGGTCCGTTTTGGGGCCCCTGCTCTGGAACATCGGGTACGACTGGGTGTTGCGAGGCGCGCTTCTCCCGGGCATGGGTGTCATCTGTTATGCAGATGACACCCTAGTCACCGCCCGGGGGAAGTCCTTCCGGGATGCAGCGCGCCTCGCATCGGTCGGCGGCGATTTAGTCGTCGGCCGTATCGGCCGGCTGGGGCTAAATGTTGCCCTGGCCAAAACCGAGGCCCTTTACTTTACCGGGCCTCGGGAGAGCCGACCACCCCCCGGCGCAGCCATCCGCGTCGGGGGGGTGGACATCCCGGTGGGGGCCGAGATGAAATATCTCGGCCTCACACTGGATCCGCGCTGGCACTTTGGCCCCCACTTTAGGGGGGTGTCAGCGCGGGTCCTAAAGGCGGCAGACCACCTTTCGTGGCTGCTGCCAAATCTGGGAGGGCCTGGAGAGAGGTGTCGGCGGCTATATGCCGGCATCCTCCGCTCCATGGCCCTCTACGGGGCCCCGATTTGGGCGGAGGCCCTGAGCAGGAGGGGCAATGCGGCCCTCCTAAGGAGGCCGCAAAGGGCCATTGCCCAGCGGGTCGCGAGAGCCTACCGAACGGTAGGCTTCTCCGCGGCCTGCGCACTCGCCTCCACCCCACCATGGGAGTTGGAGGCTGGAGTGCTGGCCGCCGTCTACGAGTGGACGGCGGCCAAGCGAGCGGCTGGCGATCCCTTCTGCCCCCGAGAAAGGGAGGCGAGAAGAAAAGAGGATCGCCAGCAAATGACGGATGCATGGATGGCCTCTCTCCAAGTGGAGAGGTACGGCCGTCCCACGCTCGCGGCGCTCGCCCCGGTCTTGGACCGGTGGCTCGAGCGCCCCCACGGGTTTCTGTCCTTCCGGACGGTGCAGGTACTTACCGGGCATGGTTGCTTCGGTAACTACCTGCACCGAATTCAACGGGAGGACACTCCTATGTGCCACCAGTGCGGCGCTGCGGAGGACTCGGCGCACCACACTTTGGTGGTGTGCCCGTCCTTCGACCAACAGCGGTCCGCGCTGGTCGCGGAGGTCGGACATGACCTCTCGTTGTCCAGCATAGTTGTAGCTATGCTGGATAGGGAGAGTGCATGGTCGGCCTTCGCCCACTTCTGTGAGGAAGTGGTGGCGCAGAAGGAGGCGGCGGAGCGGGAGCGCGAGTCTAACCCCCTCGCAGGCCCGCTTCGAGCAAGGAGAGGACGAGTTCGGCGGAGAACTCTTCGTCCTCTCCGTGGAGGTGGCCAGCCGGCAACAGGGACGGGGGTCCCTGTGCCGGCACTGCCATTGGCACCTCCACCGCTCGTTGGGGACGGCTCAGCTCTTCCGGCTGTCCCCAACCCCCCTCCTCCTAGTCTGAGGAGGGGCGTGGCCGCACACCCCGTGTAGGGGCCTGTGGGGGAGTGGGGTTGCGGGGAATAGCCTAGTGCAGTTCCCGTGACCCCATTCTATACCCACGGGTGGTTGAGCCCCGGGAGTTTTAGTGGGTATGCCCTCAGGCCGCTTCTTGTTAGAAGAAGCGGCCCGGAGGGTGAGTCCCACAGTACCCTGTCGCCCCCCGGCGGCAGGGTCTGCGTAATGCATTTCTCCCGGGAAAACAAAAAAAAAAAAAAAAAAAAAAAAAAGTATGTAAGTACTTAGTGGCCATTAAAAAATAACATGAACTTTACCTATTCATTCATTACCTACAGCTACTCTTGTCTTCTGTCGGACAGTGACATTACCTATCTGAGTGTAGGTAAATTATGTTGGGAGGTCCGAGGATCGTCGTGGGCGAGGCAGGCTGACAGCAGAATAAAACTTATCTTGGATTCCAGTTTATTGATTCAGCAACAAACTACTACAATCTTCGTCACAGGTTATGTTACACGATGAATTCACAATAGGACATAACATTATTCAGATAAGTAATTAAATTTGATAATAAGACCTAAGTAAAAGCGAGCAGCCATAGTGGCAGATTTTGTTCCATGTTGTCGGAAAAATAACCTCACCACCAGGTTTTACGACGAAATAGGTGCTTCCAAGTTGCGTCTTTCGCCGCCAAACAACAACCTCTCTTAGGATGATTCCAGATTCCTTTTTCCTCTGGGCCCATAACCTGTTGGGAGGTCCGAGGATCGTCGTGGGCGAGGCAGGCTGACAGCAGAATAAAACTTATCTTGGATTCCAGTTGTTTATTGATTCAGCAACAAACTACTACAATCTTCGTCACAGGTTATGTTACACGATGAACTCACAATAGGACATAACATTATTCAGATAAGTAATTAAATTTGATAATAAGACCTAAGTAACAGCGAGCAGCCATAGTGGCAGGGAACGGATACGGAAGTGTCAAAAATAAGGAGTGTCAATTGTACAGCCATAGACTATCCAACAAATTAAAGTTAAATCTGTGCTTCGAATAGGGGATCTCTGTAGGTATTGTCGCCCACGGTTATTTGGCACGTGGCAAAAGTCCGAACCTAAGGTCGACGAAACCAATGCTGTTTTGACATTTTCCTATACACATAGAAGAATGTCGTACACAACGCCCCCTGTTCAATGTCACTGAAGGGCCTTCTGATCGTGGTCGCACTGTAATTACATAATAGATCTATACAGTGGAAATGTCAGAGTACCTACCTCCTATTATTATTGACAGATTTACTTATTGATTAAAAAAAATAATGACACACTCGTTTACATTCCAATCAACGTGTGCCTAGCTTGCTACATAATATAGTGATCTTTGCGTATGCCAGCGGGGGCAGGTAGGTAGTATAGGTATACTCACCTAATGATAACAACTATCAACCTAACTACAGACATGGCAGTGCTGAGTAATCGCTCATTGGTTAGACACTCGGACATCCGTTTTTTTTTATTAATTAAATTGTAAGTTTGTACGTCTTTTAATATACATTTATTTGCATGTAAATAAACTTACCTGTCTCTCCAAGGTCTTCGTAATGCCCTCTGTGCCTCCAGGGGAGAGGCATTTTGTTTTTTTCACACCCGAAACACGCACTTCAATGTTGGTAAACAAACTGAGGACACGGTGTTGCCGCAGGCAGTTGGAGACTTCCCTAGATAATTTAATCGGTTTTTTTATCACCTACCTACGTTGTGTCAAATGAATGATGTTTTTTTAATCTAGGTACTTATTATCAGTGTGGCGCAAGCATGAAGCTATATTATCTCTAGCTTCATGGGCGCAAGAGTGCATTACAAGTTTGATAATCTGCTAATTACCTGTGGCCGAGATCAAATTAGAAAAGAAATAAGTTCTGAAATAGGCGACAGCCGAAGCTATGTTGGCCGAAAAATGGAATTGATCGGGTATGTAGCGTTTTATAATAATAAAAACCACCCATGGTGGTGTCGATTTCATAGGCCATCTGAGTGTAGGTAGGTATTATGATAAGTTACTATGTAGGTAGGTACCTACTGCAAATGTTGGGTAGACAATTAGACAAGGTAGACAATTCCGCAAAGTTGTGCAAGCTTTTTTATTTTTATAGTCCCATAATATAATATGTATAATAATATACCTTCATAATAATATGATGTGGACTAGTTATCAGGCTGGCAACTTCATTCTGTATCACCCGGACGTGGCGTCATCAGTATGTTTACTAGAGCGTTTAGGTAAGTATAATTATTTTGTATGTACGATTGATAAGTAAGTAGGTACCTAGGCATTTCACTAAAACACTCATTGACCTTCGGATTCGGCGGTTTAGGTAGATATCATCAACTATTATTAATAATCATATTTTTTAATCTCGCAATAATAATAATTGTGAATTTGGAGCATCTAATGTATGAAGACTCTTGAATTGATTTTCTACATGATTATTATCATTATGGACTAAGGAAATTAATTTTTAAAAGCCATTACGGATAATCTTGTTATCAAAATTGACTCTGCAGGGGATCGAACCCAACGTCCCATCAGAAAAGTAAGATGGGTGCAATCCATCTCACATCTGGAGCCCAATTCTCGGGCTCGTGACATTTATCATCATACGACATATATCAACAAAACATGGCGGATATCGTATGAAAACGTTTTTGCTTATTCTCGCGATGTCGAATGATGACATATGTCACATATTTTCGTGCGACACGTATCGTATGGTCTTGACCATACGATATGAAGTATCACGGTGATTTTGGTGATATTTCTCCAATTCAACGTGACGTTTGAGTCGTTTCGCGTTTTGTTGTTTATTGACGTTTGGTTGTTCAAATCACATAACAAGTTTAAATTAACTGCACAAACTAAGAAGATGATTGATTCTCTGTGTAAACGATTGTTTAGCTGAGAATTTTAATTGTTCTTATATTTTCTATAATTGGAACAATATTTCACCAGTATTACCTACATACCTTTGAATATTCGTCATTAAGCCTTTTTATCTCAGTAACAAGATCAGGAGCCCAATTCTCGGGCTCGTGACATTTATCATCATACGACATATATCAACAAAACATGGCGGATATCGTATGAAAACGTTTTTGCTTATTCTCGCGATGTCGAATGGTGACATATGTCACATATTTTCGTGCGACACGTATCGCATGGTCTTGACCATACGATATGAAGTATCACGGTGATTTTGGTGATATTTCTCCAATTCAACGTGACGTTTGAGTCGTTTCGCGTTTTGTTGTTTATTGACGTTTGGTTGTTCAAATCACATAACAAGTTTAAATTAACTGCACAAACTAAGAAGATGATTGATTCTCTGTGTAAACGATTGTTTAGCTGAGAATTTTAATTGTTCTTATATTTTCTATAATTGGAACAATATTTCACCAGTATTACCTACATACCTTTGAATATTCGTCATTAAGCCTTTTTATCTCAGTAACAAGATCAGGAGCCCAATTCTCGGGCTCGTGACATTTATCATCATACGACATATATCAACAAAACATGGCGGATATCGTATGAAAACGTTTTTGCTTATTCTCGCGATGTCGAATGGTGACATATGTCACATATTTTCGTGCGACACGTATCGCATGGTCTTGACCATACGATATGAAGTATCACGGTGATTTTGGTGATATTTCTCCAATTCAACGTGACGTTTGAGCCGATTCGCGTTTTGTTGCTTATTGACGTTTGGTTGTTCAAATCACATAACAAGATTAAATTAACTGTACAAACATAAGAAGATGATTGATCCTCAGTGTGAACGATTGTTTAGCTGAGAATTTAAAATTTTCTTCAATTGGAACAAATTTTCACCAGTATTACCTACATACCTTTAAATATTCCTCATTAAGCCTTTTTATCTCAGTAATAAAATCAGTGTAAAGAAAATTCTTTATTCCATTTTTTTCTTATAACGCGTCTTTTTGCCACAGTTGCCATCTCTTTTTGCCACAGACTGAAAAGAAATCTTATGGCTTTTGGTTGGTGTAACGGAATAACAATTTCATAAAATCAATTTTCTTTTTCGTCTTTTTGATCGTATTTTAAAGCAGTTATGATAATTATGATGTTACACAAACATAAAATTGACTGTTGATATAAAAGGCTAGAAAATGTTGAATTAATACTTAAACAGTTAACATTAAGATTTATCGATTGTATATTTGTGTCAATCAACAAAATGGAACGTATTAGCGGAAATGATATGGGCCATATTCTCTATGGAAGTGACTTTTCCTGTCGCTTGGGCACGAGAATAGAGTTTTTTTACTTTTGTGACATATTGGTGACATTTTCGTACGACATTGGAAAAGTGACATTACAGAAAATACGACATTTTATCGCACGTCCCGAGAATTGGGCTCCAGTGTAAACAAAGAAAATTCTTTATTTCATTTTTTTCTTTTAACGCGTCTTTTTGCCACAGTTGTCATCTCTTTTTGCCACAGACTGAAAATAAATCTTTTGACTTTCGGTCGGTGTAACGGAATTACAATTTCATAAAATCAATTTTCTTTTTCGTCTTTTTTGGTCGTATTTTAAAGCAGTTATGATAATTATGATGTTATACAAACATGAAAATGACTGTTGATATAAAAAGGCTAGAAAATGTTAAATTAATACTGAAACAATAAACATTAAGATTTCTCGATTGTATATTTGTGTCAATCAACAAAATGGAACGTATTAGCGGAAATGATATGGGCCACATTCTCTATGGAAGTGACTTTTACTGTCGCATGGGCACGAGAATAGAGTTTTTTTACTTTTGTGACATTTTGGTGACATTTTCGTACGACATTGGAAAAGTGACATTACAGAAAATACGACATTTTATCGCACGTCCCGAGAATTGGGCTCATGGATAATACGTCGTACCCATATTGTAGATTTTCTTACTTCATGAAATGTTTGACAATTTTAGGAGTTTCATAAAATGTTCCACTGACTTTTGGCCACATAATGGTGTGGTTTAGACAGATCAATGATAAGCAATTGTTTCTCGATATAGGCAACTAACCGCGCGACAAATTCGTGAAATGATCAAGATTATTTGATCATATTGCAAAATACCATTACCGTCGACAGAGGCGCTGCAAGCGCGTGTAAGATGGCCGACGCTTATTTTCTAAAGAAATTTGTTAAATTTTGATACAAATAGGTATTTGTAGGTATAGTAGGTGTTGGGTGTAATTTAACGGCTCAACAAAAAAAAAATACTAACCTACCTCATAAATGATTGGTCAGCAAAAAATCTATTTGCGCTGCAAATAGGTATGATCAGTTTAAACTTGGATAACAAAATCGGGAAACGTTAACGAATGGACAACATTTCAAATTTTTAACATGTCCATATTGTTTTTTTATATGAAAGTAGACATAAAATGAACAGACCCATATTTTTTCTTTTTTCAAAATTTGTCCATTTTCATGCATAAAATAATTATTGAAATTCTTTTTATTCTATATAGACGTAAGCGCCAAATGACGTCATCGGACGGCTGAATACAGCGATATTCCTTTGCTTATCATTGTTTTAATAAAAAAAAAGGTACTAATGTCAAATGTAAATAATACTAGTGTCAACATTGTCAACGTCATTCATACATTCAACGTTGACAAGTTGTCTTTTTTTTTGACAGTTTCATGTCATGAGTTTGGCATTACGTAAATTTGAAACTATAATGTGCTAAGCAAAGAAATATTTTACATTCTGCCGTCCGATGACGTCATCTTACGTTTTTTAGTTTTTAATTTTTTTCTCAGTAAATAAGCAATATAAAAAATGAATAAATATATATTCGAGCAGCGGAAAAGTAAACAAAGAATTGGTATTTTTTGTTTCAGACCTTAGCAATTTTGAAATGTTGTCCATTAAGGTGCATTTCATGAAGCGAGCAAATCTACGATATGGCCACGACAGATAGATGTTATGGCAAGCAAGCAAATGCCGCGGTACCTTTATAGGTACATATTATATTATAGGTACCTACAAAAAAATTAGCTATTTGTATTTTACTTATGTACTTACTCGAACAGCTAAATTTTGTTGTTAAGATATTTAAGCAGACCACTTTTTAAAGCTTAGGTATCTAAGTAGGTATCTTATATTTTCCAATGACTTAAGTAATTAAAAAAATTAAAATAAAACAAAATTCTAAGCCATCTCTTTTACTATTTAAAATACTTTCACCTGATTATAATTTTTATACAATAAGTAGGTACCTACCTAGTGTGAGATTTGTGAACTTGTTCTATTTACAAAGTCAATTTCATTGAGAAAAAAGAAATTGGTGATTCCTTTTTCTCTATGAAATTAAGTACAGTACAGGTTTCTATTATTTTACAATAATATTTTACAATAATATTTGTCTCTTTAAATAATTAAGCTAATTTGTCACGTAAAATACCCATACCTACATAAATACCAATAGATATTAAACCAAACAGGGTGAAAATTATTTTCCAAAATATATTTGACCATAAAATTAATTTTAACATAATTTTTTCTTATGTTTCTGTTTTAATTTTAATGTTTCAATTTATTTACAAATACTTAATATGCTGTTTTATTATTCCAACTGGCTCAGATGCAGAAATACTAATTACAATAGGTTTTGTTCTAGAACTTAACTTAACCATGCGTATGACGATAAATAGGGTAGTTTATTATAAGCTAAATACTTGTTCTTAAATATGAAATCAAACAATAGGGGACCGGAAATTGGCATATTATAAAATGCAATATATTAAGGTGACGGGTAGGGCACACTAGCGACGCCAATCGATTTCAATTTTTAGCTACTGAACCGGATCTATTTTAAACAATTTCGGGGTTACAACCTATAACCCCTAACCTCGGCAAATACTTATACTATTTATTAAATAACCATGCACAAATGTTGGGTCCGTTTTTGTACGCGTACGAAAAATTGATATACACGCTAAAAGTGGCCGCTTTTGGCCGAGAGGTTGTAACCCCGAAATTGTTTAAAATAGATCCGGTTTAGTAGCTAAAAATTAAAATCTATTGGCGTCGCTAATGTGCCCTACCCGTCACCTTAAGCTTAAGTACTAAAACAAAATTTCAGCTTGATAACTTGGTTTTTTTTTGTATTATGACTATTATGAGCCTTCAAAAGGTTATAGATTATAATCATTTAATAATTTATGAAATTTGTAGCAACTTTTGTTACAAAACCATTTTCATAAACGCATTATTTGATAAAGCTGTCCACCAAACTGACATCAAAAGCGGGTAGCATTTTGTATAAAGCGTTTTTAGCGGGAATGTCTATTTAATTTTTTTGAATTGGGATATCGAGTTTTCATTGTAACGGAGTAAATATTTCAATTACCTATGTTTCTATTTTCGAGGGGATTGTTTTAATAAAAGAATGTCCAGTGATCCGGTCCCCTATTGTAAATTTGTAATTAAAGTACCTACCATAAATAAATGCTGGCATTGCCGCTTACGGCATACCTTACTAACCTCATCGGTATAAACGCGGCGATTTCACGCGTGGTCTGCTTGTGACCACGACCGTTGTAACGCGGTCGTACTACAATGTAAGCACGTGTTTATTATCGTCTCCTATAGCCCCGGTATCGGACTCATCGATAAGGATATGGCAGGTGATCTCCGTTAGTTCTTCAAACATAAATCGTGATGTAAAGTTATTGCCGTACTAAAACTCATGCTATCCCGTTCCAATACGTAATGTTAAAAGGGGCTGGAACAATTTCAGTCCGAAACTTTACTTAGACCGCGTTTTGAACTAGGTGGTAGTTGTCAAGACTTTCTTGACGCATTATAGACAAAGACGAATACAATTGACATGCAATAAACTACCCTACTAATAATTTACAAGTTATTACTATCGTCATACGCACTCTACTAGTTTTTTAGTTTCGAGTTAGTTGTCAACGGCGTGGTGTCTTCCGTCTCTGACCTCTCGCTGTCACTGGTACGCTGGAAAACAATACAAAATTAATCTTATATACTAGAATATATATAACATTTCGAAAAAGTAAGAAAAAGAATAATGAAAAGCCAAGTCAGCATTGACAGTTAACCCTAAATAGAGCAAAACAAAACCTTGTTTTAAATTTAAAACTATTTCTAAATCTTGCTCAAGTATGGGTTAGCTGTAAAATCATGCAAAATGAAAAGATATTGTTAATGAAAGTCAACTCGTGAATAATACACTAATACCACAAAAATACGAAATCTTTTGAACTAAATGAAAATCAACCCAATCCTTACAAACACACATAGCAGATAACATAATAGCCAGCACCACAAATATAATATATACATATAATTTAAGCACATTACGTAAATAGCACTAACCTTAGCTTCCTCGCGTGGTATGTAGCATTTTATACTGAACTTTACAAACCTTACAACCCTTAGATAAAGACAAAATATGAAAATCTACCGACCAAGAACGGTTTCGCAATAAGTCCGAACCGAACCTGTGAAAATGCCGATCCAGAAAACTCGAACCGAATTCGCTTAGTGCTCATCCAAGCATTTTTACTTGACAAAGTAAAATAACAAACAAAAATATCTGATTTTTTATTTTACATAAATTTACGAAAGCAGCCCTAAATCAAAATAAAAATAAATGCAATACTTAGCATTTTTTTTGTTATTGTAACGGTGTGTCAAAAAAATGCAATTTCATAGCTAAATACCTTTAGTACGGTACGTACGTACTACGTTACTTATCTTTACTTTTTCGGACAGTATATTCACGAAATTGGGTTGGATTCGATTCGGACGCGTAGTACGAAACCTCCCTAATAGTAGTTAGTCTATCAACATTATCTTTTGGTCCTTTCCCTTTTTGTATTAAGGAACGAAAAAATTGTATTAAACTAAAAAAGACGGAATATTTTAACATAGATAATATGAAACCTGCACCAATGACTTTGCGTACAGTCAGCAACACATCAGGTTACCACAATCTGTCAAATTTCCTCAAATGATATTGAACCAAACTAGTTTGACATTAAGGTAAGAATCGATTGAAGAAATTTGAGGGATTGAGATAATCTGATGTGCTGCTGACTGTACTTTCATTTTATTATAATTATTATAAGTATAGATGGCAAGCGTCATATTTTTGTTTCAACCGAAATATATATCACAAAATGACTTAGAGTCCGACTAACACCGTGAAAATATGTGGAATGAAACAAGTATTCGAAAATGCTCATTTATTTGTTTAAAAAAAACATGTCACAGTAATACAGTCAGCTCGCAGTGAACTGGCCTGTCCAAACGCGCTCTCGCATAGATGCGCACGCGACGCCATACTTTTCCTTGTTAGATCAACAATATAAACGAAAAAAAAACAGCTGTTCCATACAAAATACAATATCCACCCGTCAATAATGCATGGAACTGCATTTGTTTTCGCTTTTATTGTTGAACTAACATGCTAAATGAACTTTATTCACGATACCTAAAATAAGGTTTTAGGGATATACTTAATCGATTATATGAGTATAAATAACGGTGTATGAGCAAATTGTTTACTTATTGAACTGAAAACTATTTTGAAAATGTGCGGTTAATTTAAGAGAGCTTGTGCGGTTCACTAGTGCCGCCATTGGATTTATATAAATTTTGACGAATGGAAGACTCCAACTATAAATACGAATTTAATACTCGAATAAAATTGAAATACACAAGATAATTTTTAATAATAGGTAGGTATTCAAATAGCTTCCGTCCACAACTCTACGTGGATATTTTTCCTTTAAATGTCTAAAATTCATCAAGAATACTAAAATTGTAATGACTGTACTAATGAACCGAGCACGAGAATTTGGCTCCAGGACAGTATTTCAAAAACTCAAGAAAAATCTACTGGTTTGGGGAAAAAAACATTCAAAGTACATAGTGACTTGGTACAAATCTGTCTATTGAATTACTTTACTCCCAATCAAGCATATAATATGGCCACAGAGAAAACACGACATGAACCACAGACTCTAAATGACTATCGCTGTCAGATGTCACGTTGACATAACCAATATGTTTGTATTTTCAAACTTGACAACAGGCAGACAGACTTCGTCAACCAGATGTCATTCCCGCCACGATGGTTTTTGTGATCTTTTTGTTTTTGCAGTAAACAAACCATGGTAAAGTATTCAAGGTGTATTGGCCTTTTTTGGACAACTGTACAAGGTCCTAGCCGAAGTTCCATACAATCTGGGATAACACCTTTCTACTATTTTAGACTAGACAGCGTAATTTATTTCTTCGACGATAAAAATAGGGGATGATACCTTTTTATATGTAGAGTTGAAACAAACAATATTATTTCAAATTATAATTTTTAACGTTTGTTGCAACAATTACTATTTGTTTCTAATTAAGTTTTTACAATATAAATACATACATAATTTAATCAAATTATCCTAGCATACAGGGTGGGTACATTTTGGCTAAGTAAAATATATTATTATATTTTTACTTATTTTGATCGCAGATCCGCAAACTGCATTAACACATGGGCTGATAATAGCTAAATATGTTTGCCTTACACTTTACAACGTTTTGTATACCATAGGAATATAATATCAAATTTTGCCAAAACGTACGGCTGTCGTGCATTTGAACGACTTTGCAAAAAAAATTGATCTTAACGTGTTATGTTAGAGTTATGCTCGCGTCAGGATCAAGTGGATTGTTCCATTACAAAATAACGATATTACGTACAAAACAACCAATACCGTCCAAGTTGGGCCATCTCCTTGTGACTCCTTGTTGACTCCTACATTACGCAATCTAAGAGAGAAGGTACACTGGAGGATTGCAAGTACAAAATAAAAAAAATATCGACTCTGTCTGCTTTTCATACAGAAGAGTTCGTTGACCTACGCTCTAGGCAGGATATTGTATCGTGTCTCTTCCGAATCCGTTCCGTATAATCAGGAGCCTAATTCTGGTGACGTTAAATGTTGTCGTCATACGATATATTGCAAAAACATAGTTTATTGTATGGTGTTCATGCGACATCCGCCATGTTTTTTCATATCGAAAATTCCGAGAATTGGGCTCCTGTTTCTGTCTCGTGGAGTATTAAGTATTATCACTGTACGCGCGCATGTATGTGTAAGTTAGCCTGTTTAGCACGCGTCGTAAGCAGCGGGCGTTCTGTGTCTAACTCATTTGTGGCCCCGGACAGCATAGGCGTCCCGCTTTCAAAACGCTTGCAATTCGCCAGTGTGGCCTCTTTAACGAAATGTTTATTTGTTATAATCCTAATTGAAATAAACGCTTCAAACATAAGTACCTATATTTTATTCTTATGACATTACATATCAAGAGCATCAAGTACTAGCCGCCGACATTTTAATATTTACAACAGTAGGGAAGATATGCAGAAGAAAGGATTAGTCACAGACCGACACCGCTACTAGTTAACGATTTAAATATCATACAACGCAATCTCAACTATCCGCATCAATTTTAGTCAATATTAATAAAAATATTTAACGCGACCTTAATTCATAAGGGTCTTACTGTAATGTGTTACTCATAAATGTTTGTTAAACCTTTGTTAACGGTGTTTAAATGCAGTTTTCATTCTTTTTTCAAACGTCAAAACTGCTCTATAACGCCATTTTACCTAATAATGGTTTATTGTACGTTTATGAGTAAAGCCCTTAGTACTTGATTATGTAGGTACTTAGTGCATACCGACTGCATGATTCGGCTACGTTACATCAGCCGAGGTCACAAGCAAACTCCGATACTGTTATTAATACCCGCAAAAACTCGCGGCAGACGGTTTCATTGATTAATTCTGAATAAAATATGACACCGAACGACACGCCTCTTTGGCTCTAGTATTATAGTTCATGATCATTATCTTCAGACATTATTTATCCAATTTTGGATATAGGCCTCTCCCATCTTGTTCCATGCGTAGCGGTTTGACGCCTTGGTCATCCATTTTACGCCCGCGTGTTCCTTAATGTCGTCAGTCCATCGCTTGAGTGGGCCTGAGGCCTGGGCTGCTTTTAGCTCAAACAAAAAGAACATGTGCGGCAAACTGCCTCTGCGGTTAAAGGCAAAGGGGTTTTACAGTGTATCACGCCCGTATTTACAAACGGCTCAGAGACGATGTGCATAACAGCTAGGTCCGCAGAAAAGATAAGGGTGGCCCAAAGAGCAATGGAAAGGGCTATGCTTGGTGTCACTCTTCGCGACCATAAGACCAACGAATGGGTTCTCCGAGCAACGGGCCTAAAGGACGTCGTCGTTGAGATAGCCAGAGGGAAATTGAGTTGGGCTGGACACGTAGCGCGGGTGAGCAGGGACCGTTGGACGAGCCGGGTCGTTGAGTGGAGACTGTGGGAGCACACCAGTCCGCGAGTATTATAGTTACTTCCCTTTAATCCTACCCATTTTAAACAACTTGAATGTCACATATCATTCACTAGTAATTAATGAAATGTGTTGCTGATGTAACGTAGCCGAAGTGTCAAGCAGTAAGTACTGGTACTAATTACCTACATAATCATGTTACTTAAAAGGAAACTGGGAACTTTACTGTGAGGAAATTCTCCAGGGCACAGACAAAGATGAAACATACTTTAGTATTTCGCGTTGCATTATAACTATCTTTAATAATCACGGGAATTGACACGGCGTAATTTTGCAAGTCCATGATTAAATGTACTTAGCTACTATTTGTTGCTTGACTTTTCGGCTGCGTTAAGACAACCGTGGTCACAAGCGTTAATTCCCGCGATTATTAACCATAGAAACATACTTTATTTCGAAGTTTTAGACCTGTAGGTATGTTCATTTAAAGCGCTACCTATGTTTGTGACTATTTGCGAATTCTGAGATATGATGAGTCGAAGTAAGAAATATTTTTGTTTAACATAATTCTTTGTTGATTTGTTCTTTTTTATTTTGTGTTCGCCTGTTTAGCAATCGCGTTATATGTCTCGGATAACGTCTCCGGTACTCCTTTGGTGTTATTGAAAGTATAATAGTAAAAGCAATAAAATACAAAAATCTTATTTTCTCGACATTTTCATAACCTAGAGAAAAGAAAATGCACGCCAAGAAATCTTACAATACTATCTACTATCTGCGATAGGTTTCGTTAGTGTCCGTAAAGTGGGGCCAAATGTCATTCACGTCGCGATAATTTCCTTTATTTATTAAAATTACCAATTGCGTTCCATCAGGTGATCCGTCTGTTCGTCTGCCTACCTATTACATAAAAAAAATAGTTTTAATGCAACGCGAAAATATAAACAACTACCCTTTTTTTTAGTCCCTGTCGTGAGCTTCGCGCGAAGGAGGCGTTTCGTGATACATCGTTTGTTTAACTAGAAAGTGGGTTACAGATGCAAGCAGCATTTACGATAGTGTAAACTAAATTCACGACTAAATTTGCCTCTTCTTATCAAGGTCTTAGGGTAGGAAATACTAGGATTGACTCATTGAAACATTTCCAAATACTAAAACGCTTTTTAAGTTCGGGAAATACTCAAACATTAGTTACTTGCTTCGGCTATACTTCGCTATATATTAATTTACAAGACCATTCCCCAAATACCTTTTAACGGAAGCTTCTCGAGCATCATGCTATTGCTTTCTACGTCATCTTTATGACAGAGACAACAAAACGTCTGAGCAATTATCTGAGTCTAAAGCATTTGAGTATTCGGACGCATATTTTATCAAAGTATTCTCATGCACTAGAAATTTATTTTTTGAACTAGTAACGACTCTCATTGACACTTATTTATTCATTTATAAATATATAGTTTAACAAGTGTGAAAATGTTCTTGCTCATAAGCTAAATAAATACTAATTCTCTAACAATTTCACGTCATTCATTTGTTGTCTTTTACTTTTCCATTCGAATATAACTTAAAGCTTAGTGTTGTCTAACAGTCGATAATCTAGTTATCAATATTATGTGCACACATAAAATAATACAAAAATGCAAAACTAACATTACTTATCATCATTTGAGAGACTATATTTATAATTATTAATATATCTTATATTTCGGACGAAAAGTTTGATAAGTGGTTAGAAAGTTCGTAATTATTAGATTGTAAAAGAGAAAAAACAATGTTAGTGTATTAACCCTCATAAAAACAAAACATGACAATTGCACTTGCTTCTCTAGCATGTCTACAAAGATTCTTGATAGCTTATTATTAGATATGCTACGATCAATGTTATAAATTAGTCTAATTAACGGACCAAAATAAACTTTCCCAATATGAGTACTTTTAGCTTTTAATGTGGAGAGAATACAATTGACAATATTACATCGAAAAAATGATATAAAAATATGAACTCCATTCATGTTTTTAGACTTTCTGAACATGATTTATACTTCTCTAGGTATTTTCAAAAAATGAATATTATAGGATTAAAAGCCTACTTTTTTATTTATTTCTAAACGTTAGTATCTACGTCAGAAAAATAATAACAGATGGCAGATGACATTTCGACTAGAAGGTCACGCCACGAAAGAAGACTCATGAAAACCGCGTTTACGTCGCCATGAGCATTAAAATTTAAGCTTTATGTTTATAGATATAAGGAAGCTAAAATTTTAGTTCCATGTTTGACCGCGGGACTTTTCAGGTGGCGCGTTTGGATTTGATTGACAGTTGACTGACTGGAGCTGGATGTTGCATTTTTTTTTGGCAAACAAGAAGCAAAGAAATTACAACTGTTCGTCCTGTAATGGCACTTACGTCGTTTAAGAATAAGCAGATTTTAAAATTATTTGTCACATTAAAAATTGAATTAATCAAAAATAAAAAAAAAACACGTATTAAATGTTTTTAACACTATTTTATATTTTAATAATCAAAACGAAGAAATTTTACGAACTTAATGTTGTCAATTATGATATGAATTCTGTGCTCAAATTATGAAGGTTCATTACATCTTGATACTTTTGCATAAAAGGAAGTTACAGTATCAACAAATGTTTGTTATTCCCTTATCCCTCAGAATATTTGACACTATTGCGCAGTATTGTCATTGACCGTAACACACCAATATCGATAGACTATCGACACGAAGCAACACTAGCTCGCTCACCGCTCACCTTCTCCTATGAGTATTGCGAAACTACCCGCGCGATCTAAAACAACAACACACATTCACGCAGCTCACAGGCACACTGCTGTATTGATATCTATTCGAGTAGGTACGTCAGGGAAGTACACGTATCACTTGAATTATTAAAGTTGAGACTACATCTATGATTAAAGCATTTCAATGTTTTATTTTAATTCAAGTTATTAATATTTTATGTCACCACTACTTCAAGTGCTAAAAGGTAAAAAAAACTGTAGAGACTGGTTTTTAACGAAATAAATTTCGACCAAAAATACTACATTTAACCATTACACATCTCTAATTGTAGTAGCTGTCTTGTAAACTTTTTAGTACCTAACTAAAAATATCGATATCAAAAATATACAGATGTAGCTCAACCCTAGATACGTCTCAAGAAGATTATTTTACAAAAGGAATACTTATGTTAATTGTTATTTCTTTATTAATTGTCATTTATAGACAATGGATATCTAACTATACATATAAATGTTACAAAAACAATATAAAACACTAGCTTATCCATAAAAACATTTTAGAAATTTTCTTTAAGCCGAATAATAAATCAGTGTGTTGTGTATCTAACAAAAGTGTAAAAGCTTTTTGCTTTGGTTTTAACATCAATACTCCTAAAACATTTGCTAGCGTATTCCATAGATACCTAGGTATAGATACTTTTGTTCGTAGCTGTTCTAAAGCTGCAGAGGCTTTGGAATAATAATAATTAAACACAGCGGCAGGGAAATCGGGCCACTGGGCTTTTTTCATACAAACCCGCTCATTTTAAGGTCTTATATATGAGAAACTATTTACGCCTCTCCTATGAGTTTTACGTCAATGAACGTGAATGACGGCAAACACCCAATAAATAAAATCACATTTTCAAAAATTGTAAAGAACACTTGAATTTTCCGAAAAATGGAAAATAATGAACCGACCTCTACGTCCCGTAAACGTTATATGGGACATGACTTTAAACGTATGGTTGTGTTTTTGAGAAAATTTTGCGCATTTTTACAACTTTTTAAATGTGATTTTATTTATTAGGTGTTTGGTCTCTTAATTGACGTGAAAATAATAGAAGATACGCAAAAAAATCCCATATTATGAGACGTTAAAGCGAGCATATTTATATGAAAAAAGCCCAATGGCCAGATTTTCCTGCCTGAGTGTGTCTTATGCACAAAGCTGACGAAATTGCCATAAGGACTCGAAATAAATATTTTCGTCATTTTCTGTGTCATCCCAAAAAGGCTTAAAACAAATTGACAAATCTTAAGCGATCCACCAACTTTTTAATCCAAATATTCAGAGAGGAGGATAAATAATTAAATAGTAAAGATGATATAATGAATGTACAGTTGCCAGTGCATTAGCACTTTATGTTACTCACTTCTATAAACAATATAGAACCAGTTCTCTGGTCAGAGTTTTGAAAAGGTCGTGAAAATAATTACTTCGAGTGTTTATACAGCGTTATTTCTTATGGGATAAGGCTGGAAATGCTGGGCGTTTGTAATTTTTGCACATTTGCGCCAACGCTTTAGGCTGTGTAAAATAATGACATTGCTATTTACGATTCTCTATAGAACATTTGAAGTACATACCATGCTTTACTGTCATTGGCATATTTCGGCCAAAACAGTCTAGCTAGTTTAATATTGCTGACAGAAGTACTAAATGAAAGAGCACTAACTTTCCCGGCCGAGTCGTGACCCCCTGACGTAAAATGATTACGCTTTTAAACTATGTAAAACTTTTTCTATTCATAAGTACATTCGTCCTCATAGATTATTTCTCAAGTGTGCGCTCGACTTGCGTAACCTACACAACGCTTTGCACCGACTGCGACTCTTCGCTCGGAAACTTTACTATATGAAAGGTAATGAAAGGCATTAGACTAGGAAAAGGGAAGAATTAGTTAGATATAGCTTAATAGTAGCCAAGACTAAAAGGAATGGAACATTTCTAAATTATATACAAAACATTTAAAGGTCCATGTGAAACGTAAACGAAGTATTGAATGAGGGTGGCAAATGATAGAACTAACCGCGCCACCATCGCTATGGTCATTACATCAATATTTCAATCTAGTATAATATAAGAACAAATTGTAGTAGCGCTGTTAATTTTTAATGCCATACCCATTTGCCTATTATATTACATCTTAATTTTTATAAAAATAAATTAATTTATATACAATTATTCTATTTGTCGCAAACCTACTTAGTTTTGAGGGAAAAATACTTTTTCATAAGTTTTCAGTCATTTAAATAAAAATAGATTAACTACTGTATTTGTATTCGTGTCTCATACAAATGTGCTTGTATTTGTGACAAATGTGTTTGTATTTGTAACAAATGTGATTGTATTTGTGACAAATGTGTTTGTATTTGTAACAAATTTGTTCATCTGTCACAAACGAAAAATGAAAGAATTAAGTGAAGCAATAGCTTTATTGGGTAGATAAGTATTGCAGTAACAATTAAAGCAGATTCACAGTACAACCGCTGCACTCGCGTGAACAGCGAGAGCGAACGAACGCCACATCGGGGACAAACATTTCAAACTTAACTTTAACAATTGAGAATGTTCCATTTCTTTTTACTTAGCGGTGTGCCTACGATTCCGTCAACATTAATTTCATATTCTCATACATTTCATAACTATTGTTAACTATTTCAGAACATGGCGGCTACGTTACTAACGTCGATAATGGTTAGCCAGTAATATTTCGCTAAATCCCTCTTTATTGTTTAAGTTTTTACAAATTATTTTATTTAGAGTGTTTTACGTGAAGTGGCAGAATCGTCGACATAACCTTAAACTCGATGCCAAAGGCAGATCCAGGGTTGCCTTTAAGTCTAAATTCTGTAATATCGAGTGATTTATATAATAGTGTAATGAATATTTTGCTTCACTTTTAGTTTTATAGTTTTAACCTTCATTCTGTATCATTTCGCAATTATATTCTATTTCGAAATTATATCTACAATTTCGATAAATTTCTGACAATATTGCGTACATTGATCTGTGAGCTTAAGGCGACACCGAGACACTAGCGCCGCCAAGTGATTTAAATTGATTGTGGCGAATAGGAGACACTTTTTCACAAAGTCAGCAACAAATACTAAAAAAGAAAGGATTCAAAATTTTGCGCCCCACTTACGTACTAATTTCTTCATACAAGTAACAATAATATCCATAATTGCTAAAAGTGGCCACCTTTAGAAATTATCAAGATTAATCTTACTTAAGACGAAGAAATATTACATAAGTTTGACTCAAAAAATTGTTAATACAAAGTATTCCATTTTTTAAATGTCTCTTATTCGCCACAATCAAAATAAATCACTTCGCGGCGCATTATCGTCGCGGTGTCACCTTAATGTAGATGTCTTCAAAAAAAAGTGTCTTATAGGTAACAAAATAAAATCGACTGAACAAACACATGTGTTCGAGGAATGTTTGTCAATGGGAATCGCATCCTCGGGAAATGTCCCATCAGACTACCTAGTAATAATTATGTATAATAAAGTCTGGTACCACAAATTAGATCCGTTACCATTATTAAGAATGAAGAATTAAATATAGTGAACTAGTATGCTCTTATCGATAGTTTAGAATAGACAAAAGTAGTAACTTTTTCGTGGCCGTTCTCGCCAAGGTTTAGAAGCAACGTATACATTACACTAAGGCAGTATCGCCGCCGAGTAGCTCAGTTTCCGCCTGTAGCGGCAATGGGCAATGGGTACCCAACGCCACGCGACGCTCACCGCCATCTAGTGGGCGAGAACCAAACTAACCGATGCCGTTCATCTTTAACCACAGCCCTAAAACGATACCCCTGCCTGATTTCAATTACAAACGTTACTTTTACTTTTTCAACTAGGTCCAATTCGACCAATCTTAATCCGACACTAAATCTATAGTATAACGCTGACATTCTATACAAATATGACGTCATACCATAGATTTATTCACGGTTAAAGATTAATGAATCGAATCGGACCTTAGAATAATTTTGCTGTCTACATGTAATCATGAGAATCAGAGCAGCAACACAATTGAATCGCGTGTGGAAAAACCGCTACATGGCATACTCTTACAGACCATGCTTTTTAATAGTCTTACTGTCTTATCGAGGACACTGATACTGATTATACTGATTCGACACTGATACTGATTCCCCAAGGAACATAGGGTATAATTTCAAGAAAAATATTTGCCTCCCTATACAATTTGCATCTATCAGCTGATTACTTTTGCATGGGAAGGTGATTTCTTTTTCTGAGATAAGACTAAGAACGGGGAAAATGTTTGCTTTCATCAGCATAATGCTCTCATAAGGGAGTAAGACAGTTAAAAAAGCACGATGAATAACTAAGGTTTATTGGTAGTTTCGCTCGTAAAAATATCATGTGACACACTACGTTCAAAATTAACCAATTAATATGAACCTCAGTCCCATAGTGCGCCATCTGGCGGATTTTACACACATATAAGTGATGTTACTTCGAACCATCTATTTTATCTTATTTGGAAAGAACGTTGAAGGATATATATGTCGAAATTTTTTCAATTTTTTCTTCTTTTAATCCAACATATGTATCTTTAAACGTTCTTTTCAAGTATGATAAAATTTACAGTTCGAAGTAACAACACTTATGCTTATTTTCCACTGGGGGCGCGATATTTGGTAATTCGTTACCAAACCCCATGGGTGTCGTTTAGGGGTTGTCATTAACAATGACAAACATATTAGCTATCAAACAGGTCCCTGGATCAGCCCCCCACCTACTACGTCTGAGAGGCCTGGCGCTTGGCGTGCCGCGCGGCCTGGCGGCGCGCGCCCGTACCGTTGCGCTCGGCCTGGTGCGCGTGCGCCGGCGCGTGCGGGATGCGGAACAGGTGGATCTTCAAGTGGTCGCAGATCTCGAGGCAGATTTGCCCGCAGAACCTTATTAGGTCTGCTACTACCCATATCTGCGGATGGAGTTTTTCTTCTTTGATGAAAACACATTACAATATAATTCTATAACATATTATATTATATTAGCTACAATTAAGATAATATTATGATAAAAATGTGTTTTTTAAATTATTGTAATAATGAATCCACTGCCGTCAAAATATTTCGCAGTTTGGCAGAAAGCATGTTATTAAAATTTTTGTATTATTCTTGAATAAATAAATTTAAAAATAATCTTTCATAGGGCCTGAGGTCACCTACGCGTTTACCGAGACTTGTTAGACTGATGCATTCAAGGATAACGCGCTGAGTTCATGACTTGATGAGGTACTTACCGTGCAAAGCCAAAGCACGTAATATTCCGATATCGCGTTATTGAAGTACTGGTTGAGGAAGAGCATGGCGGGGCCCAGCAGGGACCAGTCGTAGTAGTCCATCTCGCTCTTCGTCATATGAGCCACCTGAAACACAAGATTTGTAGATATAATACCTTTATTTACAAAAATAACATTAAACTAGCAGGTTATAATATGTATGTAAAAAATACCAGAATTCACTTTCGAATGATAAGCGATTGCCGCCGCCCATATACAAGCAATCACTGGTGGAAACAGGCGCTAGTTCACATTAGGTATTAGATTGACCGTAGCTTCTATAATAAAACCGCAAGGAAGAAACAGTCGGGCGGAGGACAAACATTTTTAGGCACCATTCTGTCATGGACACAGATATGCCTAACCACGCCATCTAGCGAAATCTATTTTAAATTAGGGTAGCGCCATCTATCTTACAGCGGCAGAAACGCCTGCTTTTCACCTGCCTATCACATACCTACATTCTAGTGTATGCCGTGTAGATAGATGGCGCTGTCCGTCTAAGCACCGTTGCGCTACCTAGTGGCGCGAGTAATAGACTTCTAAATCGATAAATAAATTGAACGGACGCAATTCACCGAGCTCAAGCAATTTTATTTACAAAACCCCAAGAATCCTGCACAGGCCGACTTAAAGAGTAGACACATTCCCATACAATTTGGTATTTTTTATTCGATTTGTAGAAAATGTAGAACTTTTTGGCTTTGCAGAACCAAAAAACTTCTTCACACCTAGATGGGATGCAAAACTAAAGTAAGACAGTAAATAATCTTGGTATTATTATTAATACAATCTAAATGTATAAATACTTACCACTAATCTATTGGTGACTTTAGCAGCAACCATACCAAACGCCAGTATGTACAGAGCGGGGTGATTCTCATATACGTGCGACTCGCTCTTCTGGAAGATTATGAACGCAGGTACCACCACGAACGAGAACGGGATCACCGGCGACAGGATACTGGTACCCTGGCGAGAGAACCCAGCTGTAACTATGCCCTGGGAGGGTACTCCACTCAAGCGACGTTACTTACAAACCGAAAGCAAGCAAAACAATCACTGGACTAAACAAAAGCATGCAAAAGCATTCCCAAAGTATGTGTCCGAAAACTCGGAACGGAAAGGGGAAGACGGACACTAGTTCCGAATTGGACCTACACGGTCTAATTGGATGATCTATTTCTAATTTCTAGGCATTCATTCTACAAAATGTGTTATGCAAAAATTTGTGTGACTTTATTAAGTAACTAGCAGTCATTTTTATTTTAAGCTTGCATTTTTGAACCCTTTGCATAAATACACAAAGCAAAATACTGTATACATTCAAAATTAAATAAGTGTGAAGTATCTTGCTTTCGGTTTATTATAGATTTTAACAGAATATTATAATTATGCCCAGGATTCAGTTTCGGCAGGTTTTTTTGCAGATGGACTTCTTTATCTTAAGACTGATATCTGGATAACCAAATTGTCTTTAAATCTGTATCCATTACCGAAGCCAATTAAAGTTTACCAATACCCAGAACTTATGCCAGCATCCATTAACATCGTGCTAGATTTAATAAAGTCATACATAATGTTTTTTGAATATTTCTTGTCGATGTTTGTCTCATATTCCTCTAAAAACTTAATCTGCTAAAACTTGTCAAGTCTGTATACTATCTTTATCTATTGTTCTCGGCTAGGCGTCATTATGAGATTTGACAGTGTAAGATATCTTCCACTTTCCATTTCCATAAGAATGTATGAACACAGCACAACCAACACGATGGGGACGAGGCCCCTAAGTAAACGGGCACACTTGGACGCCTGCTGTCTAAGGCATTCCGTGAGCTTTGCGCGTCAGTGATCGTTAGTTACACGTTACTGTGTGCATTGCCTGGTTAGTGTTAACGGCACAATGCGTAAACTGTGTGTCCTTACTGCAACCGTTGAGCCGTTTTTCCCCACTCCACCCTTCATTATGACATTAACGTAGCCGAAGGTAAGGTACAAGGCCAGTCCGATGACGCCGAAATTGGATAGCTTAACCAGACTGACGTTTACTGTCGGTAACTGTTGTTAGTTGATGACATGCGATGTCGGCGTGTAATGACGGTGTCGTGACGTCATGCGGTTAGCCGGTGCGGGCGCGGCGGCGGCGACATATCAGAGAAAAAAATACAAACATGCCATTAATTCTTTGTCTTTCAATTCAAGGAGTATGCTTAGGAAGAAATGTCCCAAGTTTTGCACAAACAAGTTTGTTTATTCTTATGTAACTTCTGTAAACCTTAGAACTCTTAATTCCAAAACGTGGTTTAAAATAAGTTGTAGGATTAATACTGAGAATAACTGAAGAACTAGAGTAAACATTATTACAAAACTAAGTTTAACGGTATTTAGTATATCAACTATAATACTTAAGTAAAACCACCCGGACCCCTAGTTTAAAATGAGTACTAAAATAATAACCTCAAAATATCGATTCAGTAACCATGACAAGTTATCCCTGTGACAGTTCATTCCGTTTTACACCAAAGTTATTTCTGAGAAAGAAGTTAATTTATTTTTTGGATTTAATCCCAAAAATATAAGCCATTCCTATGCATATTACTTGGAAACCTTATTTAGGTCAATATCTTTAATTTATTGTTGCTTAAAAACAATTCTAAAATTAACTTCAGACTACAAAATAAGGTTATGTAAAATTAAATGTCACTGAACGAATGATTGAATGATCCGATCAATTTTGACAGTATCCTGCGGTACTAAGTGGTTTAATTTGTAATAAAAATTTAAGAATTAACATTATTCCGTAATAATCATGAACTCGCTAGTTTAGGATTAAAACCGGTATCAGAGCAGTTTTTTGTAATAAAAGGGTAGAAGACTCTCAAATATTACTGTGTAAGTTTACCGAATAACATTGTATACCTTCCTCCTAGAAAAGTTTGCATTATCATCATAACAGAATTATCCTAATATTGCTGTTGATCTGTGATACTTACCTAGATAATATTTCATTTAAGCAAACAGTGAAAGCAAACATCAAACATATCATTTTGATCTCACAAATTTTTCACAAGTCCTTGCCTAATGTACAAAACTTCTATTCTTACGACAAAGGACCTAACCTACTATGCTTTAGATAAATTACAGGTTTTATTTGTGCAAAATTTGGTCATTTCAGAGCATTCTCCTTCGACTTTTAATATACCTAAGGGCCCACATGTATTTCTACGCAGTGGCCCGTATGTATGTATGTATTGAACCCATGTGCTGTCTTCACTCATTGGTTAATGTGTCCCAAGTGTGAGTTCCTTGTGTGAGAGGGAAAAACCCAAAAGTGCTCAATGTTTCTCAAGTCCAATCAAAATTAACTCAGTGTCAATTTTTATTTCAATCCATGATATAATATTAAAAATAACGCAATTTAACAAAAAGAATAAGTAATTGATAACAGTACAAACATTTGTGTGCATGAACATGTCTCTTTATATTGGTCTGGATGTTTTCTATGTATTATAAGTATTTATTTACACAAAAGTATTATATGTATATTATAGTAATCCCAGCACTGTTGATTCTGATATCCGTAACGCAGGTGCTTGAGCTACCTATCTCGAATCAGATCAATGTATGTGATATTGTGAAATATTTATTTATTTTATTTAATATCATTCTGAATGATTGTCTATAGGTACTTATGGGTAGTATAAAGAAAGACTGTACATAGACTTGAGGTACTGCTTACACATGGTCAAAATTGTACAATAGCTTTGAATTGGTGGTTTTGACCACATTGCACAGGCATGAACAAATTATGGGTATAACTAAGCCACAGTGTGCTAAATAAAAAAAATAACTATACGAGGTGATTTCGAGTAAACTAAATAATAAATTACAAAAGATATATATAATCGTTAGCACATGAAAAATACTTTCTATTCAAAAGAAATCTATTTGAAAATTGCTTATGACCCTATTATTCAATTGAATCATTTAACCAGTTAAAGGTTAATTTCGGACAAATGATTAAGTTAATTTTATTGGACTTTACAAACGTCACGTATGAGCCGTGTATGTGTAATGTACATAGGAATAGATAAGAAGACCCGGGTGCATTTAGCAGGTTACGTGTAGAGATGAAAATACGTACATATTAGTCATACAGTCATAGTACCTATAGGACGAGCCAGTCGAAACAACATACAACAGGATTTACACAATATATATTCCTCTGAGAGAATCCACTGTCAAAAATATGTTCAAATTAAATTGTAACGTGTTGGTGGATTGTCTCAGTATTTGGTAAACATGTAAATCGAATTAAATGAATCTTTGCGTTTTACTTGTATTCACCAGGAGATAGATCTCTTCTATAAAAAAAACTATTTTTAACGATAAGTTTAAATAAATCCACTTGATGGATATTATTTATTATAACTTTAACGGAAAACTATTAATTGTTATCTTAGAGCAATATTTAAGACTAAGGCATCATAAACTCTAAGAAAAAGAAATTAGCAAGCTTCCAATTTTAGTGTCGTCTATGTGGTATCAAAGCATGCAATTTGAAGCGGGCTTTTAAAATTTCCAATTCCCAAGTGAACACAAGACCGTCCCAAGCACATACAGACTGACTCGTCACAGCGTTCGCCCCATTCAAAAGTCATCAAGTCTTACAGCGACCGTTGATCCGTTCTTGCCGCAGCCCCTAACCCGAAACGTGGAGGAGAAGTTCCCGATAAAGAATATCTGAGCGATGTTGCACGCGACGCTGCCGGGCAGAAACAGCGGCATGTCCAAGAAAGGAATCTGCACCGTAATGGAATAAACAACATGTGACCAGGACACCACGTGTCAACCTAATAACCCCGTATGGCATATCAGGAAACCACCCAGATTATTTTGTGTGACTCAAGGATCCTTGCTACATTCAAAAGCATAGGAGAATGACTAAAGTGCGCAAGCTCATATAAAATAATATGTATGTGCTGAATTATTTTCCTCCATTTAATTTCCATGTTTACATATCAACTTTGTACCTAATCAATATACCCTGGACGTTGCTCATACATATCATAACAGCCCAAAATGTTCTACATTTGGAGATCACATCTATCTACTAAATCGTCTTTTTATTTTTGGTTCGTTTAAGAAGAATCTGTTTATGTTAGCGAACTATTATTGTAAGTGATAGAACATTTTAGTATTTAGAATATTGTCTCAATTAGATTCCGATACTGATTTAGAATAAACCAACTATAACACAAACAAGGAGACAAAGGTTATGTTTTGCGTCGTGTAGTATATTTTGATTTTAAATCGGTTTCCTTCCATTCTAAAATACCGTCGACGTCACAAATTTTGCCTTTTTTTGAGTTTTCACAAATAAATTAATACACCTGTTAGTTCAGTTAAAAACTACCTACATAAAACTCAACGTAAACAAAATAAAATCAAGTTAAAATAAAAAATGTTTCTCACTAATTCGAAGAACATTTTAATAGGTGACAGTAGTCGGTCGCCATAATTTTACAAGTGCTAAGAGAAATTAGTAAATAATGTCAAATGAGTGAAGACCCACATGATAAAGGAAAAGTACAAAAACAAAATACGGCGACGAACCAGCCACTTCATACAGTAACTCTAACACTGGACAATACCAATAGTACAATTACCTACACGATTAAGAGCAACAGTAATGATAAAATACCTTAAAACTATCAAGATCCTATAGATCATGCTCCATTTTACAAAAATAATCGGAAAGAGAACAGTGAGCATAACCTAGAAATCAAAGATAGTTGTGAACTAACCATGCTATTAAAAAAACCCACATGATAATAAGCGATGGAAACAATATTGTCACAGGAACAACCAAATCGAAGCGGTCGTAATTATTTACACCCTTACACACATTTTCATGTATTAAATTTTGAGAGTCGAATTTTATTATTTATTGACTGATCCCAGATTCTAAACCAATATTTCATTTATTTACGAATAATATTTTTGAAATCAATTTAGAATCTGAATCCATACACTATTAAAGTATTTTACGGTAAAGTGATTGTGTGTAAGAGATACGTGACTATAAAATGCCAATCAAGTCTAATCAATAACTAGATTGAATCAAAGAGAAATAATATCAATGACGATTCCAATTTACAACGAATAAGCTCAACGCATTCGAAAACCTAACTAACACTTGGCAGGTGGAACGGGAGATATTTTGTTTACTTTATTTTTCATAAACTATGTAATTAAACCCCTGACGTTTTTAAATTATCCTACCTACACGGACAATTACAACCAAATACATAAAGGAAACCCTAGAACAGTATTACAAACAAAAGACAAGAACATAAAACGGATATTAACTTAAGCGAGGGTTTCCAGAATTTTCAAACACAAAGGAACTTCACGTAGAACATAAAATTATAAACTATACGGCTTTAAGTGCACGTAAATGTATTATTAATGGCTAGAGAAGTGTCCCAAAACGTTAGTTAACAAAATACTTTGATGCACGGAAAGGTATGAGAGAGGATATGGAATTCTATTATCTAGACGATATAATGGTGCATGGAGTGTGTCTCCCGAACCTCCGGCCAAGCTGCAGCGGTTAAGCGGGATTGTCCCGAGTCGATTTTCGCTACTCAATTTCATAAGTTGTTTTGTATCAGTTAGAGAGTTAGTTGTTTTGTAAACAGAATAGTTTTTTTTTTAAGTACGATTATCGACTCGAGTTGAATTCCCTGAATGAAGCATGTCTCACAGCGACGGTGGAGCCGTTCTTGCCGACGCCGCCGGTCGCGATGGCGGCGGCCAAGGTGCCTACGGTGAGGAACGCGCCCGCTACCGCGGCCAGGGCCAGCGAGTACCGTGCTTCTATCGCACCTCCGACCTATTGTAATTTGTTGGCGAATTTTCAAATACGACTTTAACATTTACAAAAGATCTTTCCCTATGCCAATAGAATAGAATAGAGCTACATTGCTCGAGAATTAAGCTAAACTTGTCCCCCAATTTAATATCAACATAAAGCTCGTTTAGTCTTGCAATGAACAAAATGAATCCAGTGAAACTTGATTGATACATCAAGTTTTGCCATTTCACGATATGAATTTTTCCAGATGTTTAGCTATATCAACCCGAGATCAGTCGACCTGAAATGAGATACCTAGTTAAGTCATGATATGGCATACAATGAGACCTTTGCAGACCATGTTATTATGATGTGACAATGCCAATTTGATCAATGATTAACCCTCGGTAAGCTATTGAAAACGTGGGCTGTCATGACATCATCTGCTTATACTTTCAACTCGCAACAAGAACTAGCATTTAACCTATGAATAATTTCCTTCTGTTGTGTTTAAATTAGCTGTCAGTTTATACAGCTGATCTCTCGCTTTACTGATAATACGTAATTCATGTGGGTATTTTTAAAGTTGAATATGAATCTCCATTTTTAACACATTTCCGAAGGCAACATCTGTTGAACATAATTATACATGGTGCAATAAAGTGTAACATTTTAACACCCATAGACACAAACAATCTTCAATAACAACATAGTGTTAACATTGTGAACAGTAAGTGCATGTTACATCAAAATAGTTTTATAAAATTGTAACTCATTTATATTCTAAGATCTCAGTGTCAGGTACGAAGTTAAATTTTCTTCTGTATTATTTATCAGCTTTTGTAGTTGCTGCTGCTCTTTGGTATCTTTTTACCTGATTAGATTAGAATTCGATATCATCAAACTTCGTAGCTGCTACCAAATAACTGACACAAATGTGCCCCACAAAAGAGTTGTTAGAGTAAAAGTTGGTAACAAATTGGAATGGTAGCATTACCTGCATGGACCAGAAGTCGGGGCCGAGGGTCGCGGAGACGAGGTGGATGGCGATTATGGAGTACTGTGCCTCTGTGACGTCAATGCGGCCCATTTTGAGGGTCCCTGTGACGTACGCCTGCCAGTGCGCGCAGTAGAACAACGTCATTGCGCAGAAGCACTGGAATTTGAGAAATATCTTGTTGTTATCTTGAAATAAATCAAAATTCAAATCGTAGTCAAGTACCTACAATAACTGTGTTTTTTATTCCAACACGCTCGAAAAAATATCGGCAACTCTTACGTGAAATTAGCGTAGATTCGTCTTCTTCTAATGTATACTCTTTAATAGCAATGACGAAGCTTATAGATAAGACTATGTAATCGGTATCCAGCGCCATCTATTAGCAACACCGTCGGAATCATTCAGATCAATCTATTTGGCCAGGATTTTTTGCAAGTCAATGTAAACTTAAAGTTTCTGTTCTTATAACTTTTATTTACGACGTATTTAAATCTTAAATATTAATAAGTAACGGATGAAATCCTCTTGACCATTGGCTTGTTTTTATTTCGGAAATTAATTTTTCATGTACATTAAAAGTAAATGCGAATAAATCAGGTAATTCAGCAATAAACGTCGCCAGCCATCACGTGAACTATCCGTAACCTTGCATGTACTTAATCCATGCAAGTAAGTACTTACAAAATTACTAATGCATATTATTCATACATGTGCATAATGTGCATGTTTTCAGTTCACTCAAAGTATAGTTCAGAAATACAAGGGGCATGTTCTCGTGCAATCGACATTGAACTCGTAAAGACATGTCTATGGGCGAATGTATGAAATTCGACTATAATATCGAGTGCAAAAGGATTGCTCCCCTGATTGAAAAAACATGCCGATGTCGCATGACAATCATTAAAAAATCTTGTTCTTTGCGATATACATCGATTTTTGATTTATAAGTATTAGGCTGCAGAAATACACTATTCTGCGCTCCAGAACCCGAATAACAGACGTCTCACGAAAAGCAGTTCAGCTAAAATGGGATTGGGCTGGTCACGTCTGTCGGATATTTTTTGGGCGAAAGTCACCACAGAATGGATTCCCGAAAATAAGAAGAGACCACGCGGCAGGCCGAGAAAACAATGGGAGGCACGAACTCGATGCCCTCCTAAAGGATTGGACGACTGCGGCTCGTGACCGAAAACGTTGGAAGGAGAGTAGGGAGGCCTTTGCCCTGCAGTAGGACAGTAGAGGCTAACAATAATAATAATACACATAATCCATCAAATCCACAAACGAATTGTACGCCAGGCATTAACCCCACCTAAATTATACTTGGCTTAGGCCCGTGCATTTCAGTACACCAGTACCTTTTTAGATACTGAGCTAAAACTATGTTTTAAAATAATAATAATAATACTGGCCGCTAGACTAGAGTACTTATCTCTAATAATCTTCAACACACAGGTGGCGTGGAAATGCCACCGATTTGGGTAAAATAGGGATGATTCACGGCATTGGCGACGATCCAGGTTCCCACCGCCACTCGGGAGAGACCGTTTGGCAACATTCCCAAATAAGAATATTCCTACAGAGATTCATATAGCGTTTATTCAAGTGCGGCCTTCGACTGTTAAGAATGGATGGTACGTATGATATTTATGTTGTTCTTAACAACGGCACTTTAAATTCTGAATGTACTGCCAACATGATAGAAAGTTAAAAATACTCACACAGAAGTGAACGAATAGGGATGTTACACTAATTATTGAAGTATGAAATCGTATTTTAAAACTTAAAATATTTTTCTATTAAGGGATAATACCAAAGACCTTCATCGCGGCTATCAAACAAGATAGTTACATTAGATTAGATCGACAATACAAGCAAATACCTACTCCTCGTCGGGCTATTCAGAGCGATGAAAATCAGTTTAATTACTTTTTTATGCTAGAGGCGACAAACGAGCAAGCGGGTCACCTGATGGAAACACATGCTAAATAACAGACTGAAATGATGAAATGACGCTGATTTTAAAATTTCCAATGAAAGTAGGTACTAATATTTAAATTAAATAAAAGTATGTTTTGAAAGTGAAAGGCGTAGCTCTGAGAGGAGTTCAGTGACATTGTTATCCGTTTAGTTTAGGTGGCAAGCTAATGCGATTGTCTCTGACTTAAATGGCGCGACTATCACACAGTTGGCTTTGTGGACGCAGGTTGAATGAGAGGATTGCAGCGTAGAATCTACACCGTTTTTTCACCTCACCGCCGATGAGGGAGCAGACAGGTACGTAGGGCTCTTCTCTGGCCGTAGCCTGAGATATACCACTAAAACACCAAACCTTCTACGCCCGTGTGGGAAGAAGACGCGAGAATCGACTAAAGAGCCTCATCTTCATGTTCATCCCCAGGCGGAGGCCTGCTTACGGAGTGCGCCTGACACGGATGGACTGGAAGGAGTGATGGGGACAGCCGGGAGTACCGAGCCGTCCCTACCAGGCTGCGGAAGAGGTCTGTGCAATACCGGCGTCGATGCCCCTGCATGACTCCCCTACGGAGAGGAGGAAGACAAACATCTGTTCGTCGTCTCCTCCCTCTCCTTGCCTTTCGATGCGCGTCAGTGCACGGGTCCTCTTCGCGGAGGCGTTCTGATGCCTCTTTCTGCGACATCACGTCGTCGCAGAATGGGGCAAAGGTCGTGGAGGCCTGCTCTCTGGCTATTATCGCGCGATCAATGCTTGGGAGCGGAAGGTTGCTCCCAACTGCAAGCGTTAGCACGTCGCGCTGTGGGTCCACGTCAGGCACTCTGACCTTATAGTATAGAATAGTTATGCAACTGTCAGCAGATTCGACATCACTATGTGACTTGGCTGTCCATCAATTTTGTAATTAAATCCATAAACGAACATTACTGGACGTTAGGCCTTGCCAAGCTTCTTCAGCTTTTAGCATCCATCATCATCACAGCGTATTGGTCCCGGTTGTGTCCAAAGACAACGCTTTGAAGACCTAGAGGCCCTTGGAACATGATCCAGGATTTACTGAGTCTGATAATTCCAATGAAGCTACTACCTGACCTTGGCAACCCTTATAGGGTAACCAGACCATCTGAATCATAGAACACACGTTAAGAATCTTCCGCAGCTTGGGAAATTATCCAGAAGGAGCAGATTTCCCTTACCGAGCGACCTTTTCATTTACGCAAGATAATCTAATATTGATTTTTATTTATCACTAGCGACCTGCCCTGGACGGATGACCATGTCTCATGTCATGTTGGTCTGAGTGTTTTCTATGTATTATAAGTATTTATCTACAAAAAAAAGTATTCAATGTATATATTTGTAATTTCGCTGTTGGTTCTGATATCTGTAACAGGTTCTTGAGCTACCTATCTCGGAGTCAGGTGAATGTAGGTAAGTGATGTTGTGAAATATTTAATGTTTGATACAAGCTGTGTACCTATCTGTAAAATTTTCATAATGAATATTTTAATTTTTAATATAAAACATGAATAGGTCGTAGAAAATAGGTCTTTGACGAAATGTAATTAAGTAGGTTTTTTAAGAGCAGGTGTTAACCATAGATAAATACTTCCTTAATCCGAGTAACAGCAATGATATATCGATATCCATAAATTGCAAATTATTTTGGTATTACGTTTGTATGGGAAAAACGTTGTTCGCCGGACACGGACGGTACGGAGTGTCGAATAAAGATTTAATTCAGTGTCTAGGTGAAATAGATACCTAGTTCGGTCTCGGCAGGATACGAAATAAGTATGTGTAGCCAGCGGTAGCGAGCTGACTAATAGGAATTGAAACAATCGGTTCGGCCGTGACATCGTGACCGAAGTTTTCTTCGCTCATGCGTAATCAGCGGAAGAGTTGATAATAACAAGTTTTTATTACAAATGAGAAAAAAAAATACTGGGGAATATGGGTTGTTACGAGCTGCTGATGAGCCTCATTCGACGATAAATTAAAATATTATAATATAAATTAAAATAAAAATTCATATACCTACAACATCTCATGCCTACATTTTAAGATGATTCCCTAGGTAGGTACTTAGCACCAAGATAAAATTACAGAAAGAAATCTAAAAAGGAAGAAAATCCTTTCGAATTATGTGTACTATCGATGACAATGTATATCTATATACATATATAAAAGGAGAACTTGAGTGACTAAGGTATTAAGTGATTAAGTGACTAGGAATGCACCCACAGCCCAAACTACTAACCCTAGAAACTTGAAATTTGGGAAGGGGGTTCCCTTAATAGTAAAAGTGAGCACTAAGAAGGGATTTTTGAAAATTCAACCCTTAAGGGGTTAAAAGTTAGTATGAAAGTCCGCCATCTTTATTTATTTATTTATTAGAATTCATATAACACGGCAAATACCAATTACATTATAAGAATTAAATTATTTAAGAATACTTTGATGTTAGAAATGTGAAAATTTGTATTCAGACTAATAATTTTATATAAAAAGTAACCCATTTTGAAATTACTCTTTAAG